>CM033725.1:32678677-33063677 GCA_019671005.1 Hibiscus mutabilis | reverse complement strand
GGAGGCGTGACAGTTCTGGAAACTGCTCTGTGTTGATCTGGACCGTTGGCGTACCCCTAAATCTAACGACCACGTTTGATGCGACGTGGTTCCTACTTGGATTTCCCTTGATGAAGCGATCTGGGCCATAAGATCTACCCCAGATCTTTTGGTAGAGATGCGGCTGCGCAAAGACAAGGGGATAGTTAGGGTTTCTAGGGTTATTTAATTTCGGGCCCTGTTGGGCCGAGATGTAATTAGATTTTTTTGGTTTTTTTCGATTGTAAATGGACATTGGTTTAATAAACTTGGGCCTTTGTTTAATATTAACTGCTATATATATTGGGCCTTCATTTAATTAAGTTCAATAATCCTTCCTTTTTTGCTTCTCTCTTTTTCTTTTTAATTTATGTTTTAGAATAACAACAATATAACAATAATATAATAACAATAACAATACAAATAATAATAAATAACGTTAATAACATTTAGGGGGTTTTTAATGGATAATAACAAAATATCATAAAGTATTACACACACATATATAATTGTAATAAGCGAATAATAGTCTTTTTTATTTTTCCTCGAGTTTCATTCATAAATTATGTAAATAGATAAAGTAGATACGCGAAGCCCCTTATTGTAAAATATAAAGTACAAAAGCGGATTAACACCCGAGATAAAATTAGTGAATACAGTTGCCTCTTTTTGCTTATCCTTGTGGAACAAGAAAAAAGCGAAGACCATAAGCACTAATTTTAAATGACTTTCCTATTTGAAGATTCCGAGCTACGAAGACCATAACCCTTCCTCTTCTTGGAATTTGGAGCAATGAGTATCTACTTCCCTCGTCCCCAAAGTGTTTGAGCTACGAGGATCTGCCTCATTTGCTCTAAAATCCTACCACGGTGAGTTTGAAATCCTTCACATGAAAACCTTGAGCTATGAGTATCTGCCTCATTCGCTCAGAAATCTTGTTGTGGCGAGCTTGGAATCCTTCACCTGAAATCCTTGGGCTTTGAGTATCTGCCTCCTTTACTCTAAAATTCTAATATGGCGAGAAATCTTTTTCTGGTTCTTTACTTTTTCGTTTAAATATCTGTGAAAAGAGACGAAATACTATGATGATGTGGGTTAGCATGCTCCTAACTTAGGGATATTTGCCTAAGTGTGATGCATGAATGACAACTTTCTTGGACACTTTCTCCTTTCGGCCCCTCAACTTTGATATTCTCTTATTTTCTCTCCTTTTTTTGGTAATGGCAGTACCCAACCTCTCACTCGGGTTCACCCTCTATGCCCCCTTTTCCTGAACCCTCAAAATTCTGCTCTAAGGTGTCTTTTTTGGTTTTCACTTTAGAGATTTCCTTTTCTCCAAGTGCCATGTTCGGGTTTTCACTTAGAGGTTTTCTCTTTTTCCTTTTTTTTCTTTTTTCCTCTTTTTTCACTACTTTTTTTCTTTTTCTTTTATTTTCTCTCTTGTTCTTTTTCTTTTTATGCTTTTCTTTTCTTTGGGTGCCCTTTCGGGTTTTGCCTCTAGCTCCTCAAATTTCGGTCCGAGAAGCATACGACGTCTTGTCAATTTTTCCTTCAATCTGGAAACTACCTGCACTCAATAGGTTAAACCATAGTAATGCCGAGAAATCCTTCACTTTTTCATGATCTATGTCAGTCTAACCGGGGGATGCATAGGAAATAGTCAATGGAAAAAAAAGGTTTTTATTAATGCTTAAAGAAATAGTGGGATGATTTTGAAAGTCATGGTAAACATGAGGAAATGAAAAGAATAGATGGTATCGATTGCATGAATGATGAGAACCCATCAATCATGATAGACCTCTCACTCGCCGCCCTCGACTGAAATTCTTGTTGACCCGTGGACCGAGGTGCAACCCTTTGATTGGAGCAAAGCTCATCGATCGGATGCCAAACGCAAAGTTGATCTGAATCGCCCTTTCTGGGTTTTCAATTTAAACCCTTATTTGGCTTCAAGGCGCCCATATTCGGGTTTTCACCTTGAACCCTCTTTTTCTTTTTTTTCTTGTTTCTTTTTTTTCTTCTTTTCCTCTTTTTTCTCTTTTGTTTTTTCCTTCTTTTCCTTTTTCTTTTTTTAAGCGTAATACTTCTTGACAGAGTCTGAGTTTATGGGATTGCTTAACTCTTTTCCATCCATCTTTGTTAGGATTAACGCTCCGCTAGAGAAAGCCTTTTTCACAACATAAGGCCCTTCCCAATTGGGCATCCACTTCCCCCAAAAGTCTCTTTGATTCAATAAGATCATATTAAGCACCAGATCCCCCTCTCGAAATTCCCTTGTGTGAACCTTTTTGTTATAAGCTTGCATCATCCTTTCCTGATACATTCAACTATGAGAGATGGCCTTTAATCTTTTTTCTTCAATGAGGTTCAACTGATCAATCCTGGCTTGCATCCATTCAGCTTCATCCAACTTTACTTTGTTCAAAATTCAAAGTGACGACATCTCTACTTTAATGGGTAATACCGCCTCTGTGCCATACACTAGAGAGTACGGCGTTGCCCCAATAAAGGTTCTCTCAGAGGTCTGATAGGCAAACAGAGCAAAGGGTATCCTTTCATGCCAATCTTTAAAAGTCTTCACGGTCTTAGCTATGATCTTTTTGTTTTTTTTATTTTCCCCCTCTACTGCTTCATTCATCTTGGGGTGATAGGAAGTAGAATTGTGGTGGACAATTTTGAACTGCTCGCATACCTCGGTCATCATCTTGTTATTCAAGTTGGAAGTATAGTCGGTGATGATCCTTTCGGGAAGACCATAGCGACATACAATTTCCTTTTTTAGGAACTTGCAAACCGTCGCCTTTGTGATGTTGGCATACGAAGCAGCTTCTACCCATTTGGTGAAGTAATCAATAGCTACCAAGATGAAGCAATGCCTATTAGAAGCCTCCAAGTGTATTAGACTGATGACATCCATCCCCCAAGCAGCAAAGACTATGCTGAATTCATGGCGTGGAGTGGCACTGGCGGGGAATGTATCTTATCGGCAAAGATCTAACATTTATGGCACTTATTTGCATAGCTGATGCAATCTCCCTCCAAGGTTAACCAGAAGTAGCCATATCTCATGATTTTTCTAGCCATTGAGAATCCACTAGCGTTAGTTCCACACAATCCTCCATGGACCTCTACCAAAATGGTTTCAGCTTCTCGAGCATTGACACATCTTACCAGCATCTAATCATTGCTTCTTTTGTACAAAATCTCTCCGTCAAGGACATACCCCGACGCTAGCCTTTGGATAGTTCTTTTATCGTTGTCATCGGCCCCTTTTAGGTAAGTCTGGAACTTGATGTATTGGAGGATATCATGATACCATGGATAGCCATCCTCCTTCTCCTCCAAAATATAGCATTAGGCTGGTACCTCAAATGTCCGCATCTCAATTGGCCTTATCTCGGCCTTCGGGCTCAATTCGAACACAGTGGCCAAGGTTGCTAGGGCATTGGCCATCTGATTATCCTCCCTCGGCAAGTAGGCAAAACTGATTTCTTCAAAACCCTTGACCAACCCTTGAATTAATTCGTACTACTTGATTAATTTTGGATCTTTAGTCTCCCAGTACTTCTGAAGCTGGTAGATCACTAAGGACGAGTCTCCGAAGACTCGAAGTACTTTTCCTTTCCTTTCTATGGCCGCGCGGAGTCCCATGGCACAAGCCTCATATTTGGCTACGTTGTTGGTGAGAAAGAATTACAACCTACTTGTAAAGGGGTATTAGACCTTTTTGGGAGAAATTAACATTGCTCCTATTCCATGGCCTAAGGCGTTAGATACTACATCAAAGTAAAGCTTCCAACTCTCACCCTCGGTGGCGGGCTTCTCCTCGAACAAAGAACCAATCAAATCTTCATCCGAGAAGCTAAAATCCAATGGCTCATAGTCGTTTGAAGCATGGCTTGCCTAAAGACCCGCCACCACACTTCCTTTTACTACTTTCTGGATCACATAAACGATATCGAACTCCGACAGTAACATTTTCCAATAGGCAATTTTCTCAGTTAGTGATGGTGCCTCCATAAAAAATTTCAATGGATCCATTCGGGAAATTAAGTAGGTGGTATGATACAACATATACTGCCTAAGTCGCTTCATAGCACACACCAAGGCACAACACAACTTTTGGATCAATGGGTATCGTGATTCACACTCGGTGAACTTCTTGCTTAAGTAGTAAATCACTCTTTCTTTTTTACCAGAGTCGTCGTGTTGCCCCAACACACAACCCATTGAATTTTCAAAAATTGCCAAGTACAGGATTAGTGTCCTATCCGATACTAGTGCCACCAAGATCGGAGTGTTGGTTAAATACTTCTTGATCTCTTCTAACGCTTACTGGCAATCTTAGTCCCAAATTCCCAGATTATTCTTTCGGATCAGTCTGAAAATGAGATCACATTTCTTTATCAATTGGGAGATGAGCCGAGAGATGTAATTCAACCTTCCTAAAAATCCTCAGACTTTCTTTTGAGTTTGGTGTGGCTGGAGTTCTTGGATTGCTTTCACCTTATCAGGGTCGATCTCAATTCTTTTCTGGTTTACCACAAAACCAAAGAGTTTCTCGGGTGTAACTGCGAAGGTACATTTAGCAGGGTTGAGCTTCAGTTGGTATTTTCTAAGCCTCTAGAAGAGTTTCCACAAATTTTGGATGTGCTCCTCCTCGATTCGAGACTTGGCTATCATGTCGTCCACATACACCTCAATCTCCTTATGCATCATATCATGGAGCAAGGTCACCATGGCTCTTTGATAGGTTACCCCGACATTCTTTAACCCGAAAGGCATTACCTTGTAGCAAAATGTACCCTACATGATTACAAAATTGGTTTTCCCATGTCTCCAGGGTGCATTTTAACCTGATTATATCCCAAAAAGCCATCCATGAATGAGAACCAAGCATTTTTGGCAGTGTTGTCAACTAACATATCAATGTGGGGCAAGGGGAAGTTGTCTTTGGGACTTTCCCTATTAAGGTCCCTATAATCCACGCACATGCAAACCTTCCCGTCCTTTTTTGGTACTAGTACTATGTTGGCTACCCGTTCTGGGTATTTGGAAACCTTCAAGAATCCTACCTTGAACTGTTTTTGTACTTCTTCTCTGACTTTTAGCAGTATGTCCATTCTCATCCTCCGAAGCTTTTGTTGGACAGGCTTGCATTCTGGCCTTATAGGGAGCTTGTGTACCACGATATTCGTGTTCAAACTTAGCATATCCTGATATGTCCATACAAACACATCCTTGAATTCTAGAAGTAGTTCCACCAAATCCTTCTTAACCTTTGGCGATAGGGAATTGCCGATCTTCACTTCTTTCATTTCTTTGCCAGTCCCCAAATTCAAAATCTCCACTTCTTCTTGATATGGCAGGATTTGTTTTCCTCACTTTCCATTAGGCTTAACAACTCATATGTGACCTCTTCATCTTCCTTATCGATCTTTGTCAAACAGGTGGGTAACTCGAAATCTACCTCAGGATTAGGTTTCGAATTATTCATATAGTTTATACTAAGGAGACAACACGCGTTTGAAAGTATGCATTGGGAATGGAAAGGAATAACTTGTGACATGAAATAATAAACAAATAAATAATGAATGGAATGAATGTTATGTTTTCCATTTGAGAAGGGGATATAGAAAATGTTCATTTTATTGAAAGCAGATAGGAAGTGACATAGTTGCCCTTTTACAAAGGATCCATATTACTTTCGGTCCAAAATTAACGTGGTTGTTCAGGGCATTACTTTGATTCGGGCCTAAAAACCACATGCATGTTCACGCAGGTCCAATTGTTGAACTCTTCACCTGGGAAGCATGGGTGGATCTTGGCCAAAGGTTGGACAATCTTGTCACCCTTGTCGATGAAATTCACTTTCATCTCCTCCAAAGCTTCACAGGTTAGTTCTTCACGGAGGCATCTCTTGCCTTTCCAAATTGCCTATTGGACTTCTATCTCAGTGTTCCTTAGTCTGCCAGACTTGAAAATACACTTGAAATCCTCATAAGTGATGGGAGCCCAGGGAATATCCTCCCCTCGGAATCGGGCCTTCCTTTGTTCTTGCCCTTTCTTCCACTATTGTTTCCTTTGCAGTAAATTAGGCCTATATCCAAACCCAAAACGGTCGTTCTTGTGGATCAAACTGATAGGTTGAGGCGTCCATGCAGATTCTTCCCCAAGCCCTTTCATTTCCTTGCTCTCCTTCCTAGGGTCTCGAATACCACCAACTTGGTGCAACTTGACAGCTTAGGGCAAGGAATCTGGCTCCTCTCGGTGACAAAGGTAGCGTTGACGAATTCTAAATCCCTAAAAATGCATTCCATTACTTCTTATCGGTCTGGATATATGGCGCATCAGAAGTTACTGAAAGCGATGATATCTTGCTCGACATTGACCGTGACCAACTTCCCCTCAGTAACGAACTTCAATTTTGGTGTAGCGAAGACTGGAATGCACCGGCTGAATATATCCATGACCTTTCCAAAAGAAAATTATAGGATGGTCGGGTGTACATAACCACAAAATCGATAATGTACTCACTAGGACCAATGAGTAGGGGTACTTCAATCTTCCTGACCATATCTCGTTGGGTCCCATCAAATGCTCACACTGTATTTTGATAGGGTTTCATGTGCGAACTGTCGATTGGCAGACGTTATAGAGTAGCCAAAGGCATAACATTCAAAGTGGAGTCATTGTCAATTGGCACTCCTGGTAACACATGCCCCTTACAATAGATAGTAATGTTTAGGGCCTTGGTGGATCCCTTACCCTCTTCCGGTATTTCATTGTCACTGAAGGTGATGTAGTTGTTAGTGGTGATATGACTGATGATCTGATCCAAATTCCCTAATGAAATATCAGTTGTAACGAAAGTCTGATTCAAAAGTCTTAACAACGCGTCGCGATACTTTTTTGAGTTGAGCAGGAGATCGAGTACCGAAATCCGAGCTGGCTGTTTCCAGAGTTGTTCCACAACATTATACTCACTGTGTTTCAAGCATCTCAAGAATTCCTAAGCCTGGGTCTTCATGATTGGTTCTTTGATCTTTTGAGGTGGTTCCTCTCTGAATATCTTCTCCGATTTCACCTCAGTTTCTTTACTTTCCTCTTTATTCTCTTCCGCTACTTTGGGTGCCTCGAGACTGTAACACCGTCCAATTCTTGTGAAATGCCCTACACTATTTACCCATTTGGGACTCGGTTCTACAGGCCCTTCTAGAGCGGGTTTTGTCCCTGTCATCACCTTTGCACCTTCTTGTGACTGGAGGTTATTGGTGCCGAAACACTTGCGGTATACTTCCATGAGACCAAATGTGTATCCTTGAAAAGAAAGGATGTCAAGGCAGAAATTATAACCTTGGTGGCCACCTTGGGGGCACTCTTCTCAACTGGCTTGAAACTAAGGACAAGTGGTCTCTTTGCGCTGTACTTGGTGTCTTGATTCTCCGACGCAAAGACTTCAGATTCCTTTCTTCCTTCCTCTTTCTCAAAAAACTTAATTTCTTTGTTGTCCATCGTATTCTGAATTAATTGGCGGAACTCCCCAAAATCTTGTATCTCATGATCTTTCGTATAATGATACTCGCAGTATGGTCCACAACCCTTTTTCACGACTACCATTCCTCGATCGATGAGACGCACCATGCACAACTAGTGGAATACCCATCTCAATGGAGACCGAATCTCGGACACACTTACCTTAGCCTTTCGGGCATACTCTTCTTCAAGAGCATTTATGCATTGCCCTCATGACTCAGTAGGGGGTTGCTAGCCGTGCTCAGTTCCCCTAACTGCAAGACATTAGTCCATATCAAATTCTAAACGAACTTCTTGAATGCCATATAGTTTTCAATCGAATGCCCCAGAACATCAGCGTGGTACTCGTAGTGTGCCTTGGGGTTATACCACACCGGGTAAGGTGGGTTGAAAGGTGTGACATGATAAGGTCGAACTAGATTTTCCTTATACAACTATGAGTAAATTTCTTTGTAAGACATTGGTAAGGGAGTGAAGGACATATTCTCACTTTCCCTCTTAGGTCTCATGGCTTCTCTTTTATTGAAGTTTCAGGCATTCCCCACCGTGGCTTGGGGTTGGGAGATATTCAGGTTCTTGATAGCCTCATAAGTGTTGTTAACCTCGTGATCCTTCTTCTTGTAGTGCTTGCGTGACGGTTCTCCCCCGTCAATTCTCCAACTCTTAATGGTAGCCTCGATGCGCTCGCCAATCATAACCATCTCTGCGAAATTACTAATAGGATTGCTGATCAAACGATTATAGAGCATTCCGTTTAGTGTGTCCACGAACATCAGAGAGATCTCATTTTCACAAAGTAGGGGCTGAACTTGTGCCGCTATATCACGCCATCTTTGAGGGTATTCCCAGAGGCTTTCATCACATTTCTATTCCATTCCTTGCAACAGAAGTCGATTAAGGACCATGTCAGTTATGTGCTTGTACAGGTCGATGAAAGCTTTAGCCAAATCTTTCCATGACTTGATTTGAGCTCATGTTAGCTGGGTGTACCACTTTGAGGTGGATCCCACTAAGCTATCTTGAAAGCAGTGAATCAACAGCTTCTCATTGTCTATATACCCCGCCATTTTTTGACAAAACATGGTCAGGTGTGTAGTGGGGCAAGTCGTCCTGTTAAACTTCTCAAATTTTAGGGTCTTGAATTTGTGCGGGATTTCAACATCCGGGACCAAACTGAACTCTATACCGTATAGTCCGTAGGGACCTTCTTCATCTTCCTTTACCCGAAGCTCTTCTTTAAGGTCATTCTGAGTGTCCTCCAACTGCTTTGAGAACTCCGCCTACACTTGGTTTAATTTTCCAATTCGTCAAAGTCTGAGATGCTATCTCTGACATTTTCAATGTTTATGAATGTCACGCCCGACTGAGCTGGAGTGGAGGCACCAGCCTGATGAGGAGAAGATACCCCTTGCGGAGGTGAAGGGTTGATAAAAAGATGGTTCTTAAAGATTGGGGCATACGAGCGATCCCCTAAGTCTTAGGTTGGGTTCTCGACAACACCCTTTCTTCTTAGATTGGACTGTATCATCTGAGGTATCTCCTTCACCATGTTTTGTTGGTACTTGATGATGGTGTCCCTTAGTTCTTGCTAAGCCTATTCCAACTGGCCTATGAGATCGGCTTCCAACTTTGCAAAGCTTTCTTCCATTATCCTTTTTTGTAATCGAGAATGATTGCAATTTAAAGAATCAAAAATCTTTTTGAAATAAAAAGTCTTTTAATTAATTTTAGTAATTAAACAAAATGTGCAAATAAATATGTTATGCGTGAATGTAAAGGGTGACACTGAGTTCGGCAAATATCATCATCAAACAACTTGCACTAATGGAAACATTGTTTCGTTACAACAACCAAAGAAAACCCGCTACACATATGGTCTCAAGCTAGCATTTAGGTCAATATTTTCCCTCAAGATCCAAACAATCTTTTCTCCCTCCTCGAATTCATCGTCCATCCAGTCATGAAGCTCGATAGCATCTTTTGCTAGAAACTGTAACTTTTGGGCGACCTCTTTCATCTGAGTCATCAAATGTGCCAATTCTTGCTCTTGCCTCCAAATGGTATAAGTGACAAACCGTAGTTGCTCCAAAGTCGGCATCTAATACACTTGAATTGCCCCTCTAAAATTTGTTATTTGGTCCTTGAATTGTTGAACCTTAGCCTCCAATTCTCCAATACAAACCTTCAAAGCCTAATTCTCCGAGGTACTAGCCTCCAACTTCCAGGTAGAACCCTTATGCCAGTGCTTCACTTTGGCGTCGTTCCTTCTCAAGCTGCCTTGAGTGAGAGGTCCGTAAATTCTCCATCTTTTGTGTCATAGTGAGCACTTGGCCCTTGTGCTTGTAATACTTCCTCTTGTAAGTTTCGGCTTTTTTTCTCTTCTTTAAGTCGGAGTTCCAATCCTCCGCTTGGCCCATCCTCCGTGACTCTTTTGTTCTTGTTTAGCCTTTGTAGTTTTTGAATTTCCTCCTTCTCCAACTTGAGCTCAAGTTCCAACTCATCCTTCCTTCTTTGCAGGCCTCTAATCTTCCCCTCGAGTTTTGTTTTATCCAATTCAAAGTCGAACATGTCTTGATTGGCTTTCTCTTCGAGCTGAATAAACCTCTTTTGTTCCTATTCAAGCTGCTTTCTCATCAAATCGGCTTCGAAGGAGAGTGTAGCCAACCTTTCTTCAACAGACTTCCTATTATCTGGATCCGAATTAGGAATATTATCGTTGATGCAGTTGAACCACCATACTTCATACTTGGGGGTGACCTCATAAGGAGCACTCACGATCCTAACCCGTCTCGCGTTGCATAAGCTGTATGCCTCCAAAGGCCGAGTAATGGTACCCAAGAGTACTCCCCACATTTATAAAGGATATTCCTTTCCGATTGCCACAGAGCTCTCCAAACTATGTCATTGTCCTTTAGATGCTGGAAAACATCTATCCAAACTTCATCGGATCTCCCGATCGTCCGATCCCCTTTCTGTTTAAACTCCTCTAACGGTGAGAATTTGCCATCAAATATAGGTCTTGAGAAATGAACATCCGACCAAAAGTGATTGTAAAGCCAAACAGTCAAAAGTTGGGGGCATCCTCAGAAACGACCCCCTCCGTGCCCTCTGCAAAACCTCAAATACCAGAAAGTTTCTACCAAAACGAGTACCGAATTGGTCCCTCCACCCAAGTGATCGAGCAAATCCAATACTGTTGGGTCAGTAAGTCCCAAGGCCTTAGGAAATAACACTAACCCATAGATCAAAAGTGCAAAAAGGTCCCGCTGAACTCGACCTACAGGATGTACTGAAGCTAAGACCAAAATTCCTTCCCACTTAAGATACTCTCTCTTGTTCCAAGTTGTAACCTGATTGTAGACCCAAGATGAAAAAGTATTTGAGAACCTACCAAGCTTAGCCCGAAAAGATTTGTTTTTGCTTGGTTTTGAGTAGACACAGTTCTCGTCGATTTTTTTGCAATTTATGAAGGCTCGGTATTCTTCAATTGTCAGGGAAAAATCAATGTTTCCAACTATGAAACAACTATAGGCTGAATTCCAAAACCTCACCAAGGCTTGAAGTAGCGATTGATCAACGGGAACATCTAACAGGTACGCAATGTCGCCATACTCGCCTTTGAAAGAGTTTCTTGTCTCAACATCCCAACTACTCCAAACCGACCTTAATCTGGACACATTATTATACTCCATATTCATAAAAGTCTCGGCTAACATCGCAGACCCAAACCTGACAGAAATACTGTCTCCATCATGGAGCTGTTCTCTTTCTGACCATACTTGTACATCAGAATTCTTCTTGTCGTTTCTACGGACCAGATCTCCCATTGATCAAGCCTTTAATTTTAGACTATTTTTGACTCAATGTGATCTTCATGATATGAAAAAATATGCAAAATAAAAAGGAAAAGGTAGGAGACAAAAAGAATTGTGTTAGTTCACGAAATAAATTCGAAAATAAAAAAGGATAAGTACAAACAAATTAGGTGAAAAGCGAATACGAAAAGAAAACCCTAATCACATGAATTCTAGTTTACTATGGTTGTCCGTATGTGGCTTCCTAGATTCTCACATATGTGGGTTAGTTCAAGACAAGGGTACTCAAACCTATCTTATCACCTACTAAGGTAACAAGAACCCCAATTTTGGCCCATTGCAAGCTTGCAAATTGGACTCGGTTCGAGGGAAAGCGTGACATAGTGACGTGGAGGGCTTCTCACGTGTCAAAGGCGTGGATTCTAGAAGTGAATTACTGACCATGGAGGGTTACTCACGTGGGTATGTAGCTTTTCACTCTCACTCAAGGGACAGAGCTCGGGTGTAGAGCTTGATGATCGTGATACAGCACATGTCGGCGATTCCTTATAAATTAAATAAGCAATTAATTCGAAAACCACCAATTATCAAGGCCCACTTAATGAAAGTGTTATCTTCAAGAAAGAACAAATTAATTTAGGTCAATTTAAATTTCAAAATTTCCATCGATAAAACCAATATTTGATTTTTGGCTTAACTCACTTTTTGTTTTGTAAAAATAAAATTGATCCCCAACAGAGTGGTCATGCTGTAGCGACCCCCCTTTTTGAAATATAAAAATCTTTTTAGTTCTTTTGGAAAATAAGAGGACTTGGAATCGCCACCGGTCATTTGGCTAAGATAGAACAGACACCACAAAACCAAAGACTCGTGAACTTGAGTTCAGGAGTTGGTTACGTGTGGGAAAGGGTTAGCACCCCCACAACGCCCAAAATCGGTACCAAATCACATATTGCTTTCAATCGATGGAAATGGATTAAATTCAAATTAACGCTAATTAAATGTTCTCAATTGAGTATGGACTCTAGTTAAGTGGGCTTAGTCAAATTGGTGGGTCCGAATTAATTAAACGTTTAATTAATAAGGGTGACGATACAACGGACCATAGATTAAACCGACATCGAATACGGCCGACTACTGTGTTAATTTGTGGTTCAAATTTCATACATCACCTTTATGCATGATGCAAGAATTTAAACATGATGATATGGTTTGTCAAGTTTAATTAATGTTTACCTTCGGACGGTAAGAATTAATTAAAATATTTGGTTAACATCCATTGAGCCAAGACTGTTACGACACAATATCGAAATAAATGAATACCTCCTTTTTTAAGGTTTAAGTTAATTAATTTCCATGTCTGATTATAAAATTAAAGGTCATATGAATGATAATTAGAAATACATGGCAAAGAAGGGCTTGAAAATTAAAACCCTAGGCCCAAATTATGAAAATTTGATTAATGATCTAATTATTAACTAGGTTAGTCTAATATTAGCCCTAAATTAATTAACCCTAAAAAGGAACTCCTAATGATTTACTAGTTATCTTGAGCGATAATTAATTTGATTAATTTTAAACTAGTATCCCAATAAGCCAAGGATTATATTTAAAGTGAATCAAATTAGTTAAATCGGTTTGAATTAAACGCCTTTCTAAACTTTGTCAATTTTATCCTAAGGGGTAATTAAGAGATGTTCAACCAATTTAATAAATTTAACATTTATCCCAATAAGCCAAGGATAAATTTAAACTTATTAAACTAATTCAAACCTTAAATCTAACTATGGCTTTGAAAATCTAATCCTAAATCTAATTTAATTAATTTAAAGATTATGCCCTAATAAGCCAAGCGCACACTTTAGATTAATTAAATTAAATTACCCTACACTATCCTAAAAGGCCCAAAAACTAAAGTTTCAACTAATCTAAAGAGCATATATTTAGTTTAATTAATCTAAACACACACCCCATTAAGCCAAGGGTATGTTTTAAATTAATTAAATCAAATTCTAAGGACCTACTATCTAAAATAAAACAAATAACATGGAAATAAACTATGCATACAAGGGGATAACGAACTGTATCTAGCATGTGAAATATATAGCATGTAACAACTATATCATATAGTAATATACAAATAGTATCGCACAATAAAGCATGTATTATATAGGTATTATAAACATATATGATACATACTATATATTATGTTTACAATCATATATTATGTACTGTGTATTATATGTCAAAAAACATATATTATGGTTCATATGTCACGCTTAACATAACAATGTAAAATAACAAACATTCACATATAAATAGGACTAAAATATAAGAGAAAGTAAATTATAGGGGAAAAAATAAACATGTATAAAAAAGGCGAAACGGCAAAGACTTAAAAAAGATAGGGACTACGGCTAAGGTTTTAAGAAGCGGAAAGGCCGCAGGTGCTATTATCAAAGGGTGGAGGGATTTAAAAGGGAATTATCCCTTTTTTAAAAGTGGAACCGGGGGTGTAATTTAAAAGCGCGGAGACCCTCCCGCGTGTAACAAAGGAGACACGAAGAGTATATGTTGCAATAAGACCATTTTTAAAAGGGGTCGGGTATAAAACATATTTTGGGAAAAATTTTGCCCCTCTTTTTCACTTCAAAAGACCGATTACCCAAAAAAAACCCCTCACTCTATTTCTTTCTAAAAAAACAGATGAACACCGCCGCGGTGTTCATCCCAGAACCCAAAAATTACCGCCAAACCTAGATTCCAGCAGCTTCTCCGCCACGTCGGCCCTGCTCGACGATGGCCGACACCTCTCTAACTCATCCAAAACACCCCCTTTTCGTCTCCAAACCCAAATCCTTCCTCCGAATCTAAAAAAATGATGGAATCCCACCCTTTTTGAAAACAAAAACCAAAGGTCTATTTTTATTTTAAAAAGAGAAATCCCTTTCTTTACTTCCCCACCGACTCATCACACGTGACCATGAAGAGAACAGAAGGCTTATCGTCGGTCAGAGAGGAGAAGAAGTAGGGGAAGACGAATCGACGTAGGGGGAGATGAAGTGACAAAGGTAAAACCAAAACACCTAGCACCTGTTTTTGTTTTCTGTTGATGCATGCAATGAATGTTGGAGAGGGAAGATACCTCAAAGTTTTGCTTTGTGTATTCCTCTCTAGAAATTCCCCGCTGGGGTTTACAATGTTTGGGGCTTTGCTTATATAGCCCTTGATGTACAATTCTCTTTAGAAAATACATGAAATTGAAGGATAAATCCTATTGGTTGTTGTTTTAGTCTTGTCTATATTCATCTGCAACTCTGTCGATGTTGGGATGACTCTGAAATCTTTGTTGCATGTTGGTGCTTACTGCCTTTTGTTACTCTTTGCCTTGCATGTGTTTGGTTCTAACACTCTCCTTTTTTGGCTACATATGACTCTGGCCGAGGATTGGAGGAGAAGGCGACGCAGCTGGAGTTGGGGTCAGCAGGGTGAAGTTGGGCGGTCACGATGGAATGCGTGGGAGTTGAACGATCAGACGCGTCGGCACGTAGGAGAGGCAAATGGACATGTGGTGTTGTGCACTCGCGCATGGGGAAACCAATAAGTCGAGGGTGGGGGCATGACAGTTCCGAAAGTTTCTCCACGTTGATCCGAACCATTGGCGTGCCCCCAGATCTAACGGCTACGATTGATGTGACACGGTTCCTGCTAGGGATTCCCTTGATGAAGCGATCTGGGCCATCAGATTTGCTCTAGATCTGACGGTGGAGATGCGGCTACGCAAAGACAATAAGATAGTTAGGGTTTCTAGGGTTATCCAATTTCGGGCCTGTTGGGCTGAGATGTAGTTAGATTTTTTTTGGTTTTTTATTGTAAATGGACATTGGTTTAATAAACTTGGGCCTTTGTTTAATATTAACTGTTATATATATTGGTCCTTCATTTAATTAAGTTCAATAATCTTTCCTTTTTTGCTTCTCTCTTTTTTTAATTTTTGTTTTAAAATAATAACAATATAACAATAATATAATAACAATAACGATACAAATAATAATAAATAACATTAATAATATATAGGGTTTTTTTAAATGGATAATAACATAATATTAGAAAGTATTACACATATATATACATAATTGTAATAAGCAAAGCCCGTTATTGCAAAATATAAAGCACAAAAGCCGGTTAATGCTCTGGATAAAATTAGTGATTACACTAACATATATATCCGTATATATTTCCTGTACATTTTTAATCAACTTTAAATTAAAACCTTTTATTAGGGGTTATTGTGAAAAACTTACCTCGAACGTAAGGGGTGCCGCTTTCCGTTAATCTCTATTACAAAATACCATTTTTAATTCTAAACTATAATTTTCAAAATAGATTTCTTTCATTCGGGAATCTAACGGAAATTATGCCTCGGGTGTAGGGGTAAAATTTCCTTTCGTACAAAGAAATAATTTTTAAATATTTTAAGGGATCACAAATTTTAAATTAAATTTGAATTCTTATTTTCCATCATTAAGACACTAAATAATCAACTAGGTACCAATTTTGGGTGTTGTGGGGGTGCTCGCCCTTCTCCACACGTAACTGGCTCCCGAACCTATTTTTTGGTTTCGGAGACCCAAACTCGTTGTTTTAATAAAGTGACACAAAAACCAATTTTATTAAAATAACTGAGTTTTCAGGTAATCCAATTGCACCTAAATTAAAAATATTGGTGGTGACTCTATCCCAAATATTTTTGTAAAAACGCGTCAAACACCACCGTAGGCGGGACTGTTGTTACAGTGGTGCTAAAGGTTGCAAACCAAGGCCCCCATAAGTCTTAGGTTGCGTTAGGACATCCCATCGGACGAGTGAGATCCCATAAGAGTCGCCGTTGGAGCCCTAAATAAAATGGCAGACTATGCTCTCGATAGTAGCAAATCCGAGATGAAAGGAAACAAGTTTACATAAAGTATGTGGGGATAGCTAAGCAGAACGAGTTAGCCAGGGTAACAAGACCTGCAAAGGAGAGAGGCCAGGCAGACCATCTTGTCAACTTCTTATGAATTTTTTCAATAATAAAGTAGTAGAAATCACAAGTAACACGTTTATGGACGACCGGCATGCCAGTATAAACACCCAAATCGAGTACCTGAGGAATGTGAAGTTGAGAGCTAACCAGGGATGCTATATCATGATCAATATTTGGCGAAAAGAAGACATGTGATTTCAGTTTATTGGCTTTATGTCCTGAGAAGCGACCAAACTCAGTAAGGACTTGATTAATTAGATGTGCTTGGTTAGTTGTGGCTTTGGCATACAAAATCAAGTCTTCAATGAAGACGAGGTGTGAGATGGGTAACCCTCCGTGAACCAACTTGAATGGTGTTGCAACCCTTTTTAGGAGCTTTGACGTTTTGGAAAACTTTATAAAATCACGGAGTCGCCACCAATCTTTTTTTAAAAAAAGTGTGATTGGATCACTTTTAAAACAAGGGTATTTGATAAAAATGTTTTATTTATCAAAATAACATTTTGGTCCACAGAAAACAAGAAAACAAGTTTGGGGGCCAGTTACGTGTGGGGAAGGGTTAGCACCCCACAACGCCCAAAAACTGGTACCTAATTGATTTCAAAAAGTGCTTTAAAAAAACTAGAATTTGCAAGTTCACAAAATTTTGATTGATTTGTCTGCAAAATGAATGTAAATCTATTTTAACGGCCTTATCGCCCTAGAAATGAACTTTAACCACCACCAACACTACTGGCGCTAACCTATCATTCTCGTTTGATAAGATACCGCATTAATTAAGTTTTCACTTTTTAATAAATCAACAAGAAAATTAAATGTGTTAGAGTTTTTTAATTAAAATCAGTAATTAATCCCTAAGAAATCTACATGCATTTTAACTATTAAGGTTTAAATATAATTAAGCGTGTTTTATTTAAAATGAAGAACATTTTACATACATGTCTCTAATCTATGTTTTAAGTCCCAAATCCTAAGGTTTAACACACATACATATACATACAAGAATAAAGAAACAAAATATTTAAATTAAATTAATTATCAAAGTAATTAAAATAAGAAAAAGGCAATTAATTTTATTTATAAAAAATCTGTATTATGGACTCAATTAAAAGAATACCAAAATGTGAGGGTTAATTCAAAAATAATTTAAAATTTGGTGTCGAATTGAAAGGAAAAAGGACAAAATTGCAACAATTAAAAACAAAAGAGCTGCAGTATAAGAACCGGATAAGAAGGGCACGGGTTATAGTTCGGTTCGGGTTGGGTCAAACGGGTTAGTATATATGTCAATTATAACAAACAGATTTCATTATTCTTTTCCTCCCCAAAACGGATCGAAACCAACTCTTAAGAATTCTCTGAAGACATTCATTGTGTTCTTCATGAATTGAAGAACACGGTGGTGGTCCACCGTGTCAGCCGCCTTCCACCGGCGCCAGCCGCCGTTGTCGGCAGAAAACCTAGATTTTCCCAGATTTCGGCGACCCCAAAATTGGATTTTTTCTCCGAATTTCCGTCAAAGCCAAATCTCCACCGTGTTTCCAATAAAAATAAGATAAAAACAAACCCTTTTTCCTTTATTTAATTCAAAGCAGAAAGTAAATAGATAGAAAGAATTACCAGAAACTTGTTTCTCTTATTGCTCTTGAATGCCAATTACAATTGTTTGCTCCCACAACTTCCGAATGCTAGTATGTTTACTGTAATTGTTGTGTGTGATTTCTCGTGGAATTCTTGTTGTCTTTACATGAATTACAAAGGGGTTTATATAGTACAAGAATTGCTTGAATTTTAAGCATGAATCCCTAATTTCTTCCATGGATTATCTCGAATTGCTTGATCTTTGCAAGAGGCTTCAATTTAGGGATTAACCCTTCCATTTTGGTTCTAATTTTGGTTCTGAATTGCCTTTTGCATATCCGATTGTAGCTTGATTCTTGCTTGGGCTTCGAATTAGGGATTATCCCTTTCTGTTTTGCTTCTGATTTTTCTAGCTATGGCTTTGAATTAGGGATTTAATTTATGTTGATTTTATCTTGAATTGCTATGCCCCAATTTAGGGATTTAACCCATTTTGTTCTTCTTTTTGTATGTTTTTGATGACTTGAATGGCGTCGGCGAGGAACAATCGGAGCGAGTGGAGCGTCGGAGAAGATGAATCGAATGGTCGGAGCTGAAACGTCGTGCGCGTGGCTGCCACGCGCGTGTGATGATCCGTGTGATATATCCCGAAGCGATCTGGGTCGTTGGATTGCATCATGATCGAATGGATGGGAAGCACAGCTCTTGGTAATTCGTGTGTAGGCCATGTGTGATCATGTGCCGTTGGATCTATTCTCCCTTGATCCAATGACTCTTCATTACCTGCGCATATAAGAGTCAAGCCCTTTAGGAAATAATAATCAGGCCAAAATAGCCTTTGTGTAATGGACCTTCTATGTATTATTTTTTAAATGGATTCTGATCTAAATTAAATCCAATAGACCTTTTATTCATTTTTAATTACAATTGGGCTATGCATTTCATATTTTTTTGGTTTTTGATAACTTATTATATCGACTACTAAATAGGATACTAAAATATATAACCTATGTTAATACTAACATACAATAATAACAATTATACTAATTACAACACACTAAGTATACATTACATGACACCTAAACTATTTTAACACTAACATTAATATTTACAACTATAATACATCAACTATGTTACTATATACTATATGACACCTAACTATATTATCAGTAACATTAATATTTACTATTAATCTATGTTATCAATGTCACTTAACTATATTGTCAGTATAACACTACAACAATACTAAATTAATATAACAACTAAAACGAAGGTGAAAATCAAGTGACAATAGTTGCCCCTCTTTTGTTATTCCGGTGAAACAAAAGTAGAGAAAAGAAAAGAAGACATTGATTTTCACCAATTACCAAACCGTTAAGGCCTAAGAAGATAGGCGAGTTCTATTCTCCTCATGCTTGAATAGATAAGCAGATTCCATTCTCCAAATGCCTGAACAGATAGGCGGGTTCTATTCTCCTTATGCTCGAATAGATAAGCAGGTTACATTCTCCAAATGCCCAAACGGATAGGCAAGTTCTATTCTCCTTATGATCGAATAGATAAGTAGGTTCTATTCTCCTTATGCTCGAATAGATAAGCGGGTTCCATTCTCCAAATGCCCGAACGGATAGACAGGTTCTATTCTCCTTATGCTTGAATAGATAAATAGGTTCCATTCTCCAAATGCCCGAACGGATAGACAGATTCTATTCTCCTTATGCTTGAATAGATAAACAGGTTCTAAAAAGGTTTCATCTTCCTTGTGCTTGGATGGATAAGCTGGTTCCCAAAATCTGTCAAAACAAATGCAAATGATCCAATTAAGATGCATATGCCCCTAAGGATGCCTAGTCATGAATGCATGTTTTATTTCTTTTGCTTTTTCTTAATAATTTTCCTAATAAACACAGAAGAAAACTATGAAACTCTGGGAAACACGGATTATATTATCTCAAACATTTTCTCAACTCTAGCAATAGATGGTGAGTGTCATCAGAAAAGACAATATGATTTCTCTACACTGAATAGCTTTGCACTAAGAAAGCTTGCAATAACTCATCCTTCAATACTAGCTGGCTTCACCAATTTCTTGTTGTTAAAATTCCATTGTTCATTCCTTGGAAAATAATCTTCAACATTGCCTGCTTTATTTACCACATCACATCATGGATTCAAAATTACTTTGGACAATACATTCATCCTTTTTTTGACTTCTACCTTGATTTTTCAAACAGGGAAACTCCTTATTGCTAGAACACCTAAGGGCGAGACTCCGTGGGGGATATGGGGAATGCATTGGTTTGTCATTATTAATGCATGGGAAATCATCTAAAAATTGCAATTGTATGCTTCAATGATAATCATAGATAGTTATTTCCATCACTTCCACTTTACCATTCTCATTCCTAGCACTTCCTTGCTTCATATGATCTTTGCCCATTTGCTCACTCAATCTAGTTATATTGTACTCCTGGTTGGAAGGACTGATTTCATCCTCATATTCTTCAACACTCTTTTAGCCTTTTTCAAGTTATCATTGTAGTTGATACATCAATATTGAGTGACAAGCTTCCTAGGATCCTGTTATTCTTCCAATGTCTGATATCTGCAACATGCTACCTCAAAACATCTCTTGAGGTTTTTTCTGCAGAGGTTTGTAGCAAAAGCTATTTCCATCTTGGATAAGTTTTGCTGCTCTTTATGCCCTAAGCTCCAAATTTGACCATTGAATACATCATACTTCCAATACCCCTCTAGACAAATTTCAAAGTAATGCTAAAAAATCTTATATATTTCAAGTGATGTCAAATTTTAATTCTCAATTCAATGCAAGATTCTTTATGGAAAAACGTCAAAGAAGGAAAAGAAAAGGTCTACATAACCAAAATTTTATTAGTGTTGTTGCAAACACAAAAAGAAATTACAAGGAAAGGAATAGACATTCAGATATCAGAAACCAAAACTCCTCCTGTCATGACTTCATAAGATGCTTTGAATGTCCACTATTCTGAGTAGACTCTAAAGATAATGATTATGCGAAAAGATATAAAGCTCCCAAGCCAATCCCCGAGGAAGGTCTTACATGCAAATTGTCTGAGCCGCCCTTTACGGGTTTTCAACTCAAATCCTCTTTTGGTTTCAAAATGCCCTTTGCGGATTTTCATTTTGAACCCCCTTTTCTTTTTTTCTTTTTTCTTTCTTTTTCTCTTTTCTCTTTTTTCTTTTTCTCTTTTTTTCTTTCTTCTTCAAACATAATACTTCTTAACCGAATCTAAATTTATCGGGCTTTGGAGTTCATCTCCATCCATTTTGGCTAAAATTAACGCTCCTCATGAGAAAACATTTGTTACAATGTAGGGTCCTTCCCAATTCGGTGCCCATTTTCCTTGAGAATCGCTTTAGATTTGCAGCTTCTTCCTCAACACTAAATCTCCATCTTTAAATTCTCCTAGGCGAACTTTCTTCTCGTGAGCCCTTATCATCATTTCCTGGTACATTTGCCCATGACACAGTGCTTTCAGTCTTTTCTCTTCAAATAAGTTCAGCTGATCATATCTTGCTTGAACCTATTTTGCTTCTTCCAACTTCGCTTCCATTAAGACACGGAGCGATGGTATTTCAACCTCAATGGGTAGCACTGTTTCTACTCCATATAACAATAAAAAAGGTGTTGCCCTAGTGGAAGTTCTTATTGCAGTTCGATAAGCGTATAAGGAAAACGGCATCTTTTCATGCCAATCTTTATAGGTATCAGTCATTTTTGCAATTATCTTCTTAATATTCTTATTCGCAGCTTCTACTGCCCCATTCATTTTCGGGCGATATACCACAAAATTATGATGCTTGACATTGAACTACTCACAAACTCCACTTATCATCCTGTTGTTCAAATTAGAAGTATTATCAGTGACGATACTTTCAGGCAAGCCGTATCGACAAATGATTTCCTTTTTCCAAAAACTTGCAAACCGTGGATCTAGTGACATTTACATATGAGGCTGCTTCTACCCATTTTGTGAAATAATCAATGGCTACTAGGATAAAACGATGCTCGTTTGATGCCTTAGGGTGAATCTGACCAATGACATAAATGCCCCACATGGAAAATGGCCAAGGGGCTACCATAAAATGGAGAGGCTGAGGTGGCGTATGAACCTTATCAGCATAGATTTGGCACTTGTGGCATTTGCGAGAATAGTTGATGCAACACCTTCCATGGTTGACCAATAATATCTGAGACACATGATTCTCCTGGCCATGGTGAAACCACTATGATGAGTTCCGTAAACTCCGTCATGAACTTTTTCCATAATTAATTGTGCCTCTTTTGCCCCCACGCATCTTAGAAGCACTTGATCACGACTTCTCTTGTATAAAATCCCTCCATTAAGGACATATGTTAATGACATCTTCGTGATCATTTTCTTTTCATTCTCTGCAGCTTGAGGCGTGTATTGCTGGAATTTTACATATTGTAATATGTCATGATACCATGGCAATCCATCCATTTCTTCTTCCACATCATAACAATGAGCTGGAAAGTCAAGCATATATAACCTGATGGGCATCATCTCAGAACCTTCATTTACCTTAAACATGGTGGCTAAGGTGGCTAAAGTATCAGCCATTTGGTTGTCTTCTCTATGGAGATGTTTGAAAATGATCTCATCAAATTCCTTGGTCAACTCAAGGACTAGCTTGTGGTATCCCATCAACTTTGCATCTTTTGTCTCCCATTCGCCACGTATCTAATAAATGACTAACGCAGAGTCCCCAAAAACTCTTAAAGTATGAATTTTCCTCCTTATAGCTTCTCTTAGTCCCATTATACAAGCCTCATACTCTGCCATGTTATTAGTGCAGAAAAACTTCAAACGACTGGTAAAAGGGTTGTAATCTCCCTCTGGTGAGACCAGAACTGCCCCTATACCTCTTCCTAATGCATTTGTTGCACCATCAAAGTTCATAGCCCGAGATTATGTTGAAGCCTCATTATCTTCTGAGATACACATCAAGTCTTCATCAGGAAAATTAAAGTTTAATACTTTATAGTTATCACATCGCGACTTGCCAAAAGTTCTGCTATGGCACTTCCTTTTATCGCTTTTCAGCTCACATACTGGATATCAAACTCTGATAGTAACATCTGCCATCGTGTTAATCTTCCTAATAAGGCTGGAGCTTCCATCATGAACTTCAGTGGGTCTAACTTCGAGATTAACCACGTAACGTGATAAAGCATGTATTGCCTTAGCCTTCTAGTTGCCCACACCAAAGCACAACATAGTTTTTCAATTGATGAATATTTGGTTTCACAATCAGTGAATTTCTTGCTCAAGTAATATATCACCTTTTTTTTTCTTCCAGTATCATCATGTTGTGCTAACACACAACCCATAGATTTTTCATAGACCGTTAGGTACAAGATCAATGGTCTTCCTGAAACAGGTGGTACTAAAACTAGAGGATTGCTCAGCTGTTCTTTGATCTTTTCCAAAGGCATTTGACATTCCTCATCCCAAGCCCCCGAGTTATTCTTCCTGAGTAACCTAAACATTGGATCACACTTATCAGTTAGCTGAGAAATGAACCGTGCGATGTAATTTAATCATCCAAAGAAACCTCAAACTTACTTTTGTGTTTGAGGTAGGGGAAGTTCCTGTATGGATTTTATCTTATCTAGATCGATCTCGATTCCTCTTCTGCTTACAACAAAACCTAATAATTTCCCAGATGTGACTCCAAATGTGTACTTAGTCAAGTTGAGCTTCAACTGGAACTTTCTCAATCTTATGAAGAGCTTTTCTAAATTGACCAAATGTTCTTCCTCAGATCGAGATTTGGCGATCATATCATCGATGTATACCTCTATTTCTTTATGCATCATATCATGGAAGAGAGTGACCATGACCCTCTAATAGGTTGCCCTGCATTCTTAAGTCCAAAAGACATCACTTTATAGCAAAAAGTTCCCCATAGCGTCACAAAAGTTGTCTTTTCCATGTCTTCTAGGCACATCTTAATATGGTTATACTCGGAGAAACCATCCATGAAAGAGAAGAGTGAATGGCCAATTGTAGTCGACTAAAGTGTCAAATGTGGGAGCGAGAAATTGTCCGTAGGGCTTGCCTTATTGAGGTCCATGTAGTCAACACACATTCATACTTTTCCATCATTCTTTGGTACTGGGACGATATTTGCCACCCATTCCGGATACTTGGCTACCTCAAGGAATCCTGCATCGTATTGCTTCTTTACCTCATCCCTGATCTTGAGGAGTGTTTTAGCCTTCATTCTTCTAAGCTTTTGCTTTACAGGTTCGCATCCCATCTTTATGGGGAGCCTATGCATGACGATGTTAGTGTCAAGGCTGAGCATATCTTGATACGACCAAGCAAAAATATCTTTAAACTCTTTCAAAATCTCAATTAGACTTTGTCTGATTTTGGCTGTGATAGTAGTACCAATCTTCACCTCTCGCTTTTCTTTTTCAATTTCTAGGTTTAATGTTTCTAGTTCCTCTTTATGTGGTAGAATCTATTTTTTCTCTTCTTCTACCATTCTGAGCATATCCTTGGGTACATCATATTCTTCCTCATCGTCAATATTTCCAACTCTTCCAAGCAAAGAGGCAATTCAAAGTCAATCTTGAAGTCAGATTCAGATTTATTTACGCCACTGATATCTAAAGACCTGAAAAAGGAATAGACATGAGATATATACAAAGGGAAGAAACAAAATGAATGGAATGTCTTTTATGCTTTATGGTTTTCTTTTGGTTTTGGTTTATTCAAGAAATGAAAGTTTGCCATACAAGATTTAAGGAAATGCATCTTTTATTGAATTTGAATTAAAAAGTTTGACATAGGCCATTCACATAAGATCCCCTATTGTCCCCGAACTTGGAGCAAAGAGGTTGGTTTTTGAGAATTACTCTGAACATGTCTTAAAGATTACAGGAATTTCTTCAGCAGTCCAATTTTCAAGCTCAAGGAAAGGGCGAATCATTGACAGGTACTGGCTCTTTTCCTCTTCTTTAGTCACAGCATTAATACTCAGATTTTCAAATGCTTCACATAAAGAGCCCTCTCTTTTTTTCCTCACTAATTGAGGTATTTGGATCAAGCGTGCCTTCAGATATAAGGTTATGACTCAGGAGAGGGAAAGTCATCAACTCCCACTTAATTTCCTATCCCTTCAATCTAGCTCTTCTCCTCTCTTGATGCTTTCTGATTCCAACCCTTCTTTGCCATTTGTTGGGCTTGAAGCCCAAACCGAACTGATCTTTTTTCTTCGAGATTACTACATGATACAATCTTCCTTGATGTCTCTTTCCAAATCCTTTCCCGATTTTAGCTCATTTCCCAAGCGTTTGTTTTACTTGCATCTTCGCATAGCTTGATAATTTCGGTTCTGGCACCTTGCTCCCTTCAGTGACAAAGGTTGCATTGACTAGCTCCAATGTCCTGAAATGACATTCGAGCGCACCCTCATCGATCTCGATAAAGGGTGCATCAGTGGTTACTAATGCAATGATTTCTTCCTCTACACCGACAGTTATTAGTTGACCATCGATCATAAACTTCAACTTCTGGTGTAAAGTAGATGGGACTGCTCCTGCTGCGTGAATCCATGGGTGCCCAAGCAAGCAACTATAACTAGGTCTTATATCCATGACCACAAATTCAACATCAAAGGTCGTTGGTCCAATTTGTAAATGCACCTCAATTTTCCCTAACACATCCTTCCGAGTTCCATCAAACACTCTAACCGTATTTTGATAAGCTCTCATATGAGAACTATCTATTGGCAGCTTCTCCAGTGCGGCTAATGGTAGAACGTTTAATGTCGACCCATTGCCAATAAGGACACCTTGTAACATATGTCCCTTACATCTGGTAGTGATGTGTAAAGCTTTGCAAGATCCCATTCCTTTACCTGGTATTTCCTCATCATTGAATGAGATGAAGTTGTTGACAGCAATGTTGCCGACTAACATATCCATCTTATCAGTTGTGATCTCTTTTGGCACAAATGTTTGGTTCAAAATCTTTAACAAGGCCTCATGGAGGCCCTTAGAACTTAGTAGCAACGAAAGCATAGAAATTCGAGCCGGAAGCTTATGGAGTTGCTCCACGATGTTGTATTCATTGTGTTTTAAGATCTTCAAGAACTCTTGAGCCTTTGATTCCTTTACAGGCTCATGATTTGTAAGTTTTCTTTGAAGAAATCTCTATCATTTTCTTTTTCAGGCTCTTCAGCAGCAGCCTTTCTTTGCGTCGCATCTCTATCCTCTGCTATTGGCTGGGAATATAGCCTTCCACTCATCGTGAAACGGCTTACCTCATTGACTAGTTCTCCTTTCCCTTGGACATATGTTTCTCCTGGGGCTATCACCTCACAAGTGTAATTCCAAGGGACTTTCTTGTTATCCTTATATGGAAACGGCGTTGGTGCCTTAATTATGAGCCGCGGGGTTAAACTCCTTACCGACTCACCAACTCTTGTTTTAGCCTTAATAACCAAAGGCTTCATTCTGGTGTAGTCTCTTTTGGAAGATGACTCTTCGGATGCACAAATGTCCAGCGTGCATTTATTGTCTTTTTTCCCAAAGAACTCAAGTTCTTTCTCATTCATCTTATCTTGAACTAGTTGCCTAAATTCTAAGCAACAATCAATCTCATGTCCTTCCTTCATGTGGTACTCACAGTACAATTCATTCTCAATATTCAATTTTTGGGCTCCTTCTTCTAGCATCCCTACTGCCACCATTTGAGCCCATACCCAATTCAAGGGAGCTCTAACTTCAGCAACACATTCCTTAACTACCTTATCCTCCTCCTCTATGATTGCATTCACACCTGCATTCTGATGATTTGGCAGTGGGTTTCCCTTATCTTCCAACATATCGAATGATAACATCCCTAATTTTCTTAAATCATCTACCAACCTTTTGAATGCAGTACAATTTTCAATGGTATGCCCCTAACTCATGCATGATATTCACATTGTACCTTCTCATCGTACCATGGTGGGTATGGTGGTGAGAATGGAGGATTATGCCTTGGCAACACCATATGGGATTTGATCAATTCAGCAAACAATTCTGCATATGTCATTAGGATAGGAGGAAAATATGGTTTCAAAAAGACCACATACGTACCCTCCGTCTATCGCCAAATAGGGGCCTTAGCCCTGGACCGTAGTCTACCCTGACACAATGAGCTCTAGACTCTAAGGCATGCCCTTCTACCTAGTCCAACTAGCTACCAAGGTTGTTCGATTTAAGCCATTTATACAAGCATTTCAAGTTCAAGATCATGTCAAGCAAGTTCTTTTCATACTAGGCCCTTAGGCCAATTGAGCCATAGCTCACATATCATGTAATTCTCATGTGTTCATTTCATCAAGTTGGGATAACATTTCAAGCAAGTTCTTTAAGTCATTCGATCACATGCCATATCACACATTCAAGCACCAATGTTACCACTTAAACATGCTTAGAAATCGAATTGAACATGTATTCAAGGATGTGATCAAGTTTCATTCATTACTCTAATCATTCTTCCCTTATAGATCAAGATCATATTAAGTCCATTTAAACATTACAAGAATATAGACATGCAAGCATTGGTTAGGACCTAGTCTTAACCCTAGAAACAGCTACACTCACAATACTCCAAGCTTAGCTAGTCTTGGATCCACACTCCTTTGTTCTTATCTTTAGGATGTTCCACCCTTTCCTCATCCACCAAGTTCACCCTGGTTCTAACACATTACACAAGTATATACATGTTAAAACAAGTTCACATAATCATTCAATCAAGGCAATGTTACAAGTACATAACATATACAAATCTGACAGCATGTTCATATACATTCCTTACTATACATAACTACACTTATCTATACTTTAATTCATGTAAAACAGGGCAGTAACCATTGTACCAAAACTGTTTACAAAACAGTTTTCAAAGCTGTCCAGAATTGTTGTTGCGTGTGATAAGTGCTACGCAAATGTGCAAGTATACACGTCGCAAGTAATAAAGTGATATGAGTATCGAGTATCGTCTCCACAGGGATTGGTTTGGGCCACTTTGCTTAAGTTACTGCACTGTGAAAAGTAAAAACACAATTGATAATGGGAGTTCTAATTAACGAGTAAACTAAGAGCAATAAACTAAAAGAATAGATTAAAGAAAAAGAGAGAAATAGGCCAGGTTATCGTGAGTTGAGGTTTGATAGCCGATTGGATCGTCTTGGTAAAAGAGTGCACGGGCAACTCAGTTGCCGTGGCAACTTGCACAGCGGGGTTGCCTTGGCAACTAATCGATGGTTGCCTGGGCAACTACTTGGGCGTCTGGGCAGCAACTTCAAGGTTCGGCAGAGCGTTCTTCAATGGTTTCTTCTTATCCCTAAGTCGAAACTCTAGCTACTTGTGCATGCCTTGATAATACATCCCTGCGTGAGTCAAGGGTGAACAACAACCAATCTTGCGCTCCTCTTAGCCGTTGAAATCCTTAACTTATTCCTAAGCTGGATTAATCTTCACCATCAATAGATTGAATAAAGACCATACTCATTCGTTTCTTGAATCTAACTTTCCCGATATTAGATAAATAGATGAAGTTACGAGATCCTCTCCCAATTCACTCATAAAACAAGAATAAAAGCCAAGAATGAGTAAACCTTGAATAGAAAAGTGCAAACTCTTATTACCTAAACAAAATCCAATTGTTTCTCACAACAACAAAACACAATAACCCCAACCGATCAAGTTAGTTCATGGTTGGGTTCAAAAGATATACAAAGAATAATCCCCAAACCATGAATCTAATGGAAGCAAAGAAAGAAGAAGAAGTTAAATTTCCCTAATGCTCTCTATCGAAATTTCTCTATTTTTCTCTATATGGATTGTCGAAATCTCCTTGCTATCTATAGGGCTAGACCAAAGTCCTTCTTTGAGGAGGAGTTTAAGTTGGAATTAAATTATCTTTAAAGAATATAATTCTTTATTATAATTGTATTCCTACTAGAACTTCTCCTATCTTCTTGGAATTTAATTCTTCTTTAATCTCTGCATGGCAATCAAATTCCTTTGGGTTTGGGCTTTGCTCCACGTCATCTTGGGCTTGTCTAGTCATTAATTTCGACATCCCTATTGCATCTTCTCTTTGTCGACAATTGCCATGGCAACTGGCTCGGCGTCTCCTTCATGCATTGCCCTGGCAACTAGCTCGGCATTGCTTTGGCAAGTGATCCTGCACATACACACACAAAAACACACCAAAGCAGCATCTTTTTCCACAAAAATCACCATGTTATGTAATCAAGCTCAACGGTGGAAAGAAACATGAATTAATGCATGAATAACTAATTATGCAACTAATATGAGCTTAAGTCTAACAATAATATGAGTAAAAAGGGTAATAAAAATAGTACTTTTGGACACTTATCACGCCCCCAAACTCGAACTATTGCTTATCCTCAAGCAATGCAAACTAACAATTACCTGCCAAGACTTTAATCATCAAAGACATGCTTCAAACTTGAATTCAAACCTCGGAACCATGGCACAAAGTATGATCACCTTTTAAATTTTTCAGATAGCACAAAAATTTCTCGGAACAAAACTATAATGCTCGTGACAATGTGTGTGCGTAGTTGTGTACAAGTTGATTTTCAAGATTCTATGTGAACAATTGGCTTTTATCAATTTAATTGCCGGGGCATTTATTTTCATTTTCACTAGAGCCAATTTCGAGCACCTCTAGCAAAGTAAGCAATTTCTTATTTTATTTTATTCGACTAGAGCCAATTTCGGGCACCTCTAGCGATTCTTTAATGTGCATTAACTACTAGAGCCAGTTTCGGGCACCTCTAGCAAGAAAGTGTATTTACTACTAGAGCCAGTTTTGGGCACCTCTAACAAGAAATTAACTTTTAATTTTCAATTTTAAATTTACCCAAATTTTAAGCAACCTAAGTTCACTAAGTTTCTTTCAATCAACAACCCACAACCGTGTAAAAAAAATTCAGCATCATAGTAAAATTCTAAGTTCTTTTCATGCAATCCTAAAATTAAAGGTTCATTCAATTAAGTGCAGTGGCGAAAATTCATCATTGGGTATTCAACAAGTCTTAAATCCAATTAAAGGAATGACAAGTAACATATGCAACCTATATGTGATTGCTAAAAATGAATGCAACTAAACATGAAGCTAACTAGAAACCAACACCCCCCAAACTCGAGAGAAGCATTGTCCTCAATGCATGTAAGAGTGAAATAAAATTTAAAAGAAACTAAATGAAATGAGTTAGTCGAAGAGGTCGTCACCTCGAGTGATAAGTTTCCTTCGTGCCGTTTGCTTGATTCATTTTTCAGTCGGTGGTTGAATGCTGGTGCCGCGTGAATAGCATTGCTTTGATTTGATCCATGTTTGCCGATACAGGTTCACTTGCATGGGCATCAGTAGTTGCCGAAGCCATTGTTGTTGCCCGGGCATCGCTGATTTACATTGTGGTTCTTTGTGGCAAGTAGTCGGCAGTGAATTTCCTTAGCATAGTAGTTGTGAGTCTTGTTGTGAAAAAGAAAACAAAGAAAACCTGAAAACTAAAGATAATGAAGAAAAATAAAATATCTCCTAAAAATAAAAATGAAAATAAAAAGAAAAAGAAAATATTGAAAGGAGAGCATGCTCAAGCATATCCTAAAGTGACCACTTCTAATGTTCTTTGCATATCCGAGAAAACTTGAGGAGAGTCGTTTCCGATACTTCTTATAGTCCATCCGTACCCTCCATCGGGTGACAATATTGCCCAAAAAGAGTTTGGCCAATGTGCTTACCACTACTCCCTTTTGCGTTACCATGGTGGAGGTGTCTTTCTTCTTTGTTCGCTTGTAGTCCATGTATACTCTCCACCTTGCTACTATTTCTGAAGGCACAAATATATTAATAGGAAATATTATATCCATTCTCAACCATTCAATTACCTCATTCTTGTCGACTTCTATCATGGTTGGATGTAGCCTTTGTTGTCGTGGCAATTGCTGCTCAAGCCAATTGTCGTGGCAATCAGTTGTCAAATTTTGCTTTAAGTCAAGGGAAGAATCAATTTTCTGAAGAGCTTTATGAATCCAAACACCTTTTTCTTTTGGCCTCTCAAACATCTCCATCAGTAGAGATTTCGATGGCTTCAAATATACCAACCTCGGTTCCTCAAGACATACCTGCAATGGACGAGGTGAGTTTTTAAAGAATTCAAAAGGTTCAACTATTACCTGCTCATATTCCATTGGCAAAGTATTATCATCTCGTTGATCTTGATTGTGGTCGTGTAATTGCCGTGGCAATTGTAGATGAGAGCAATCTACACATTCCTGCTTCAATATCAACGTTATAACTTTCTGGGCATTAGGTTCCTCAGAATTTGCTGTAGTATTGTTGTTCTCAGCTTCACCGAGTGTTGTCACGCATTGCTCTGTTCAGGCTCCTCAATCATTGCCGAGGCAATTTGTTGTTCAAGCTCATCATGTGTTGGGCAGTCTCTCTCATTGGCATCCTCTTGACTTTGAGGTTCTAGTTGTTCCTCACACATCAGAGAGATTTCTTTGTATTGCTCCTTATCCTCTTGCCTTGGGACGTCAGTATCCCTAGGAATGAATTGTTGGTGCATGTTATCCATGACATATGTGGATCACCCCAATTGATCTTCTGAATCCCCTAAGGTTGCATCCCACTGAGCTATCCTCGTATCCATAGATTTTGATAGTTCCCGAATCTCTTCAATTGATCTGTCAAGTCTAGCCAAGGAAGCTAGTAACGTTTCCTCCAAGGAATTGGAATGCTCTTGAAAAGGACTACATTGCCATGGCATATATCATTCTTCATGGCAAAATTGTTATGGTAAAAAAAAAAAATTTGAGCTTTTTGACCATACCATGAAGAATTTTGCTGCTGGTTCCCTCTATGGTCCTCCATGTAGTTATATGCACCGAAAATGTGAGGGCAATTTTCAAACTCATGATGTTCTCCACACATAGCACAAGATTTTTCCACAGTATAAGTTCTTTGGGCTTTTCTCGGTTGGTATAGGTAATCATCAAAGGGTGCAAGAAACTCTTGATTGGATTGATTCATATCTTCCAACATCATCTCTCGAATAGATTGGCTTTTATTTCCCGACATGTTGGCGTCCCTTAACTTGTAGCGCACCTTTTTTTTTTGATAAAACAAACAAAAAGAAAAGTTAGTAAAACTAATAGAAAAAATGCAATAACAAAAACAACTAACACCAATTGCCAATCCCCGGCAACGGCGCCAAAAGCATGTTGCGTGTGATAAGTGCTACGCAAATGTGCAAGTATACACGTCGCAAGTAATAAAGTGATATGAGTATCGAGTATCGTCTCCACATTGAGGATTGGTTTGGGCCACTTTGCTAAGTTTATCTTGACCGTGAAAAGTAAAAACACAATTGATAATGGGAGTTCTAATTAACGAGTAAACTAAGAGCAATAAACTAAAAGAATAGATTAAAGAAAAAGAGAGAAATAGGCCAGGTTATCGTGAGTTGAGGTGTGATAGCCGATTGGATCGTCTTGGTAAAAGAGTGCACGGGCAACTCAGTTGTCGTGGCAACTTGCACAGCGGGGTTGCCTTGGCAACTAATCGATGGTTGTCTGGGCAACTAGTTGGGCAACTACTTGGGCGTCTGGGCAGCAACTTCAAGGTTCGGCAGAGCGTTCTTCAATGGTTTCTTCTTATCCCTAAGTCAAAACTCTAGCTACTTGTGCATGCCTTGATAATACATCCCTGCGTGAATCAAGGGTGAACAACAACCAATCTTGCGCTCCTCTTAGCCGTTGAAATCCTTAACTTATTCCTAAGCCGGATTAATCTTCACCATCAATAGATTGAATAAAGACCATACTCATTCGTTTCTTGAATCTAACTCTCCCGATATTAGATAAATAGATGAAGTTACGAGATCCTCTCCCAATTCACTCGCAAACAAGAATAAAAGCCAAGAATGAGTAAACCTTGAATAGAAAAGTGCAAACTCTTATTACCTAAACAAAATCCAATTGTTTCTCACAACAACAAAACACAATAACCCCAACCGATCAAGTTAGTTCATGGTTGGGTTCAAAAGATATACAAAGAATAATCCCCAAACCATGAATCTAATGGAAGCAAAGAAGAAGAAGAAGTCGAAATTTCCCCTAATGCTCTCTATCGAAATTTCTCTATTTTTCTCTATATGGATTGTCGAAATCTCCTTGCTATTTATAGGGCTAGGCCAAAGTCCTTCTTTGAGGAGGAGTTTAAGTTGGAATTAAATTATCTTTAAAGAATATAATTCTTTATTATAATTGTATTCCCACTAGAACTTCTCCTATCTTCTTGGAATTTAATTCTTCTTTAATCTCTGCATGGCAATCAAATTCCTTTGGGTTTGGGCTTTGCTCCACGTCATCTTGGGCTTGTCTAGTCATTAATTTCGACATCCCTATTGCATCTTCTCTTTGTCGACAATTGCCATGGCAACTGGCTCGGCGTCTCCTTCATGCATTGCCCTGGCAACTAGCTCGGCATATCCTTCATGCATTGCCCTAGCAACTAGCTCGGCATTGCTTTGGCAAGTGATCCTGCACATACACACACAAAAACACACCAAAGCAGCATCTTTTTCCACAAAAATCACCAAGTTATGTAATCAGGCTCAACGGTGGAAAGAAACATGAATTAATGCATGAATAACTAATTATGCAACTAATATGAGCTTAAGTCTAACAATAATATGAGTAAAAAGGGTAATAAAAATAGTACTTTTGAACACTTATCAATTGTCTATACTGCTGCTGCCAGACAGTTTGTACTCTACTCACTTAATCATGCATAACTTTCATTTCGTACGTCGGAAGTTCAATTGGTTTACACTGTTGGAAAGCTAACTTAACTGTCTTTCTAACCATATAGGCCTTGCATTTTAGTTATTTGCCAAATAATACAGTTTTAACTTAAAGACAGGGCAATTTGCTACTCTAGACAGTTTGCACTGTCCTTAGTGTTTCTTCTCTACAATTCATTCTACAATCCAGAATTTAGTTATGTTTTCTCCTAATGAATTTAGACATGCAAGACATTTTCCATAAAATGTTTAGCCTTAAATTCCTTTTATACAATTTATGGTGATTTTTCAAAGTTACTGCCCAGAACAGAGTATTCTGGGCAGATTACACTAGGTTGGGTTTCTAGCTTCATAACTCATCTAAACAAGATTATAACATGGCAATTCAACTTATTTTCATGTTCTTACATGTCTAGGCCAGTCTAATTCACTTAGCAATGTGCTTAAAACAGGGCATTATCATGTTAAGTTCAATTTGATCTATTTGATCAACACTATACTTCTAATTCACCATTTGAGCAGTCCATTACCTAATTTTAACTAATCCAATTAGGTGAATTCATTTCCCAGAAACTTATTTACTCTATTCAATCCTGAATTCATCTAGCAATGTGACCAAATCAGGACATTACATTCATTTAGCAGATTTACACAGTCCCTAATCAAAATTGTTTTCAACCATACTTCCTATTCTCAAATTTCCAGCAACCATATACATAATTAGGTATCCACAATTGGGGAAATCAGCAAGTTCTATTCATACTAACCCATGATTTCAGCAACAAGAACAAACATCATATAAATTCAAAGCAATATGTTCACACATGAACAACTTTCGAATTAATCAACAAGATCATCACATAATTGACATTTCAAGTATAAAATTGCATGAATCAACATATTGTTACCTTCCTTAATCTTGAATTCTAACTCAATTTTTTTATCTACGAAAGCTTGGCCCTTGTATTTCTCACACTACTTTCTCTCTTCTCTATTTTGTTTTCCTAATTCATTTGTATAATCAAATGAAGGATGAGGTTTCCTCCCAAGTGGCCGGTTGGACCATTCCAAACCATTCATCTAATTTTGACAAGTGTAATGACCATGACCTTAAATTGGTTTAATATGCAATCTGAAAACTTTGTTATGTTTCTATTTAGCTCTTAATAATTTGGCCATCAACTTAGTATTCCCTTGTAATTTAGTCACTAGGTTTAATCAATTCTTCTAATTTTTAGATTGTTTGTACAATTAAGTTCTAATTAGTTTATGATATGTTACTAGGCCATGATTTGGGGTATTACAATTCTCCTCCCCTTAAAATAAATTTGTCCTCGAATTTACCTGAATCAAATAGGTGAGGATATTGCTTCCTCATGACTTCTTCTGATTCCCAAGTTGCCTCTTCTATCTTGTGATTTCTCCACAAGACCTTGACAAGAGGAACATTTTTGTTCTTGAGTTTTCTAACTTCACAATCAAGAATTTGGACCGGTTCTTCTTCGTATGACAAGTCAGGATTCAATTCCACTTTTTCAGGCTCAAGGACATGAGATGGATCATATCTATACCTTCTGAGGATAGAAACATGAAAGACATCGTGGATCTTATCGAATTCACTAGGGAGTGCCAATCGATAAGCTACTGGATCAATCCTTTCAAGGATTTCTAATGGTGCAATAAACCGAGGGCTGAGCTTTCCTTTTCTTCCAAACCGAAAGACTTTCTTCCAAGGAGATACATTGAGGAAGGCTTGTCTCCAACATTGTATTGGATGTCTCTCCTTTTCAAGTCTGCATAAGTTTTTTGTCTATCGAAAGCTGCCTTCAATCGATCATGAATGATTCTCACTTTTTCTTTGGTTTCTCTGAGCAATTGAGGTCCCAATACTTTGTTTTCTCCCAATTCAGACCAACACAAGGGAGTTCTACATTTCCTTCCGTATAGAGCTTTAAAGGGCGCCATCTGGATAAATGTCTGATAGCTATTGTTGTAAAAAAACTCTACTAGGGGTAGAGATTTCTCCCAGTTTTTTCGAAGTCTATAACACAAGCACGTAAAACAATCTTCGAGTACTTGAATGATTCTTTCAGATTTTCCATCTGGCTGAGGATGAAAGGTTGTACTAAGGTGCACTTTAGCTCTTAGAGCCTTTTATAAGGAATTCTAGAATCGAGAAGCAAATCTGGGGTCACGATCAGAGATTATAGCTGTAGGTACACCGTGTAATCGAATCACTTTACGGATGTATAGCTCGGCTAAGGTTTCCAAGCTCATGTTCATTCGAACAGGGATGAAGTCAGTAGACTTTGTGAATATATCAACAATCACCCATATAACATCATTCTTTTTTGGAGTGGAAGGAAGACCAGTAACGAAGTCTATTGTAATCCGATCCCATTTCTACTGAGGGAATTCGATTGGTTGGAGCAATCCAATAGGGACTTGATGCTCGTCTTTGACTCTTTGACAAGTTAGGCACTTTGAAACAAAATCTATGATAGCTGATTTCATGCCTGGCCACCAGTACAGTGGCTTTAGATCCTTATACATTTTAACCAATCCTGGGTAAATCGAGAAAGAGCTTTGGTGAGCTTCTTGTAGCATCTCTTGTTTTAGTTCCTCATTGTTAGGAACACATACTATATCTTTAAAATAGAGGAGTTCATTCGAATTGAAAGAGAAGTCAAAATTAGACCCAGAGTCTAGTTTGGATACGATCTTTTGAAAATCTAGATCAATTTGTTGGAGTTCTTTGATTCTCAAGATCAAGCTAGATTGAACTTGAAGTTCAGACAAGAATTTTAGTCCTTTGGATAAACGAAAATGAGCATTGATAGCCAAGGAAGCTACAAACAAATGGACAAGATCATTAAGGGAGATTTTCGAACAGTTGCTTGCAAGACAAGAAAGGTTCAATTCGAATGGATTACTTATAATCCAAATAAGATTAAATTCGAATAAATTATTCTAGGATTTAGATTTAAGGGTTTACCCGAGTATGGTCTACGACTAAGGGCATCAGAAACCACGTTTGCTTTCCTCGGATGGTAGTCAATAACCAAATCGTAGTCTTTAAGCAATTCTAGCTATCTCATTTGCCTTAGATTCAAGTCTTTTTGAGTTAGGAGGTATTTGAGACTCTTGTGGTCTATGAACAAGTTGCATTTCTCCCCGTACAAGTAATGTCTCCATATTTTGAGAGCAAACACGATAGCTGGCAATTTAGATTGTGTGTAGGGTAGTTTGACTCGTGTGGTTTTAGCTGTCTTGAATCGTAAGCTACCACTTTTCCATCTTGCATTAGGACACATCCTAGTCCTAAATGATATGCATCACTATAGACAGTGAATTCTTTGCCGGATTCTTAGTGGATGAGAATCGGTGCATGAGTCAGGGCTTGTTTAAGTTGATCGAAGCTTCGTTGTTGGTTCTCCGACCAAACAAATGGCGTGTCTTTACGAGTTAGCTTAGTTAAGCTTGCGACAATAGATGAAAATACCTTGACAAAATAACGATAATACCCAGCTAAACCGAGAAAGTTTCTGACTTCACCAACATTCTTCAGAGGCCTCCAGTCCAGGATGGATCAAACTTTGCTCGGGTCTACTTTAATCCCCTCTGCCGAGATAACATGGCCAAGAAACGAGACTTTCGATAGCCAAAATTCACACTTAGAGAACTTTGCGAACAATTGACATTCTCGAAGAGTTTGCAATACAACTTAAAGGTGTTTGGAATGTTCTTACTTATTCCGAGAATACACCAAGATGTCATCGATGAAGATAACCACAAACTTGTCAAGATAGGGTTTGAATACACGGTTCATGAGGTCCATAAAAACATTCGAAGAATTCGCTAACCCGAATGGCATTACAAGGAATTCAAAATGGCCATATCGAGTACGAAAGGCTATCTTGGGTACATCTTCTTCTTTTACCCTCATTTGGTAGTATCCCGATCAAAGATCGATCTTGAGAACACCAAAGCATCCTTGAGTTGATTAACGAGATCTTCTATCCTTGGGAGAGGATACTGATTCTTGATAGTAAGCTTGTTCAATTGTCTGTAGTCAATACAGAGTCTCATAGTCCCGTCTTTCTTTTTCACGAACAAGACTGGAGCACCCTAGGGAGACGAGTTAGGCCGAATAAAGCCTTTGTCTTGTAGCTCTTGGAGTTGCTTCTTGAGTTCTTTCAATTCAACAGATGCCATTGATAGGGTGTCATGGACACCGGAGTTGTTCCAAGTTGAACATCGATCCCGAACTCTACTTCTCTGGTTGGAGGGAGACTATGGAGTTCCTCAGGAAAAACATCAACAAATTCAGATATAATTGGCATACTAGGTAAGCCGAATTCAAGTTCATCTTGTAAGACCATAGTAGCAAATATTGAGGTTGATTTTCTATCAATTAGGATAATGTATTCCTTTTCTAAACCCCAGAGATAAAGTCTCCTATTTTGGCAATCTACCCAGGCTTCATGCTTTCTTAACTAATCTAGTCCTAGCACTAGATCAAACTCACAATTTGGCAATACATATAGATCAATAGTAAATGGTGTGTTTCGAATGATTATAGAACATTCCTTGCAAAGAAAGTTAATGGATGTGATTCTCCCTATTGGGTTTGAAACCACAAGGCTTTGTTTTACAATTTCAGGTTTCAAATTCAACTTTACAATCAAAGATGAACATACAAATGAATGAGTGGATCCCGAGTCTATTAAAGCATAAACATGAGTCGAATTTAGCTCAACGGTACATGCTATGACATTGGGTGATTCTTCATCTTCTTTTCCCCAGATATGGTAGATTCGAGCAGGAGCCCGAGATTCTTGGTGAGTAGGGGAATTCGAATGGGGTCCCTTGTTTTTTCCTTGATTTCCATACTAAATTTGTCTATGTCCCTTGTTTCGAATGGAATGAGCTGAGCTAGCATTTGCAGAAGTTCGATTCGGAACCTTGTTAGGATTCTGGGGACAATCTCGGATATAATGATCAGAGGCTCCACATAAGAAACATAGATTCTGTTGAGTTCTGCATTGCCCAGTGTGGTGCTTCTGAAAAAACTTGCAAGTAGGATATTGAGCAGCTTTGCCAGAATTCCCCGTACTATCAACAGAGATGATCGGGGCTAAAGGCTTGGTTACCGATTGGGGTCTCGGTATGTAGTTTCTTTTTTGAGCATGAGTGCAATTTGAAGAGTGTTTTTTTGTGTTTAGACTTCTTTGACTGCTAGTGAGGCTTGTCATAATTCCTGGATCATTTGTCCTTCTAGGAGTTACCACTTTTGCATTTCTTAGAGGCCTTCATCTTTGCCTCAGTTACAATAGCCCTGTTCACCAAATTCTGGAAGTTAGTGATACCCAGGGCAGTGAAGATTGGACTCAGTTCATCATTCAGTCCATCAATAAACATTCTACACTTATCAGCGTCAGTCTTGATGTATTTTGACCCGTATATGCAATATTTGCTGAAATCACTTACGTACTGTTCAATGGGTCACTCACCTTGCTTAAGATATGAGAAACGTTCTGGCGCTCGGCCAAGTATTGTTCACTGATGTATTTCTTCCTGAGTTCCTCGAGGAAGAATTCTAAGTTATAGCTTCAGCAGGAGCAGTTAGTGTAGTGGTTTCCCACCAGCTTAGAGCTTCATCTGCCAACAGGGCTATGGCACATTCGGTTTTGTGTTCATCGGAACAGGGTAGTTGTTTGGTCAAGATTCGAGTAGTGGCCTCTAACCAATACTCGGCTACTTCAGGATTGGCTTCATCAGTGCCAGTGAAAGTATAGGCCCGATGTTGAGGAAGCTTGTCAATCGGAGCTCTGTTTGGCATAGCAACAAGAGGAGGAATATGATGGTCTTGTTTCAAAGTAGTTACAAGATGATTGAACATATCCTTCATGCTAAGGAGACATTCTTGCTGCACAGGATTTATAGCAGGAGCTTCCTGTTGAGCAACAGCTTGGGCTCGGGGTTGAGCTTGTTGTTGTGGAGGATTCTGCTCCATCCTCACACTATCTCCTTCATTCGAGGAGCCTTCAGCACTTTCATCATCCAAGCCAAGTCTCGTTTTAGACATTCTATGTTCAAATAGAATAATTAGGAATTCGGTTTAGTAAGCAAAGACACAGGCTATACAATACAAGTCTCCTAGGTGGCACAAGTATCCTATATGATGCAAGAGAGCCCGATTTAGTCCTAGAACCGACTAAAAAGCTCTGATACCAATAAATGTAACACACCCTACCCTGGGTTAGTAGCAAACCAGCTCGGGAGCGTTACCAAGCAAGGGCAAGGCAATACAATACAAGAACAAGGCAAGAATTGATTAACTCATCCCTATTAGATGGGTTATTTAACTAGTAAGCAACCAAGCATACTTAACTTATCAAGCAAGCAAACTCACAATTTGATTTCAAGTCATCATAGGGCATTCAAATAAACCATTAAGTTGTTTCCTTTCATGCTTACATTATAGGTTACTGCTTTAACAATTCAATAACTTCATGTTAAGCCACTATCATTCGAATGAACCTAGTATGCAACATGCTTCCATTTCATGTCAATGTTCCTTAGTTTGATACATATAACATTTAATACTTAGATTACTAAACATGATCATGTTAACATACAATTGCATGTAACAAGCCTCCCAACAACTAGACCATTCGGCCTTCACCATCCAAACACACAACAACACTTATAACAAGGTATATTCACACACAAGCAACCATATATTTTCCAAGACATTCGAATGGCTCAATATAACAAGATCATTCACTTGATCATTCCAATATAAATTCATTTATGCGCAGCATCTACTTGAACATTTCATGTAATTTGAGTTCAATACAAGCTTGTTTTATATTGACAACCAAGTTCATAACATTGTAGGCCCATTCAAGAACATACATATATATACAAGTTTCAAGAATTCCAAAATGCGTGATCATGATAAACTATATACAAACTAGTGCCACCAATCTAGGAGATATACAAAACAAGTATGAAACCATACTTATGCAATGCTTATGTCTTGGTTCGAGCTCAAGGTAACAGGCTTCAGAATCAAGCTACGAACAAATCCTTTGTCCTGTAGGTTGGGAAGAATAAAACAAGAGTGATAAGTACAAGAATGTACTTAGTGAGGTAGTAACTAGTTCTAACCATTTGTTATATCCAATTAAGTGTCAATTAAACAAGAATGATCCTAGCTAAGGATTTCAAGCATTCAGCTAGCATAAGGAACAAGAGACATGGAATCATACTTCATGCTTTCATATCAAGAATCAAGCAAATCATGCTTACATAACAAGTAATCAAGTAAGTCATGCTTACATGACAAGTAACATACAATTCATGGCTTTAATGTCAAGTAACATAGAATTCATGGCTTTCATGTCAAGTAACATTCAATATATAACTTTCAAGACAAGTAACATGCGTTATTGGATTGTTATTTCATTTGTTATCATTTAAACAACCCCCTTGGTACTTAGTTTGTATAGATAATCGAGTCTCCAACCAACTGTCGCCACAAGATGCACCGTAGTGCTGGTCAACCCTCCGTTTGTAGCTAAAGACCACATACATACCCTCCGTCTATCACCAAATAGGGGCCTTAGCCCTGGACCGTAGTCCACCCTAACACAATGAGCTCTAGACTCTAAAGCATGCCATTTTACCTAGTCCAACTAGCTACCAAGGTTGTTCAATTTAAGCCATTTATACAAGTATTTCAAGTTCAAGATCATGACAAGCAAGTTCATTTCATACTAGGCCCTTAGGCCAATTGAGTCATAACTCACATATCATGTAATTCTCATGTGTTCATTTCATCAAGTTGGGATAACATTTCAAGCAAGTTCTTTAAGTCATTCGATCACATGCCATATCACACATTCAAGCACCAATGTTACCACTTAAACATGCTTAGCAATCGAATTGAACATGTATTCAAGGATGTGATCAAGTTTCATGCATTACTTTAATCATTCTTTCCATATAGATCAAGATCATATTAAGTCCATTTAAACATTACAAGAACATAGACATGCGAGCATTGGTTAGGACCTAGTCCTAACCCTAGAAACAACTACACTCACAATACTCCAAGCTTAGCTAGTCTTGGATCCACACTCCTTTGTTCTTAGCTTTAGGATGTTCCACCCTTTCCTCATCCACCAAGTTCACTCCTGGTTCAAACACTTTTCACAAGTATATACATGTTAAAACAAGTTCACATAATCATTTAATCAAGGCAATGTTACAAGTACATAACATATACAAATCTGGCAGCATGTTCATATACATTCCTTACTATACATAACTACACTTATCTATACTTTAATTCATGTTCACATAACCATTGTCCCAAAACTGTTTAGAAAAAAGTTTTCAAAGCTGTCCAGAATTGTCTATACTCTGCTACCAGACAGCTTGTACTATACTCACTTAATCATGCATAACTTTCATTCCGTATGTTGGAATTTCAATTGGTTTACACCGTTGGAAAGATAACTTAACTTTCTTTCTAACCATATAGGCCTTGCATTTTAGTTATTTTCCAATTAATACAGTTTTTAACTTAAAGATAGGGCAATTTGCTACTTTGGACAGTTTGCACTGTCCTTAGTGATTCTTCTCTACAATTCATTCTACAATCCAGAATTCAGTTTTGTTTTTCCTAATGAATTTAGACATGTCAAGGCATTTTCCATAAAATTTTTAGCCTTAAATTCTTTTTATACAATTTATGGTGATTTTTCAAATTTACTGTCCAGGACAGAGTATTCTGGGCAGATTACACTAGCTTGAGTTTATAGCTTCATAACTCATCTAAACAAGATTATAACATGGCAATTCAACTTATTTTCATGTTCTTACATGTCTAGTTCAGTCTAATTCACTTAGAAATGTGTTTAAAATAGGGCATTATCATGTTAAGTTCAATTTGATCTATTTGATCAACACTATACTTCTAATTCACCATTTGAGCAGTCCATTACCTAGTTTTAACTAATCCAATTAGGTGCTTTCATTTTCCAGCAACTTATTTACTCTATTCAATCCTCAATTCATCTAGCAATATGACCAAATCAGGGCATTACATTCATTTAGCATATTTACACAGTCCCTAATCAAAATTATTTTCAACCATACTTCCTATTCTCAAATTTACAGCAACCATATATATAATTAGGTATCCACAATTGGTTAAATCAACAAGTCTTATTCACACTAACCCATGATTTCAACAACAAGAACAAACATGATAAAAATTCAAAGCAATATGTTCACACATGAACAATTTTCGAATTAATCGACAAGATCATCACATAATTGACATTTCAAGTATAAAATTGCATGAATCAACATATTGTTACCTTCCTTAATCTTGAATTCTAACTCAATTTTGTTATCTACCAAAGCTTGGCCCTTGTCTTTCTCACACTACTTTCTCTATTCTCTCTTTTGTTTTCCTAATTCATTTGTATAATCAAATGAAGAAGAAGGAGGTTTCCTCCCAAGTGGCCGGTTGGACCATTCCAAACCATTCATCTAATTTTGACAAGTGTAATGACCATAACCTTAAATTGGTTTAACATGCAATCTCAAAACTTTGTTATGTTTCTATTTAGCTCTTAATAATTTGGCCATCAACTTAGTCTTCCCTTGTAATTTAGTCGCTAGGTCTAATCAATTCTTCTAATTTTTAGATTGTTTGTAAAATTAAGTTTTAATTAGTTTATGACATGTTACTAGGCCATGATTTGGGGTATTACAATTAGGCTGTCCCTTTGAACCTAGGTCTTAGGATCTCTAGTCAGCTAGGTAGGGTTTTCCTTCACAAAGCACATTTACTTTTCATGGGCTTTAGTCTTATTCCTTTAGATGTTTTCTCAACTTGATATCGATTTAAACCTTTGGTTAGTTGATTCGCAATGTTATCCTTTGATTTTAGAAAATCAATAAAGATAACTTCATTTGAGATCAGTTGTCTAATGGTATTATGTTGACAACGCATATGTCTCGACTTACCATTGTACATAAATCTCTGTGCTCTGCCAATTGTTGCTTGGTTATCACAATATATGCATATTTTGGGCACTTTCTTTGGCTATTCAAGAATCCTCCAAAAAAATTTTGAAGTCATTCAACTTCTTCTCCAGACTTGTCTAGAGCTACAAACTCAAATTCCATTGTGGATCTGATTATAACTATTTGTCTTGAGGATTTTCATGACACGACTCATCCTCTAAAAGTAAAGACATATCTACTTGTGCCTTTGGCATCTTGAATATAAGATATCCAACTGGCATCAGAGTATCCTTTTAAAATAGCATGATCTCTAGAATAATGCAATCCATAGTTCTGAGTATATCTAAGATATCGCAGTACCCTCACAATCGCTTTCTAGTGATCATAACGACTCCTTGCTCGACGAGGGGGGGTTTATTTATTAATGTGAATTTCGAAAAATCATTTCAAAAATGATTGGAGTCGCCACCAGTCACTTTGGTAGACCGGACACCATAAAATAAAATCAGAAATTCATTAAAAAGGTTCAACAGTTGGCTAAATGTGGGGAAGGATTAGCACCCCACAACGCTTGAAATCGGTACCAAATCATACGTTGCTTTTGTTTGATGGAAATCTTTGAAATTTAAAGTCGACTTTAATTAAATGTTCCAAATTGAAGACAAATTTTAATTAAATGGGCATTGACATTTGATGGGTTTGAATTAATTAATCATTTAGTTAATAAGAGTGACTTGAATCTATACCATAGATTAAACCGACATCAATAAGGTTGATTTCCTGGTTAATTAAGGGTCCGAATTAAGTACATCACCTTTAGGCATGATGTAAACAGTTAAACATGATGTATGAGCAATATTCAAATAGAATTCAAAGAAAATTGATGCGATAAGGCAGAAAAAAGTTTAATTTTGATTGCTTGCTACTCCTAGTTAGAAAGAGAAAATTTTATTACTGACGAGCCACAGCAATTGCACCTATGAAAGCAACTAAAAGAATTATTAAAATGAATTCAAATGGAAGAAAAAAATCTGTTGCTAAATGAATTCCAATTTGTTGACCATTACTTATCAAATCTTGTTCTATAATTTGGTTTGATCTTGTAGTCCAAATAATCTCATACCACGATGTATCTAATATAATAGTAATTAGCGAAACAAGAATACTTGTACAAACCAACGAAGTAGGCTGTTCCCAATGGTCCACAGATTAAAATCTTTATAATATTTTGAACCATACATGAACATCACAACAAATATGATTAAAAAATGTATGGCTCCTACATAAATAAGGAGCTGGGCAACCGCCACAGAATGAGAATTTGAGAGAAAATAGAATAAGGATATACAAACAAGAACCAATCCCAATAAAAGGCTGAATGGAGTTGTCAACTTTTAATCATTTTTAGAGTTACCTTTGGACAATATAAATTAATTCGAATATTTGGTCAATATCTATTAAGTCAAGATATTACGACACAAATACGCGATTAATAAATACCTCATTTTATAGTTAAGATTGATTAATTATCCAAGTGCGTAATATTATTAATTAAATGAATGACAATTTATATGCATGTCAAATAAGAGTTTTAAATAAACACACAAACCTATTTAGAGTTCTAACTTAGAAGGCCCAAATTATGATAGAAAAATTAATGATCTATTATTATCTAGTGATTCTAATATTAATCTTAAATAAATTAAAACCTAAAAACTTAGAACTAGTATTTTATAAAGGTTACATTGAAAATTATGGTCTAAATTAATTATTGTCAATGTTCTAATATAATTAAGGATGTGAATTTAATTAATTTAAAATACATTACATTAAGTCAGTAATGTATTTTAAATTAATCAATTCGACTTAGGGTTTTATCTAACCTTAAGGCTTAGCCTAAATTTAATTTGATTAATTTAAACATATACCTCTTTAAGCTAAATGTATATTTCAAATAGTAAAATTAAATTATACAAATATAAACCTAAATTTAATTTAATTAATTTAAACGTATGTCTCATTAAGTCAAAGACATACTTGAAATATTTAAACTAAATTATATTATTCTATTCTTGAATTTAATTTAATGAATTTAAACACGTACCTAATTAAGTCAAAAATACATTTTAAATCATTCAAATTAAATTAAGTTAACCTAATCAACTTAAATTTAGTTTAATTAATTTAAACATACACCTCTTAAAGTCAAAGGTATATTTTAAATTATTTAAATTAAATTATACTAATCTATTAAATTTAATTTAACTAATTTAAACATGCACCTCATTAAGTCAAAGATACATTTTATATTATTTAAATTAAATTAAACTAAACTATTGTACTTGAATTTAATTTAATTAATTTAAACATATACCTCATTAAGTCAAAGGTATATTTTAAAACATTTAAAATTAAATTATACTAATCTATTTTAATCCTAATAACACAAACACATGAAACAAAGCAATTAAATAAATACATAAATTAAAAATATTGATAAAATTGAAAGAATTTAAAACTTTCATTTATGATTAATGACCCAATTGAATTAAATTGAGAATTACAGAGCTCAATTTTAATGAATGCGGACCAAATTGAATAAATTGAAAGCTAAAGGAATCGGGTTCAATATCCATCAAAGATGGACCCGACACGTCGAAAGTGTGTGGATCCTAATGACCCGGATCCACAACATATAAATACCCCCATTCAGAACCTTTAGCCCTTTTGCCCAATTCTCTCTCTCCTATATTCTGAAGCCCGAATTGAGAGCCTCTCTCTCTCTTTCAAACACCAAAAATTCAGAAGTCGACTCCTTTTAAGATCAAAATGCCTTGTTCTTCATTTGTTCTTTACCAGTTCATCTCAAAAAGTCATTTCAATCCTCAAAAACCCTAATTTCCCTTTTCAAAACTATTTTTTAGATCAAAACCCCAAAAAACTAAGAACACATCTTGAGTTCTTCAAACCCTAACCTCTTCGATCCAAAAACCAGAACCAAAAATCCTTGTTTTTCTGTTTATCTACCCAAATCCCAGAATACGTTCCGAAAATAAACTTAAACTTATTCTATTCTATTCCTAAACCCATAATCCAAAAGGATTCAACCCGAACTTCCTTGAACCTAACCTTATCTACCCAGATTTGAAATCCCTTTTCAACTTCGCCGTGTTCATCGCTCTCAATACACCCATCGACCATTAAACTCAATGACGGTAAACAAATGACTCCTCTTTTCCATTATTTTGGTTACTGTTTTTTATAAACCCGAGACTAAAGAATTACTTTTTCATGCAGGGAAAATGAAGAGAAGGAATACAATCTTAGACGTGGCGGTTCAACTTTCCGAGCTCCGGCAATTTTTGGACTTCTAGCAGGTAACTTCGTATACTTTTCCCTAATATTAGATACTATTTGGATATTGCAATCATCCCCCTCATAAATGCTATAACTCTCTCTATTTAAACTAATGTCAGAACCTAGGGGTTTTTCTTACATTTTTGATGAACCTCTCGGATTTACCCTCAGTCTAGGGTTTCATAAATTTGTTGCATCTCTCGGGTTTACCCGTGCTGATATCATATTTCCCTTTTCCATTCTAATCATGTGGTGAATTCTCATTGACTATTGATTCTGAGTTGGATGAATAGGAACACAGGGTTGGTCACTGTGTGTCACGAGCGCGTGAAGCTGAAAGCCACATGCCTGTGAGGTTATGCAATATGTTGTACCATTGTTGCCGGCTGTGAAATTCCAAAGGTCACATTTAACTGTTGGATCATTCCTCTATCAAGGGTCCAAAAATAATTTTGGGAATTTAGAGAGTTTATCCCCGTGAACCGACATACCCTCAGACATCTTCTGACACATGTCAAAGAGAATTCCAGAAGAGGAAATAAAGAGTCACAAGTTTGGGTTTATATGATGTAACCCGCTTGTATTGGGCTTATGTATTTATTTAATTGTTTTGTAAATGGACATTATTAAAGGACTGTTTTTTTTTTAAAATGGGCTTTATATTTTAAAAAATAAATTGTATATAGTATGAATGGGTATTTATGGACTATTATATATTGAATAGGCTTGTTTAAATGAGGCGGTAATAACTGGTAAGGATAATAATAACAATGACAATATAGATAATAATAATGGTAGATATGGGTGATAAACATAGATAATGATGGGTAATAATAAAGAGGATAATTATGGCGATAAAGTTGATAGTATAGAATAGCAATGGTAATGGCAGTAATAGATGATAATAATGAATGATAATAAGGGATATATGTAATAATAATGGATAATGATAATATATAAGGGACCCAAACAAAATTAGGGTTTGACATATGTCCTTCTTTGCTCATTGTTGTGAAACGGGAATGTAGCAAAGACTGAAAATACACGAATTTTGTCTAAATCGGGTGACCGAAACTTTTGAAAGCGGTGATTTGAATCATCATACACTGTATGTCTTACTAATGATCCAAATCATCATGAATGGAAATTTCTCAATCGAACTCAAAATTCAAGTCATCGCACATTGTAGGTCGACAACTTGAATAATCAAAATCAAACATTGAAGGCTTTACTGATTATCTGAAACGCCACACACTATAGGTTGACATCTCTAAACATTATAGTCAAACACTGAAGGCTTTACCGATCATCTAAAACATCATACATTGTAGGTTGACATCTCTGAACATTAAAGTCAAACACTGAAGGCTTTACTGATCATCTGAAATGCCATACACTATAGGTTGACATCACTGAATATTAAGGTCAAACACTAAAGGCTTTACTGATCATCTGAAACATCATACATTGTAGGTTGACATCTCTAAATATTAAGGACAAACATTGAAGGCTTTATTGATATTCTGAAACATCATACACTGTAGGTTGACATTTCTCAATATTAAGGTCAAACACTAGAGGCTTTATAGAAACGTCATGCACTGGAGGCTGATGACTAAGAATTGGAATCACCGAGAATTTTTACTAGCGGCATTCCAATCTTTGGGAATCCTATTAAAAATCTTCAACATTCTTGTCAAAATAGACAAAGTAATTTAATGATGCGAGTTATCATGCTCTTATCCTAAGATTGTCTAACTAAAAATGATGCATGAATGAATGATAGTTGAGGACCCCTTGGGTGAGCTCTCTTCTTCAGGGAAGCTTTACTTCATTTATTTTTCTGTTGCTAAAACGATTCATCTCACACTCGGGTTCAATATTTAAGAGTCATGCTCTTCTTTTGCTCTAAAGCATCTTTTCAACTTTTCACTTTAGACTGCTCTTCTCAAAGCGCCATTTCGGGTTTTTACTTTTGTTTTTCTATTTTCTTTTAGTACTTTAATCTTTCTTTCAATAATGACTCGCAATCCCATAACACAGGCTTCATATTCTGCTATATTATTGGTACCAAAGAAGTTCAATCTACTCATGAAAGGATAGTAGCCACCTTCTAGGGAGATCAAAACTGCCCCAACTCCATGTCCCAAAGCATTGGATGCTCCATCAAACAGGAGCGTCCAATAACTCGCTTTTGAAGTTTCATATTTCTCTTCTGTTATACACATTAAATATTTATCTAGAAAAATTAAAGTTTAAAGGTTCATAATCATCTAAGGCACGTCTTGCCAAGAAATCAGATATCGCCTCTCTTTTAATCGTTTTTTTACTCACGTATACAATATCAAACTTTGATAACAACATTTGCCAACAAGCCATTCTTCCGGTCAGAGCAAGGGCTTCCATTAAGAACTTCAAAGGATCTAATCTTGATATTAAAAAGGTAGTGTGATACAACAGGTACTATCTAAGCCTTCGAGTTGCAAAAATCAATGTACAACACAACTTTTGAATTGGTGGATAACGTATTTCAAAACAAGTGAATTTTTTGCTCAAATAATAAATGGCTTTTTCTTTCTTCCTGGTTTCATCATGTTGACCTAATACGCACCTCATTGAACTTCATAAACCATTAAATAAAGGATTAACGGCTTATCTAGGACTGATGCTACCAAATTTGGGGGATTTGATAAATATTTCTTGATTTTTTCTAAGGCCTTTTGGCATTCCTCGTCCCATGCTCCTGGGGTATTCATTTTTAGTAACTTAAACACTAGATCACATTTATTAGTTAATTGAGAGATAAATCATGAGATATAATTCAACCTTCCTAGAAAGCCCCGAACCTCTTTTTGCTTAACCAAAAGAGGGAAATTTTGTATAGCCTTCACTTTGTCAGGATCAACATCAATTCCCCTTTTACTAACTACAAAACCCAAGAGCTTCCCAAATGTAACTCTGAAGGTACATTTTGACGGATTAAGTTTTAATTGGTACTTTTTCAATCTTTGGAAAAGTTTCCTAAGATTCTGAACATGCTCTTTTTCTTTTTGAGATTTAGCAATCATATCATCCACATACACTTCAAACTCTTTGTGCATCATGTCATGGAAAAGATTTACCATAGCTCTTTAATATGTTACCCCTACATTTTTTAATCCGAAAGACATCACCTTATAGCAAAATGTTCCCTATAAGGTTACAAAATTTGTTTTATCCATATCCTCTGGGTCCATTTTAATCTAATTATAACCAGAGAAATCGTCTATGAAAGAAAACCATGAATGACATGTTGTATTATCCACTAAAGTGTCAATATAAGGTAATGAAAAGTTGTCTTTTGGACTTGCCCTATTGAGATCTATGTAATCAACGCACATGCAAACTTTTCCATCCTTTTTGGTACCGGGACTATGTTAGCCACCCACTCAGAATATTTGAACACTTTAAGAAAGCCTGCCTCGAATTGGTTTTTAACTTCCTCTTTTATTTTTAACATCATTTCTAGTCTCATCCTTCTGAGTTTTTGTTAAACTGGTTTACATTTTGGCCTTATTGGTACCTCATGTGTTACAATATCCGTACTCAAACCTGGTATGACCATGCGAAGATATCTTTGAATTATTGTAATAATTCAATCAATTCTGTCTTAGCTAAGAAAACTATTCCAATTTTAACTTCTCTTCTTTCATTTTCGGTCCCCAAATTCAAAATCTCAATTTCATCTTTATGGGGTAATTTTTTTCTTCTTTCTCAACCAATTTTAAGAATTCATCAGGAACATCAATTTCTTCTTCATCCCCGCATTCATTTATTTCCGTCCAACACATGGATTGCTCTATTTCAGGATTAGAGTCTGATTCATTCATACAGTTAATAGTAGGGGCCCTACAAAGAAATTGGGAATATGTATATATACTTTGGAAAGAATAAATAATTTAAATGAATTGAAAGAATGTTTGCCATTTGAGAAAATAATGTAAGAAACAAGCTACTTTTATTGAAAACAAGTAAATTAGTAGGTGCCCTTACAAAAGACCCCAATGCTCTTGGGCAAAAGCGATTGGGATGGTTTAGGATATTACTTTATAGTAGTCCTAAAAACTGTAGGTAGATCTTCGGAATTCCAGTTATTAAGCTTTTTTACTGGGACACATGGACGGACACTATTTAGAAACTTGCCAGCTTTCTTATTAGTTGAAATGACATTAACAAGCAATCTATCAAAAGTTTCACCAAAATTTTCCAGCTCGTGAAGCCTTTGAATCTCACGCATATCATCATCAGCTTCTTTAGCAACATCAATAGTACCAACAGAAATAAATTTTATCTTTTTCCATGCGATTAGATGGTAACTCTTCTCATGTCATTCTTTCCCTCCTCCGTGCTTCTTATTTTTTTCATTTCCTTCCTCCTTTCCATGAAAATTGGCTTGAAACTGAGCCCAAACTTGTCTTTCTTATTGATCACAGGTATAGGTTAAAGGTGTCATTGCAGATATTTTCCAAATCCTCTGCCAGTTTTAGATCCCCTTCCCAAGGTATCTATGACTGTCATTTTGGTGCAATTGGAAAGTTTAGGGCGTGACATCTTACCCCATTCAATAATGAACGTAGCATTAACAAATTCAAAGGCTCGAAAAGAGCATTCCAAAGCATCTCCACTTGTCTCGATGTATGGAGCATCAGAATTTACTGAAGCAATGATGTCTTCTTCTACCCCAATGCTTACTAACTTTCCTTCTATACCAAATTTTAACTTTTGGTCTAAAGAATAGGGAACTGCGCCTTCAAAGTGAATCGATTGCCTCCCAAGCAAACAATTATAGGTAGGCTTGATATCCATCACAACAAAGTCAACATTATACTCTATGGGTCCAATTAGTAGCAATACCTCAATGCAACCAAGTACAACTCTTTGTGTACCTCATATGCGAACTATCAATCGGTATTATTTGCAGAGTTACCATTGGTAGTACATTCAGAGCAGATCCATTATCAAGCAAAACCCTTGGCAATACATATCTTTTACAATGAGTAGTGATGTTCAAGGCCTTGACTGACCCTATTCCTCCACTTAGTATCTCATCATCACTAAAAGTTATATAATTGTCAGTTGCAATGTGTCCTACAATTTGATCAAGCTTGTCCACAAAGATATCATCAGGTACAAAGGTTTGATTCAACACTTTCATTAAAGCACTCCGATATTTTTTTGAACTCAACAATAATTCCATCACCAAAATTCGTGCTTGCTGCCTTTTCAATTGCTCCACAACATTATACTCATTGTGTTTTAAAAACTTCAAAAACTCCTCAACTTGAAACCGTGTTACTAGTTCATTAACCTTGGGAGGTGGCTCATCATCAAATATTTTTTCAAGAACCACTGCTGCTTTGCCTTTCAATTTTGTTATTTTCATCTTCTTTAGGAATTTCTGGGGAGTAACATCTTCCACTTCTAGTAAAGTGTCCAACTTCATTTACATCCTCATTAGCGGACACAATCTCCTTTTCAGGTGACTTCTTTTCTTCTTCCACCAGCCCTTTCTCTTGAGCTGACTTCTTTTCGATGATCCCTTCATATATCTTTTCACCTTTTTGTTCTTTAAGTTCTTCTATCACTGAAATGTTGGTAATATACTTCCAAGGGGTCTTCCGAGTGTCTATAAACAACAATAGAGTCGAAATAGTTATTATGACCTTTGGGGAAATTACTGGAGCAACAACCTTGGCTGGGTTTTCGACCTTTGGTTTAGTGGAAATAATCAATGGCCCGTGTGCACTATACTTACTCCCACCACTTTCAGAAGTACAAACTTCAATAGTCATCTGAAGCTCGGTATTCTCAAAAAATACATCTCAAAAAATTAATGTCAATTTGATTTCATCCACACTTTTCTTTACTTTCTTGGGGCTATCTTCTTCGATAACATTAACACCTCGCCCACCGTGATTAGGTAATGGATTTTTTTGCCACATTTGGTTCGTCAAACCCTATAACTCCCGTATTGATTAAATTCTAAACCATCTTCTTGAATGCTTTGCAATTGTTAATGTGATGCCTAGTAATCCCGACACGATATTCGCACTTAGCTTTGGTATCATACCATGGATGATATGGGGTTGCATCGGAGTAAGATGATAAGGATGAAATAGATATGCCTTGAGGAGTTAAGGGAACAATTCGGCATATGACACAAGTATCGGGGTGAATACCTCATCCTTCTTTATTTTTGTCTCCCTTCTATTTGATCCTTGTGAGTGTCCAACTGCAGGTTTTGGTGTGATTATGACATTGTTAACACTGGGAGTGTTTACATGGCTCACCTCACTATCCCTTTTCTTGTGATACTTTTGTGAACTTTCACCAGTCTTGAGTTTGCCACTCTTAAATGCTGCTTCAATTGATTCTGCGGTGTTTACAAATTCAGCAAAGCTCAGAGATATGTGACTAGCCATCTTCTCATAAAGCGATTCTTGCAATATATCCAAAAATAGATGGGTGATTTCAGTTTCTATAATAGGTGGCTGAACCTGGGCAGCTACATCTCCCATTTATGGGCGTACTGCCAACATTCTCATTATGACCTTGAGACATTCCTTGAAACATGATTCTATTTGGGACCATGTCTTTAAAATGCTTATATTGTTCCTTAAAGATTCAAGATAAATCTTTTCAAGACTTCACATTGGTTTGGCTAAGTTGAGCATACCATCTCGCAGCTACCTCAGTCAGACTATCTTTAAAGCAATGGATGAGCAATTTTTCATTCTTCAAATGTGCCGCCATTTTTCCACAATACATAACCAAGTGAGCTAATGGACAAGTAGTTCCGTCGTACTTTTCAAAATCCGGTACTTTGAACTTGTGTGGGATAACCAAGTCAGCAACCAAACTTAATTCCACCGCATCTACCCCATAATCATTGGTTACCTGTAAAAAGCTAACTTTTTCTTCCATCTTAAGACATTGTTCTTCAAATCTCTTTTCAAACTCTTTCCTCAGCTTCGTTTCAATTTCATTGATCATATTCAAGTCGGGAACGTTCACCTACACATCATTTTTAAAAATTTGCCCCAAATTGACTGGATTATAAGCAGATGCTCCAACCATTTGAACATTTTTAGAACAGATCCTTCTAATTGTACCTTCGTGTGAGATGACTCTACACCTTGGTTTTCTACATCAGAATTCCCATCAACAATTTGTACCTTTCCAGTAGCTTTCGCTCCCAACAGTGCAGTGGGTCAGGCCAAAATTTCATCATGAGACTGCTGAATGCTCTTTTCAATAGTTTTTAATTGAGTCTCAATATCTTTCTAAGATTGTTCCAAGCTGGCTAGCCTTTCTTCCATTAGCCTTGATTGCGAACGAGTACCGCATGTATGAGGATTGTTGCGTTTTTAAAGAAACACAGTTCTGTCATGAGAAACCTTTTAATCAATTTCAACAAATTAAGAATATTTGCAAATCAAATATAAATGCGATGCTTATGCATGAATGCAAAGGAGAATATTGATTTAGCAAATATCCTCATTAAACAGCTTATATTAACGAATATATAATTCGATTACATAGATAAAGGAAAACCACTTAAACATATGGCCTAAACATACGGTATTAAACATACGGCTTTAAACATACGGCTCAACTCTAGCACCTAGATTACTAATTTCCCCTAGAAGCCAATACAACATTTGCTCCTCTTCAGTTTCATCACCAATGTAGTCTTAGAGTTCCGTAGCTTCTTGTGTTATAGTCTGAAGTTGCTGGGCCACCTCTTGCTCTTGTCTCCATATGGTCTGTGCGGCATCATAAAGTCGATCCACCATTGGTATCTGATAGACTTGGATTGCCTCATCGTAGCTTGCAACCTTATCTTTGAGTCTCTGGACTTCAGTTTCGATTTCCCCAATTCTTCCCTTCAAGCTTGGTTTTCGGACTGAATAACTTCTAGCTTTCTTGTTGAGTCTTTGTGTTCTTGAAGAGATTTTCTTAATTGCTTTATTTGAGCCTTCATCTTCTTGTTCTAAGCTTCTTGATCCTCACCTTGTTTTGAAGTAAATATCCACAAGTTCTCTATTTCTTGGGTTAAAGCTTGCACTTGATCTTTCTTCTTATAATACCTCCACTTGTATTCTTCAGCTCTTGCTTTTTCATTCTTGGCTTTTTGGATGCAATCTTTATGCGACACATCTTCCATCACCCTCTTGTTTTTATTCAGCCTTTGTAACTTTTGATTTTCTTCTTTTTCCATCTTAAGCTCAAGCTCCAACTGTTCATTTCTCTTTTACAAATTCTTGATAGTACATTCAAGCTTAGTCTTATCTAAACCGAGCTCAAACCTTTCTTGATCAAATTTCTTTGCTAGCGCATCTGACTTCTCTTGTTCTTCTTCCAATTCTTTCCTTACTTCATGAAAGCACAATCAATCTTTCTTTGGCAAACAACATACTTTCTGGATTCAGTTTATGAACATGGAATTGCCATACTTAATACTCCGAAGTCATTAGATGTGAACTGGCCAAAATTATGACTTGCCTTGTGTTGTTCCAAGAAGAAACCTTGTATATCTTATCTTTGCAACCTTTTTCTATCTCATATTCCACTCCAAACTTACCCAAACCACATACAACTAACACAAATTGCTTGGATCCATACTGCCTTGACACCATCAGTGGTGCATAAGTTGTGTGTCCCCAAAGTCCAAGCAAAGGGACCCAGTTATACTCCCCGCGTTTGTATAAGATATTCATAGCCAGTGACCATGAAGCTCTCCAAACTATATCATCATCTTTCAGATTTTGGAATACTTCGGTCCATACCTCTTTAGTCCTTCTAATCGACCAATCATTCTTTTGCAAATATTCTCCAAGTGGTGAGAAATGATTGTCATAAACTGGTCTTGTAAAGTTAGCATTAGACCAAATATGGCTATGGAACCAACCGTTAACACCTGAGCACATCCTTTGAAACAACCTCTTCCTTTTTCCTATAATTCTTCAAGGATCTAAAGGTTTCTGCCAAGATTACAGTTACTGGATTAACCTTTCCACTTAATCGATCAAACATATCTACGACGGATACATCAATGTAATTTAGAGTCTTTGGAAATAACACCAAACCATAAATCAGAAGACCAAACAAGTCTTGTTGCACTTGACCAACTGGAAGAATCGATGCTAAAGCTAAGATTCCCTCCCACTTGACATATTCATTTTCATTCTTGTTTGTAACTTGTGCTCCACCCATGACGATATTGCTTTGGAGAAAATTTTCAATTTAGTCCTAAAAGGTTTATTCCTATTTGGCTTGGAATAAACACGATTTCCTCTACTTTCTTACAATTAGTAAGAGGTGAATATTCCTTAAGGTTTAGGGTCATATCAATGTTGCCAAACGTAAAGCAAGTGTAAGCTGAATTCCAAAACTTTGCTAGGGTTTGAATGAGTGTTTCATCAATTGGTACATGTATCAGAAACATAATGTCACCATATTTATTTTTAAATGCGGTTCTCATTTCATAATCCCAGTTGTTCCATACAGACCTCAAACTGGATACATCATTATGATTTACATTGATAAAAGTTGTAAGCGACATTTTTGATACAAAATCCATTGAAGTACTATTCCCAAACTGTAGTTGTTCACCCTCTAACCAGTTTTGCACCTTAGAATTCTTCTCATCACTGCTACAGACTATATCTCCCATTGACATACACTTTTAATATCAAACTATTCCCGAATCAGTGTTCCCTTTATTATATGCCACAGATGATGCAAAACAAATAAACAAGAGAAAAAGAACAACAAAAAAGAAAATGTGTTAGTAATGAGAAATAAATAATTAAAAACAAAAATGACACAAAATTAATGAACTTAAAGCACATAAAAAACAAAAAGCAAGATAGAAGAGAGATAAAAACCCAAAGAAAAAACAAAACCCTAACAACATGAATTCTAGTTCGTTACGGTTATCTGCATGGCTCTAGTGGGGTAGGTTTCTTAGATTCTCACACATGTGGTTTGGTTCTAGAAAAAGGTACACGAACCTATCTCATCACCTACTATGGTAACAAGAACCCCAATTTTGGTCCATTACAGGCTTGTAAATCGGATTTGGTTTGAGGGAAAGCACGACCTAATGATGCGGAGGGCTGTTCACGGATCAAAAGGCATGAATTCCGGAAGTGGATTGCCAAACCGTGGAGGGTTACTCACGGGGTATTGGGCGTCTCCACTCTCACTCAAGGGTTAGAGCTCGGGTAGAAAGCTCGATGATTATAATGCAACCCATGTCAGTGATTCCTTATAAATTAAAAGAACAATTAATGCAAAACCACCCATTATCAATACCCATGTAATTAAAGTATTGTCTTCAAGAAATAACAAATTAATTAAAGTCAATTTAAATTATAAAGGTTTCCGTTGAATGAAAGCAACATATGATTTTTTGGCTTAACTCTCAAAAGTCCCCAGCGGAATTGCCAAGCTGTCATAACGACTCTTTGCTCGGCGATGGGGTTTTTATTTATTAATGTGAATTTTGGAAAATCATTTTAAAAATAATTAGAGTCGCCACCGGTCACTTTGGTAGACCGGACACCATAAAAACAAAACCAAATATTCATTAAAAAGGCTCAGGAGTTGGTTACGTGTAAGGAAGGATTAGCACCCCACAACGCCCGAAATCGGTACCAAATCATACGTTGCTTTTGTTTGATGGAAATCTTTGAAATTCAAAGTCGACTTTAATTAAATGTTCCAAATTGAAGACAAATTTTAATTAAATAGGCATTGACATTTGGTGAGTTTGAATTAACTAATCATTTAATTAATAAGGGTGACTCGAATTCAGATTATCGTTTAAACCGGCATCAAATAAGTTTGACTGCTGGGTTAATTTAGGGTTCGAATTAAGTACATCACCTTTATGCATGATGCAAACAATTAAACATGATGTATGACTTGTCAACTTTTACTCATTTTTAGAGTTACCTTTAGAAAATATAAATTAATTTAAATATTTGGTCAATATCCATTAAGTCAATATATTACGACACAAATACGCGAACTAATAAACACCTCATTTTTATAGTTAAAATTGATTAATTATCAAAGTGTGTATTATTATTAATTAAATGAATGACAATTTATATGAATGTCAAATAAGAATTTTAAATAAACACACAAACCTATTTAGAGTTCTAAATTAGAAGGTCCAAATTATGAAAGACAAAATTAATGATCTATTATTATCTAGTGATTCTAATATTAATTCTAAATAAATTAAAACCTAAAAACTTAGAAGTAGTATTTTATAAAGATTATCTTGAAAATTATGGTCTAAATTAATTATTGTCAATGTTCTAATATAATTAAGGATGTGAATTTAATTAATTTAAAATACATTACATTAAGTCAATAATGTATTTTAAATTAATTAATTCGACTTAGGGTTTTATCTAACCTTAAGGCTTAGCCTAAATTTAATTTGATTAATTAAATTATAATAATCTAAACCTAAATTTAATTTAATATTAAGTCAAAGACATACTTTAAATTATTTAAATTAAATTATAATATTCTATTCTTAAATTTACTTTAATGAATTTAAAAACGTATCTCATTAAGTCAAAAATACATTTTAAATCACTCAAATTAAATTAATCTAACCCAATCAACTTAAATTTAACTTAACTAATTGAAATATATACCTCTTTAAGCCAAAGGTATATTTTAAATTAGTAAAATTAAATTATACTAATCTAAACCTAAATTTAATTTAATTAATATTAAGTCAAAGACATACTTTAAATTATATAAGTTAAATTATACTATTTTATTCTTAAATTTATTTTAATGAATTTAAACACGTATCTCATTAAGTCTAAAATACATTTTAAAAATCTCAAATTAAATTAAGCTAACCCAATCAACTTAAATTTAATTTAACTAATTTAAATATATACCTCTTTAAGTCAAAGGTGTATTGTAAATTATTTAAATTAAACTGTACTAATCTACTAAATTTAATTTAACTAATTTAAACTTGCACCTCATTAAGTCAAAGATACATTTTAAATTATTTACATTAAATTAAACTAAATTATTCTACTTAAAATTAATTTAATTAATTTAAACATATAACTCTTTAAGTCAAAAATATATTTTAAATTATTTAAATTAAATTATGCTAATATATTTTAATCCTAATAACACAAACACATGAAACAAAGAAATTAAATAAATACATAAATTAAAAAACATGGATGAAATTGAAAGAATTTAAAACTTCCATTTATGATTAATGACCCAGTTGAATTAAATTGAGAATTAGAGATCAATTTTAATGAATGCAGACTAAATTGAATAAATTGGAAGCCAAAGGAATCGGCTTCAATATCCATCAAATATGAACATGACCTATCGAAAGTGCGCGGATCCTAATGACCCGGATCCCCAGCTTATAAATACCCCCATATTTAGAACCTTTTGCCCAATTCTCTTTCTCCTATATTCTGAAGCCCAAATTGAGAGCCTCTCTCTCTTTCAAACAGCAAAAATCCAAAAGTACCCCTTTAAAGATCAAAATGCCTTGTTCTTCGTTTGTTATTCACTAGTTCATCTCAAAAAGCCATTTTTATCCTCAAAAACCCTAATTTCCCTTTTCAAAACTATTTTTCCAGATAAAAACTCCAAAAACTAAAAATACATCTTGAGTTCTTGAAACCCTAACCTCTTCTATCCAAAAACCATAACAAAAAATATTTTTCTTTTTGTTTATCTACCCAAAACCCAAAATACGTTCCGAAAAGAAACCTAGACATATTCTATTCTATTCCTAAACCCAGAATCCGAAAGGATTCAACCCAAACTTCCCTGAACCTACCTAATCTACCTAGAGTTGGAATCCCTTTTCAACTTCGTCGTGTTCATCGCTCCTAGTACAACCATCGACCATTAAAATCAATGACGGTAAACAAATTGACTCCTCTTTTTCATTATTTCGGTTAATGTTTTTTTATAAATCTGAGACTAAATAATTTCTTTTTCATGCAGGGGAAAATAAAGAGAAAGGAATACTACCTTAGACGCTTCGCAGTTCACCTTCCCGAGCTCCGACGACCTTTCAGTTTTGACTACTTTTGGACTTTCGGTAGGTAACTTTGCACACTTTTCCCCAATATTAAATGCTATTTGGATATTGCAATCATCCCCCTCATAAATGCTATCTCTCTCTATTTATACTGATGTCAGAACCTAAGGCTTTTTTACATTTCTGATGAACCTCTCCAATTTACCCTCAGTCTAGGGTTTCATAAATTTGTTGCATCTCTCGGGTTTACCCTAGCTGATATCATAGTTCCCTTTGTCATTCTGATCATGTGGTGAATTCTCATTAACTATTGATTCTGATGTCAGAACCTAAGCCACATGCTTGTGAGGTTATGCAATCTGTTGTACCATTGTTGCCAACTGTGGATAATGATAATATATAGAATAGGCTTGTTTAAATGAGACAGTAATAACTGGTAAGGATAACAATAACAATGACGATATAGATAATAATAATAGTAGATATGGATGATAAACATGGATAATGATGGGTAATAATAAAGAGGATAATTATGGTGATAAAGTTGATAGTATAAAATAGCAATGGTAATGGCAGTAATGGATGATAATAATAAATTATAATAAAGGATATATGTAATAACAATGGGTAATGATAATATATAAGGGACCCAAAAAAATTAGGGTATGACACCAATGGTTTTCACCCGAATTGCTTGCGAATCTACTTAAACTACTCACAATAAAAGCAATACATAGTCTAGTGCAGCTCATGAGGTACATTAGAGTGCCTATGGCCATTGCATATTCCTCTTAGTCTACATTTTGGCCTTTGTTCTTGGACAAATGTTGACATGTGTCTATTGGAGTTTTGGCTATACCAGAATCATCCTTGCCAAATTTCTCAAGAATCTTGTCCACATAGTATAACTAAGTTAATAAGAGACCTTCAGTTTACCGTTTCATTTGGATGCCCAAAATCATATCAGCTAGTCCCATATCCTTCATATCAAATCTTGAATTTAACACGTCTTTGGTTCGTTTCACCATTTCATTGTTGCTTCCAACAATGAGTATGTCATCAACATACAAACATAGAATAATATATCCAATGTTAGTAGTTTTGACATATATACATTAGTCACACCCATTTATCTTGAAGCTATTTGTCATCATGACATTATCGAACTTCTCATACCATTGCTTTATTGCTTGTTTAAGTCCATACAAGGACTTCACCAATCTACATACTTTCTTTTCTTGACCTGAAACTACATTACACTCAGGTTGTTCCATGTATATTTCCTTATCAAGATCTCCATTAAAGAAAGTTGTTTTAACACCCATTTGATGTACTTCTAAAATTCGCAAAACGGCAATTGCAGGTATCATCCTTATAGAGGTTATCCTTGATACATGAGAGTATGTATCGAAATAGTCAAGGCCTTCATTTTGTCGGTAACCTTTTATTACCAATCTGGCCTTGTACTTATCAATTGTTCTATATGCTTTCATTTTCCGTTTGAAAATCTATTTAGAACTCGGTAGTTTAATTCCCGGAGAAAGATCCACTAATTCCCTCGTATGGTTTTGCATGATGAAAACAATTTCACTTTTAATGGCATCCTTCCATAAGGTGCCTTCAGATGAACGTATAACATCATTATACGTTTGAGGTTCAACCTCTAGCATAAAGGTTAGAAAATCTAATCCAAATGATTTTTCTACCCTTGCTCGTTTACTTCTTTGTGGCTCCATTTTAATCTCAACCCCTTGTTAATCATCTGAGCCATCTTTATCGATAGTCTCTGAAGTTCGTTTCATTAAACTTTGACCAACTTCCCTAGCTTTACAAGGGAATACATTTTCAAAGAAAGAGACATTCTTTGATTCCATTATCGTATTCTTGTGGATCTTAGGATTCTTTGATTCATACACAAGAAATCGATAAGCATTTCTATGTTCTACATAGCCAATGAAAATACAATCCACAGTTTTAGGACATATTTTCATCTGTTTTGGTAATAGGGCCATTACCTTGGCAAGACACCCCCACATTTTCAAGTGTTTGTAGGAAGGTTTTCGACCTTTCCATAACTCATATGATGTTTTATCCTTTTTCTTTCGAGGAAACTTATTTAAAAGGTAATTAGCTGAAAGAATAGCTTCCCCCACATGTTTTGTGATATCCCAGAACTTCGTAGCAAGGCGTTCATCATTTCCTTTAGAGTCTAATTTTTTCATTCGGCTACTCTATTGGATTGAAGAGAGTAAGGTGGTGTTACTTCATGAATAATTCCGTGTTGTGAACAATATTCACCAAATGGTGCAACGTATTCACCACCACAATCACTTCTTACCATCTTTTTCTTTTTATTAAGTTGATTTTCAACTTCTTGCTTATAGAGTATAAATTTCTCTATAGCTTCTTCTTTGCTCTTAAGCAAATATACATACCAGTATTTTATGCTATCATCAATGAAGATAATAAAATATTTATACCCTTCTCCAGTTTGGATGAACTTTAAGTCACAAACATCGTTATGTATTAGATAAAGAGGTTTTGTACTTCTTTCAATAGTTTGAAATAAAGGCATTGTTAATTTTGCCTCAACACAAGTTTCGCATTTATGATTATAATTAATGTGAAATGAGGGAATATGCTCCAAGTTAATCAACCTACGTAAGGTATCATAATTAGCATGTTCGAGCCTACTGTGCCATAAATCATATGACTCAAGCATATAAACAAAAGAAGAAATATTTTTCTTATTCATTGTTTTAGCTTTTACAGAGATAGTATTGAGTTTCTACATATTATTCAATACATATCCTTTTCCTAAAAATATTTCCCTTTTGACAAAATCAACTTTTGAGATTCAAACACCATCCTAAAGCCATGCGTACTTAGGAGGGTCCCAAAAACAAGGTTTTTTTGTATGTTAGGTACATACAACACGTTTTGAAGCTTTAGCTTTTTGCCCGAATTCATCTTCAAAATTATAGTTCCTTTCCTCTTGATCTTGGAAGTTGCATCAATGCTCATGTAGAGCTTCTCCTCTTTCTCACTAGGAACCAACTCATCGAATGAGTCCTTGTCACTACAGATGTGACATGTGGCACTAGCATTAAGCCACCATTCTCTTGGATCTGAGTTAACCATGTTAATTTCATAAATCACAGCACATACATCCATATTGGATACTTGCTTGGAAATTTCTTCCACAACATTGGCCTCGTTCATTATGCCTCTTTTGAAGTCCTTATTGACTTCCATCAGGTTTGCCTTGGCAATATTAGGGTTGACAGGTTTGTCACGCCTTTTTGTTGTACATCTATTATGACTCATAGTGTAATGAATCGAATATAGGGTTAGTAAATTGGGTCTTGGACTCGGGCATTGGACCTAGTGGAAAAGAAAAAGAATAAGATGTTGGGTTTTATTAATTATTTTATTTAATGTTGGCAGATGGATTTTGAATTTAAAAAGGAGTTGGGGTTGTTGGAAAAGGGTAGAAAATTTAAGAAAGAGAGAGAGAAAATGTCGAAAAAGGAGAAAGAAAGGAAAAATGGAGTTTTATAGGGAGGATGTGCTTGAACCAAGATCCTTCACCATTTACCTTTGATGCTGCCAGCACCGTTGGACTCTTCTCTTCGAGACGAGTCGAATGACGGTAGTCTTGCTGTCGTTAGAGTCGTCGTTTGCCAGCCTGGAAGGAAGAAAGATCTAGCCAAAGCTTTAAGCTTTAAAACTTCTTCTTTCATTGTCCACCACCGAGAACTACCACCATCATCGTGCTCAAGAGGAGCCAAAGTGTCGATCTGGTGCTTTCCGTAGCCGTCCGGCCACTGGAGGTCGCCGCACGCGCTGCCAGCCACGCGTGGGCATCGCCGTGGGAAGATTGGAGCCATCTCAGCTGAGCAAGCTTGCGTGAACTACCGACCCAAGCCGTACAGACCCTGAGCCATTGAATCGAGCCAAGCCGTAGTTGACCAGCCATTGCGCCGTCGTTGACCATCGCCGCCTTGATTGACATTGACCGTCATTGACTTTTTTTGAGAGACCTTACCCAGGGGTTTCTCGACATTCTAAGTCTGATGGCGCAGTCCGTTTTGCCAATTTCAAACCTGGTAAGCTATTTTTATGCGTTTGACCTTGTGTTTGAATAGAGGATACATGAAATTAATGTAGTTTCGTATTCGTTGTTATACGAGGATTGTTTGGGATTGAATATTGGACCAAGTGGATTATTTGGGAATCTTAGATGAAGATTTTAGCGATATCAGCTTAAGGTTAGTACACCTCAAACTCTGAAATGCTTCATAAGCATCATAAGTATAAATACCTTGCTTGTTAGTGGTTGCAAAATAGGTTGATGATAGATAAGCATGTGTTAAGACCGGTAATATGAGATTTATATGTATGAGGTGCACGATGATGTTACGAATATGTTGGGACCCATGGAAGCTTTAGAGACTGTGTAGGGTTCTTTAAGATGCTCGTATGATATTCGTTGATTGTTTGATTGATTGAGATAATTATGGTGCCTTGTATGCTTGTTCGAATAGATTGATGAGATTTGATGGACTTATGTTTAAGGTTTAAATACTTGATTAGATGATAATGAAGCCAGTAAATAATAATAATTGAATAAATGTGTTAGTAAACAATCACAACAACTTTTATAAGCTTTAGGGATCAAATAAAGTGTTATAGAACTATAATTCAATAGAAAGGTACAAACCCATGAATAAGACATTATTACGACCTTTGACCGTATCGGTACTTGTGGAAATCTAGGATTTCTAGTAAGTAATATATGCATCGGTACGCGTGTGAGTAACGACACCCAAGGTTACCGTATCGATACTTGTGTTTAAGTATCGGTATCCACTAAACGAAATAATCTATTATGCTAATAAAAAATATGGAAATTTACATGGACTATTAATGAGATAATATGGATTAACAGAGATAATTAATGAGGATGATTTATATACACTTCCATGATAATTAATAACTTGGTAAAGTCTTGGGTGACTTATTTGTAATAGCAACCATAGGGATCCTTGGTGGATCGTGTGATGTTGTGTGCCAAGTATGGGCATTTGTTTGGTTGAGTTACCATTGATTGATGGGATTTAGATACCCAGTGAGAGAAACAGTATGTTGCAACACCATGGTTGAAGATTCCTTAATGTAGGATCTCGATGCTTAGTGGACGCGAGCCTCATTCGAAGATGCTTGATAAGATATTTCGAGCATGGGTGTATGTATCTTGATGCTTAGTGGTCGCAGGCCTCACCCCATAGAGTGTATGTATCTCGATGCTTAGTGGTTGCGGGCCGCACTCTTATATTATCGTATAATACTTATAAGCTTGATGAGAGATTCTGAGCATGAGTGTATGATTCTGATGCTTAGTGGTTGTGAGCCTTACTGAGAGTGTACGATCCCGATGCTTTGTGGTCATGGGCGTCACTCCTATATTGTGGTATAATGCTTGTATGCTATATGATTTGGCGGCTAGAGGTAGCATCATATCTATATGATGTTATTGCCATGTCATGAGTATGGTTGGGCCTTCTATGCCATGTATGATGATTTCTTTATTGAGAGCGTGTGTTTAGGCGGCTAGTGGTAGCTCCACATGTTTATTTATATATCCTTATTTCTCGTACTAGCTTGCATGATTATGTTTATGATTAGCATGAAGTATAATATAATAGATGTGTATCACCGAGCTTTGTAAGCTCAACGCTTGGAATAGTTGTTTCCGTGTATAGGTTGATCGTTAGATCGTGGGATCAAGGAGCACTGTCGGTATAGGATTCCAGAATATGGAGGTTTTCGGAGTACGGTACTTGTGTTTAGTAGGCTATGTATTCATAGGACCTTACCTGGTTGAGTCTGTAATTCTTACTTTTGAAATTGTATTAATTAAGTCAATTATTTAAACGTTTTAAATTAAAGTGGAGCTCATTTGTAATGATTTAAATGATTTATCTATATTTTCAACTGTTGACTTTAAATGCTTTATATATATATATATATATAACTTGTTTGTGCTAAACCTTGTTGAGAATTTTATGGTTTTGGTTTGAGCTTGAGGCCCAAATTGTGACATCTGGGTCAGGGGTGTTGCAACAGTGGTATCATATCTTTGGTTTAGTCGGTTGTAGGAAACCTCGGGGTGGTATAGGTGCTTTAGTAAGGTGTCTAGTGAATAAAAGCCCTTAAATTAAGTTTGTACTTCTTAAGACTAGAATCCTGGTGGTGTGTCTAATGTTACAACGATAAGATGGTTGTGATCATGGCCGATGGGGGCCGAGTTAAGTGTTGAGCTGCTCATGGGAGCAATTCTAAAGGTGAGGTCACCCCGAATTGTTGAGTTGCAAGTTAGTTGAATGGTGCCGTAGTTGAGGAAGTGTCCTCCTCTCGCCACCTAAATGGTGTCTTTGTTGTGTGTTGCTGTCACTTCAAAGTCTTCGGATACGTTACAAGAGTTTGTTGCAAGGAATCTTCATCGTTATGCATGAGTAACATTTGTGTTGAGGGTATAGATAACCCGCTCGCGAAATCGATCAGTGGATGCGCGTTGGTTGGAGGACCCTTTTGTTTTGCTTAAAAATGAGTCTCATTGATACTTGGGAAGTATCATCTCCCTTTTCAAGGGCATTTCTCAGAGATAGTGGATTGGGGATACACTAGTTCGTTAGATTCTGACCAAAGATAGACGTTCAACGGGTTTGATAGTGCTACCTTCTGAAGAGTTGTTGCCCCTTGGAAATTGCTTTGGTTAATCAAGTACAATGCTAGCCAGTAATGTCGAGAGTTGTGCTTGAGGGTTCGAGATCTCGAGGGAACCCAACCCTCGGTAATAAGAATGTTAAACCGTTGCCTTTCTACCGTGATCTTCATAGTGGTTGTTTAGAGAATGACACAACGGGGTTGTGAGACATGTTTTACATTTGGACGGATGTCAATGTGTATAGTTCAATGCTCAAGAGCTTTCAGACTGTTAGAGTTTATTTTTATGATTCTTAGAGGAGTCGTCAGGACTTCCCCCTGTCAAGAACATGAGTGGATGTTGAGGTAAGACCGAGTTGGATGTTGCTCATATTTCCCATACACAAGATCATTAAAGTAACTATCTCGAATATAGAAATATGAGCGTTGACAAGATAGTTACTTTAATAATCTTATGTATGGGAAATGTTAGTTACTGTGTAATCAGTTAAGGAAGCAAGGGTTGAGACTTCGTAAATGCTTTTGCTTGCATCAAAGTTTCCTTGGAAGGAGCCGAGGAATATTGGTGGAGATCCGAGCTACGTGAGACTATTTTGTTATGATTGTGCTGCCGACAAGATTAGAGTCAAATAAGATTTCGAGATCTTCGAGGATGTTTTGTTGTATCGGCAGGGCTTTATTTTGGTGTTAGAAGTGAAAATGTCGTGTTCACCTCAACAACGTGAATTCTTTGGGTGCTTGATCTTTAAGGACTGTGAGTTTTGGACAACGACGTGAGTTAGAGTAATTAAAAGTTGTTGATTGAGTGTGATCAGTCAACACCCAAGTAAAGTGAGCTTTATAAGTGATGGAGTGTACGAAGTTGTTTGGGTTAGAGTACCATGATGCCTATGTAGGGCGATCAAGGATCACAACTGATGGTCATGTAAGGGAGCACCGATGCTAGCTCAAGGCGGTACCAATACTCAATTCATTTGGTGTCGGGGCTGATCGGTCAGTATCTGTACCCACGTGTTTTGTTGGTTAAGCTTCGAGTTAAGGATTGAATTGCTTTGGAAGCCGCGAGAACTAACATCTATTTGTAATTCAAAGGATACAGTGCTGTGGTTAACTTTAGGTCTGATGGTTTTTAATGGACTTCGAGATCTTGTTATGGATGCTTTAGAGGAAAAGGTATCAGGGCAAGAGATTATTCCTATATAGTGCAGTGGTCGGTGTACAGTGAATTTTGAGAACGACATTTTGTACCTAGTTTTTTCCACGTATTGTGAGAGACAGTGTGGAGTTGTGTGTTCGAGAAAATGATAAATGTTTAACTAGCTATCAGTTGGGAGTCTAACTTTGAGTTCTTTAGAGTTGTTGCGGTGCTTTGACGTTCTTTAGTGGAAATTAAATAGATGACCATGGAACTTGTAAAGGATTGTGAGTGCACAATTTTGATGGGATTTTGTTGAGTAATGATGTTTCTTGGTAGGTATTGTGTGATATTTTTGGCAAAGTGAGATCTAGATAGAAAGTTTGCTTGGTTTGTTGCAGGTTTGATTGTACGACACTACAATGTGTACATGTTATGGTACAGATGACATGTGTTCGAGATGCGTTATACTTTAGAGTGTAAGACTCATGCGTAAACCAAGTTATGGGAGTTGCTTTAGTTGTTGATATGATTAATCATGCCGAGTTTGAGGTGAGTCGAGACACCGTTCGTTTTTAGAAATCTTGCACCAGACAAGTGATGTTTTTGGTAAGGGATGTCATTTGAGTTAGAGTCTCCTTCAAAGAGTCATCATGAGAGGAATCGTTTCGTTGTTGCATGGTTGTTTAACCTCATGTTCTTTTAGATCATACGAAGTTGCGGGGAGAATTTGTTGTGCAACAATCTTTTGGGTTCTACAACATAAGTTAAGTTTTGATGAAGTGTTTGTGTGACATTTGGTTTGTGATATCCCAAATTATGGCTTAGATAAATGTAATACTAGAACCTTATGTTGAATTTCAATATCTTTAAACTATATTTGAGCCAATTATAATCATTAGGAGTGAATTGGATTTTTTGGAAATCCATGTGGCCAATGAAGAAAGGACTTAAATGAATAATGAGCAAAAGATTAAGAATGCATGATACATTAAAAATAAGTGGAGACTTAAACACATGGCATCTAAGAGTGAAGTCATGGAGGATGGTAGTCGGCCATGTGGACTCCAAAATACATTTGTGTCATCTCCTTCCCTTTAGTGAGAACCTGAAACAAAAGATAAGAGAGAAAGTGAGAATTCAATTGATGGCTATGGAGATTTGAGGATTTTGAACATTTCCAGCTTAATTTTCCTGCTTGTTGTTTGATTCTTAGGAAAGAAGGGTAAGTGTTCTAGACACCTTTCTTGTGTTAGAGTTATTTGGAGCTAAGTTTTGTATGAATCTCTTCAAGTGAAAAGACTACTTTGAAAATTTATATGTGAATTAGTCTGGATTTTAAATTAATTAAATAAAGTCTTAGTTTAGATTTTTGTCTTCTTTAAATTAGAAATAAAATCTTATTTGTCTTCTTTAAATTAAAGATAAAAGTATAGTTTTAGCTATACTAAAACTCTGAAATTGCCTATTTAAAGGCTCACCTTATACTCATTTGAATAAGAAGAATAAGAGAAAATACAGAGAAACACATTGTTCTCTGTTGAAAATACTATTTTTGTTCTATCGTTAAACTCTAGCTTTTTATATTTTATTGTTCATCGGTGTTCATCTTCTCCGGCCACCATGGCCCCTTTCTCACATGGTATCTGAGCCACAGACGATCCTGACGCCGGTTCTCTTCCGCTGTTGCCGAAGGTCATGAAACTATTTTTCTTCCGCTACTGACAAATCATCGGATCTGTCCGTGAAGAATGCCTAATTACTTCCTCTGATATTCAACTCCATTCAATCACAAGATGCCTGGTAGTGTTCTTTTAATGGTTCTATCTTAGCCATCCATTGTAAAAGATAGGGAAATGTTATAGTTTAGCCTTAAAAACTATCCGGTCCTATCTTAGCCATCCATTGTAAAAGATAGGGAAAGGTTATAGTTGAGCCTTAAAAACTATCTGGTTCTATCTTAGCCATTCATTGTAAAAGATAGGAAAAGAAATTTACATCAAAGATCCAAGCTGAGTTTTTAGTATGTGTAACTATCAGCTTGAGGGGAGTGTAGATTCCTGTCATCACAGCCTACATCTTTCGCATCAAAAATCCAATCAGGAAGTGCATGCTGGAGCATCTTGTGGAGCATCCAATAGAGAATCCTGATATTCCAACTGATGCAACAGTCAAATCAAAGACTCTCAATAAATGGGAGCATTTTTTTCTAAGGAACAACACGTGAAATTTGAGTTGCTGTAAAAAAAATCAGCAAAGATAAAATTGATGGTTTTTTCTTCTTCTTCTTTTGCACAAGGCATTGCATCCAAGATCCAAGCTGGTTCTCTACTACGTTTACTCACCAGCTTGAGGGGGAGTGTGGATTGTAACCGCGTAATTAGAGTTTATTTCTAAGTCGGTAACTAGTAGTTTAGATTTATTAGAAGTCTTCTTTAAATTAGAAATAAAATCTTATTTGTCTTCTTTAAATTAGAGATAAAGTCGAGATAAAAGTATAGTTTTAGCTATACTAAAACTTTGAAATTGCCTATTTAAAGGCTCACCTTATACTCATTTGAATAAGAAGAATAAGAGAAAATACAGAGAAACACATTGTTCTCTGTTGAAAATACTATTTTTGTTCTATCTTAAACTCTAGCTTTTTATATTTTATTGTTCCAAACACTTTTAGGAGCTACTCATATATAGTTGTGTGTGTGTAAAGAGTTAAGGGCTGATTTGGGGTGTATATAAGTATGTGTATAACAATAAAAACTGCTTTGAATTTGTATACTTAAACATTGGACTGTTTAGCTTGAATGAAGAACATTAATAGACTATTTTTAAAACATGTACATTATGTATAAGAAATTTGGGATTATTTATCATATTTGAAGACATTAGGGGACTGTTTTTAAGCTGATATGTGTGTATGAACAATGCTGAACAGTTTGGTGTAAATATAAGTATATATTGATCAGTTTCGAATGACTAAATGCGTATTCAAGAAGTCTACCCTGAATTGAGTGTATATGTATGTAAATGGACTAACATGAATGTGTGCTTAAGATCATATGGAAATTGGACTGTTTTGTGTAAATATACAAGTATGTTGGAATATTTTGATGTATGAATGTGTATACATGAGTTCGGGCTGTCTTATTTAGTTGAGAGCAATAAATAAATTGAAGTTGTATTGACGATTTGTTATTTAATTAAAGGTACATACTATGATAAGGAAGTGGGTGATGGCATGAAAGCTGGAAAGGGGAACAATTTAGGAGTATGTGAAAGTGTGGATTCAGGTATCCCGTAACTTCGGGATATCAGGTGAATGTAGTTTAAAGTCTCGGAACAGAATTAATCTATTCCGAGCATCTTTGTTGTGCTTGAATTGGTTGTATTTGCTCTTGAAGTTAAAGTGAGTTTGAATGGCAAAGCTTGGGGGTCAGGTAAGTACTTATAAGAAAGTACTTCATGATGTTAAATTAGTTGGAGATATGCTATATGAATGAAAGCATGCTATATGGTTAAAAATTTAAGTACACAAAAGATTATACGTATAAACTTGTTATGAATATTATACGTTGCCGGAAGTTATAAATTTGAAGAATGTCTTCTTTATTAAATAACAAGAGATGCATGTTTGATAGGAGACAATGGAACTATACATAGGGTATTATATGATTGACAAGAAAAAGCTATAAGACTTACTATGTAAGTATATGAATATGAAACGTTACTCATCTCTGAAGTGAATTAAGTTACGTTCCTCTGATTATGTGACTTTTGGAACCAAGGTAAGTAATTGAATGTTGTCTTGAGATGCTAGATAAAACTTGATTATTTGAGATGTTTAGAGAATGACTACTGTCATATAAAATACTCGAATAAAAGAATGATTACTTGAGTAGTGTATGAATTGAGTCCATGCTTGGTACAGAAGAAAACAAGTTCGTCTATATGAATGATACTTCGATCATGGAATTATACTCATTCTTGAGACAAACAAATCTTGAATATTCGAATACTATGTAGTGTTAACTTAAAGTGGAATTGAAAGTACAATTTCATCGGAAGAATATAATTGGTTCATATGTGATAGTGATTATGGCTAAAGAGGCCATATGAATATAATGAGGTATTGAGTTCACATGAGGTGAACACCTTTGTACCCACAATGAGAAAAGGGTAATGAATCCTTGATATGGTATTATGAAATGGAGCTATGCTCACTTTATGTTATAAAAGATGATAAATGTTAAAGACTTGGTCTCGAGTCAGTCTTAGGTATAGTTGGCATGCCATAGAGTCCATAGAGCTCAGTGTCGGGGTGGACTACGGTCTGGGACAGTGGTCCTTATTTGGCGACAGTAGGAGGGAAGTGTATGTGTGATCATGGCGACAGTAGGAGGGATTGACCGGTACTGCGAGTACTATTTTTATGGGTGACAGTTGGATGGGGATTCGAGTACCTAGGCTAATTCTCGATTCTCAAGGCTATGATAAATGATAACGATGGAATTCGTTTATTAAATTAAGACCCTAATTTGATATCTTATATGTAAGAAAAAGATAATTGTAATATATTGTGATTAATGCCTTATGGATTAAGGAAAGCTTGTGTTATGATATGACAAAATATGATAACTTGTATGACAAGAACGCATGTGGATGATATGTAATGTATACTCTTATAAACATTATGTATCCAAGAAATAATGAAAGCTATAAATCAAATTAACGAGTCTTCGCATTAACTGGTATAACCGGTAATACATGTTCCTATGGAATCCTTAAATATATTCTTTGTTTAAAAGTACGAGCCTGGTTAGAATGCTTGATTATATGTGTGCAAAGTTCGAATATTTTAATTAAGGAGTAAAAAACTAGTGATTGAATCCGGTATAGTCTTTTGATTAAAGATTTATACCTTGTTTAAAAACACTTATATGAGACACCAAGTCTAAGAAAAATAGTAATATCAACGAGACAAATCGATGAATCAATTTGATTATCTGAGTGATAAACATTGGTTGCCAAAATGTTTCTTGTATGTCCCTTGGTGTGAATAAGCATATTTTGTTCTAATACTTACTTTCATAGTGCTTGTTGCGTAACTTGTGTGACAAGTGCCTTTCGATTTAAGATACCATGTTGGAAACTTATAATGAAGTATAATTAACTTAACAAATAACCCTGCTACTTATCGAGGCAAAGATATATGCTATGATGTGAGATGTATACTATTTCTTATAATCAGTAATACTCGATTATAATGTTCTATGTTGGTGGCTTATTCGGTAAGCTATAAAATGGAAACCTATACGCTAATGTGCTTGTTAAAGAGGGACCATAAATTTTATAAGTTAAATCAATAATTACTACAACGACTTATTAAACAAGTAAAATATGTCTATTAATTAAGGAATGTCTTTCGGAGGTATAGATATACTTGTTGGGTAGTTTTAATATCTAAATTTATTATAATGCTTAAATGCACAAGCCTTGTTCGATTAAATATATATGTTGGTGTAAATGCTTGATTGAATGAATGTTTATATATATATATATAATATATATATATATATATATATGAATTCACATGTCTTATTCGAGTGTAGTATTACCAATGGTTGTTAGTTGTCGTGTATAATTCTGTGTACACGATTTAAGCGTTTTAACACATAATGAGTGATTCATGTTTAAAACTGTAATTGTTTATAATTTATGATGCTATATGGTTAGTTGAGTGATAACTAATGCCGGACTTGGTATGCTATGATGTTAACTTCTGAGTTAAGTAAAACATATCCTGGTGGGTTATGTTAAGGCTTAAGTATCAAGTAAAACTGGTATAAGAGACATTATGTCTAGGGACTTAAGAGATAAATACAATGTATCGGGTGTTCTGAGTTCGAAATCTTTTGGTTTATTGCCTTAAGATTCAACCATGATAGTACTTACCTGAATCTTGATAAACTCTGGAAAGAATAGAATTAGAAATTATAACATCTTGTTTATGCTTTAGAACTGTTTAAACTACATCACTAAGCCTTGGCTTACTCTATTCTTTTGATACGTTTCAGGATAATCGCGTTTTCGATTAATGCTTGAGCTTAGACATGATCGTTGGGGCATGGCAACGCGTATGTTTGCATTTCACTGTAATCTCTTAGTTGGTGGCACATGGTATCACGTAATGCATAATGCATATAGATCTCAAATTGATTATATAAATGTGTATAAAGTTTGTTAGGCTCTCAAAATTTGAAAAAAGGCCTTTAATTATCTTTATTTGGTTGCTTATTGATTATAGTTAAAAGTTAATATGGATGTGTTGCTGCTTAACTATCCAAATGGACTTAAAAGTGATAGATCTCACCAATACCATAAGCAAGTTAATATTTTCTTGATCGGCGAATTATGATTGCTAGTAGTTAAGCTAATGTCTGATTGAGGCTTGATCATGGTAACTTGATTTTTGAAGATGATATTATGTTTGAGTGACTCCTTTGATTGGTGAATATCATACCTGATTATAGAAGTGTCTAGTTGGATTGTTTGGAGATCAATGGAATAGATATAATAATCTATTTGAGAACCGTAAAGATGATGCCGGTAAAATGGGTATAATATGGTTATGTATAATTGTGTAATAGTGAATTTTAGCTAAAAATAAATCCACATTACCCCTTTTAATACCCAAAACTTTATACCCTAGGCCCAAAATTTCATGGTCCATTATATATGATTTTACATAGTAAAAACTATATACAAAAATAATAATAAAAATCACAATTCCTTCCTCATTAAGGCTTTACTACCATTGGTTGAAGTGCCCAAAGTCTTGATTTTTATTGGTTACCTTTTTTTAAGGAGATAAACCAAAAATACCTTTCATCACTATATAAATATAAATCCTATGAACCCTAAAAGAAAAAAAAACCCACTACCTATTTTTTTTTTTTTTGCATTCGGCAGCCCCCAAAAACAAAATCCATTTTTATCATACTTCATTCCCCCATCCTATACTTACAAGTCCGATCGACCACTCTCCATCGAAACCCCAACAAAAATCCGTAGAATTTAGTGAATCGAGCATAAATACTTAGGTTTTGGGTATATTCTTCCCTTTTTCTTCATTTGTTGTGTGATACTTTCTTATGGTTTAATGAAATGTGGATGATTTTATTGGTAACTTTTGTTGTTTATTTTAGTCTTTTTTTATGTGTTTTATTTTATTTTATTTTTTTGCTTGTGATATGTATGTTATTTCACTTGTTGAATATTGTTTAATTTATTATTAGCTTGTTTACTTTATTACCATGATTTCATATTATCCATTTTATAATATTTTTCTTGTATATGGTATATAATATATAATTAAAGTATATTTTCTTAAAAGTATATACATGTGGTTTTTCATTTGGGTTTAGTTTAGAAGTTTGGGCCTCTTGGTTTTTTGGGCTTTGGGTTGTTAAGTTAGTTTTAGATTAGTTTAGGAATTAATTTAATTAATTTAGGTCATGTGCTCGTCTAATAGAGGCACGATACTTAAATTAATTAAGTTAATTCTAGGATTAATTTTAGAGTCGTAGTTAGTCTTAAGGTTCGAATTAGTTTAGTGAATTTAAATTTGCCTTTGGCTTATTGGGTAAATGTTAAATTCATTAAAATTGGTTGAACACCTCTTAATTATCTTTTAAGATAAAATTGAAATAGAAATTAGACTAACATTTTAATTTAAAGCTATGATTAATTAATTTGGCTTATTTTAAATAGTATTCTTGGCTTATTGAATATTAGTTTAAAATTAATCGAATTAATTATCATATCACAAGATAACTCATAATTTATTAGGGTTCTCTAGCCTTTTTAGGATTAATTAATTTAGGGTAAATACTAGAAGCACATAATTAGTAACTAGATCATTAATTAAATTTCTATAATTTGGGCCTTTTAGGTTAGGACTTTTAGTGGACTTTTGCATGTTTAATTTTCAAGTCTTTGTTTGACATTTATTTTATTTGTCATCATTTGGTACATTTGATTTACATGTTAATTAATTCAAATCATAAAAAGAGAGGTATCCATTAATTCTGATATTTGTGTCGTAACAGTCCGAGCTTAAAGGATGTTGACCAAATGTTTGAATTAATCCTTATCGACTCAAGGTAAAATTAAAACTTAACTAAATCATTACTTCATATTTTAAAATGCTTGCATCATGCATAAAGGTGACGTGCGGGATTCGAACCATAAATTAACACGGCAGTTAGGCTTATTCCATGTCAGTTTAATCTATGGTCTGATGTATCGTCAACCTTATTAATTAAATGTCCAATTAATTTGAATCCACCAATTTGATAAAGCTCGTTCAATTAAGGTTAATTTTCAGTTAAGGTCACCGAATTAAATTGCTTTCAAATTCTGACAATTTCCTTTGATTAAAAGCAACAAGTATTTTGGTACCGATTTTCGGGCATGATGGGGGTGCTAATCCTTCCCCACGCGTAACCAACTCCCGGACCCTTTCATATTGAATCTCTGGTTTTGTGGTGTTCGGCCTACCTTATCCAAGTGGTCAGTGGCGACTCCAAGTTTTTTTATCGATTTTCAAAAGATTAAGATTTTTCAAAAGATTTCCCTTTAAGCTAAGATTTCAAAAGTGATTTATGGGATAATTCGTATAGACGGATTTTATAAAAGAAAACCACGCATATATTTATAAAAAGGAATAGGAAAAAACGTCGCTATAATATGGCGACTCTACTGAGGATAAATTTGTTTTTACAAAACAAAAAGAGAGTTAGGCCAATAAAATATTTTTTGTTTTTAATGATAGAAAATTGTTGAAATTTTAATCGATTCTAGTGAGGTTGATCAATTCTTGAAAATGTAACTACGATTGAACGGGCTTTAACAATTGGTCTTCGAATTAATTTTTCATTTAATTTCTAAGGAATCATCGACATGTGTTGCATCATGATCATCAAGCTCTATACCCGAGCTTCATCCCTTAAGTGGGAGTGAAACGCCACATACCCACGTGAGTAGCCCTCCACGAGTCGGTAATTCACTTCCGGAATCCATGCCTTTTGACACGTGAACAGCCCTCCACGTCACTAGGTCGTGCTTTCCCTTGAACTGAAACCAATTCACAAGCTTGTAATGGGCCAGAATTGGGGTTCTTGTTGCCTTAGTAGGTAATAAGATAGGTTCGGGTACCCTTGTTTAGAACCAAACACAAGTGTGAGAATCTAACAAGCCTACCCGATTAGAGCTATGTGGATAACCATAGTGAACTAGAACTCATGTTATTAGGAATCTGCTTTGGTTTTTGTTTGCTTTATATTCGATATTCATTTTATCTGTTGCTAAACCATTTATTGTCTTGTCTCGTTCTGTTTTGCATATTCATGATATTTCATAATAAAGTATTGACTCGAGAACAATTCAAAATTTAAGACTTTCATAACAGAAGAAAAAGTTCGTAATGACGAATTAAAGAATCTCGAAGTTTAAGACCGATCACAAGATGGGCAAAGACCAACCTATTCATTGGCAGAGAAGGGATTCAATTTTCAGTGGTGCCCTATGTGGTGGTTATGTTCTTTTCTCGTTCTAACGAGACTTGATCTTAGTTATAAAAAGTTGTTTAACGAGAATGTTCATCGAATCAATGCTTCTTTGCATTTCAATTCTACTCTTTTAATTGATTACCTTAAACCATCTATCTCTATTGTACATACAACACATTGCATGCATTCATTCATAAAACAAATAAAATTAACCGTTGGGGGGTTTGCTAGGCTAGAGGCTAATTTAAGAGGTCATTTGGAGAGAGCTCAACAAGAATTAAGGGACACCATTGGCAAGTCTCGACAAGATATGATGAAAGAGATCTCTCAGTTAATGCAATCATGCCTAAAAGGAAAAAGTGTTGTTGTCTCGAGAGACTGTTTGAAGGCCCCGACCTTTGAGGGCCCTCTTGTTATCAATCTCTCATCCAACCCTCCCCAAGGGGCATCTTCTGCTTATCAGGCTAGCACCTTTGCCCAGGCTCAACCGAGTGTGACATTTGGAAATATGCACGAGGTCGAAAGTAGCATTCCAGATCTTGATGAATTAGAAAAGTTGAACCAAGTAAAGGCTGAATTATCAAATCAATTAGATGACACCCGAAAGGATCTCGAGGAGAAATTTCAGATAATGGAAGATGAAGAAGGTTCTTATGGATTGAATGCTAGAGAGCTCAGTTTGGTCCCGGGTGTGGTAATCCCTTACAAGTTCAAGACTTCAGAATTCGAAAAGTTTGATGGGAGGACTTGCACCACTACACATATAATCATGTTTTGTCGAAAAATGGCAGGGTTCATCACCAACGAGAAGCTTTTAATTCACTCCTTCCAAGATAGCCTAGCGGGGCCTGCTATGAGGTGGTACAACCAGTTAACTCATGCCCAAATCAAATCTTGGAAAGATTTGGCCCAAGCTTTCACAAATCAATATAAGCACATAACTGATATGGTCCATAATCGGCTCTTGCTACAAAGTTTGGAACAAAATCACAATGAGAGCTTCCGAGAGTATGCCAGTGTTGGCGAGACGTAGCGGCTCAAGTCCGGCCCCCAATTCGAGAAAATGAAATTATCCCCATGTTTGTGGCACTCTAAAAGAAGTCTTGTACGATCGTTTGATTAGCAGCCCTATTAGCAACTTTACGGATATGGTTATGACGGGAGAGCGCATTGAAGATGCCATTAGAAAGGGGAGGATAATAGACCCCTACAGCACGACTGCCTGCGAGGGGCAGGATTCTCAGGTTCATATGGTTTGGGTCTCACCCAAACAATCAGCCTCGTGGCTGTTCTTGTAATTAATCATCTTCTCCAGGGGTTCTTCATCTGATTCCTCATACATCGATTTGCTCTCAATGCTTATCGAGAATAAGCTTCTGACTCTGGCTTAGTCTAAACCAAATGATTCCCCCTATCCCAAAGGTTACGACGTTGATGCCGTGTATGACTACCATGTGGGAAGTACGGGGCACACCACGGAGAATTGTTGGGCATTGAAGAACAAGGTTCAGGCTCTGATCGAGAATGACATTTTGAGGTTTTGAAATGGAAGAATGATAAGCCCGACTTTTGGGAAGTGTTGATGCCCGATCTTCTTTAAGAGTTTGTGCATTTAAGTTTTCTTGCTTGTTGCATTTTCTTTCGAAGTAATGCATGGAACCAACGTTGCTATCATTTGCCTAAAGATAGCAATGATCTTTTTTGTAAGGGCGCTAGTTATGTTTGCGGATTTTCTTTCTAATGAAAATGCATTTTTCTTAACATACAATGGCCTTGAAATCATATATATATATATCCCTTCTTACCCTCGTAGGTCCTCAGATATCACATGCATGATGTGACATTGATTCTGATTAAAAGATCAATTGAATGTTGTGATAACGATAAAGTGTGATTCCTCGCTCAGTCCGCTCTGGTCGGTATAGCGCAAGAAGCAAGATTACTATTCCTTCAATGATGTTCGATGGTAAGAAAATCTCCTAAGAAATCCCAATTAAGTTGCTTGAATGTACTTCAAAAGGAAAATAGAGTGTTTCAAAACAAAACAAAAATTAATTAAAATTAAAGGGGTACTCCGCTATAGCAAAAAGGCTAAATAAGGATGTTTTGCTCCACTTACTCTAATTGGGTCAAAAGCCTTGGCTATATGAGTAAGTTTTCAAATCGTGACTATGTCGAGTAACTCGGGGTATTGTTGTATGCTCCATCATTATTCTCGAGACAAAGGACTGTGATGAGTTGAATTCCCCTAGGAAGAGATAAATGAATGAACGAATTGCATAAGTCCTGGGGCATCCTGATGGAGTTGTGGGAGGAGAAAAAATCTAATAAGGAGCTCTGCTTCACCGGTTTAATACCTTAGCGTCGGAGATGAACCCTTGAGGATATTAACACAATAATGATTACCACCAGAAACACATACTTACCTTTAAAGTTCTTAGAGTGACATTTTCCGTCCCATGGGCTAAACAAATTCAAAGAGCTTGAACATATTTATGGATGGAGAAAGATGATGAGAACTAGAAGGAATAGTAATCGAGTAGAACAAGCAAATACCATAGTCATGAGGATGAACCGAGCGATATGGAGGAGTTGCACAACTTCAAATATTGCCACAACATTCAAAGTCTTCATAGGCACAAGCTATGCTTGGAATGATCACTAGAGGATTGAATCTAAGACGCTCTTGCATTTTATATCTGGGGCATCCCATTCTATTTTTTTCTTTCAATTAAATTTTGATTTCAAGGTTCTGTATGTTAATCTAAAAAGGCATTTTTCATTAGAATGACGACCAGCAAATTGATACATTTTAGACAAAGAGATTTCTCTGTATTACTTCAAATATAAATGCATCAGCAAGGCCCAAAGTTGAGGGGCACTATGTGATATGGGGTGACGAAGAATCTTTGAGGTTAGTTTGCCATGATGGGGCGTCATTGTCCGGGGAGGCAACCAGGGCCTTTCTACCTAAGAATCCAGAGCAAATGAAAGATGGCGCCATGCTTGAAAGAACTAGGTTAATGATTCTGATTGCAACCAAGGTCACCTGGCTCAAAGAGTGAACAATACAAGTTTGGGGGCAAATTTTGTCAAGACATGGAATGAGTGGTTGTAGTCCCAAGATGATGACCACCGACTATAGAAAACAAAGACAAACTAAATTCATGCATCATTGCATTCTCATGAGCACATGTATCTTTGCATCATGAAATGAGCTCATATAGCTAGACATCCCTATGTTAGGAGCATACTAACCCAAACCTTTATAGCTTTTTGTTTACTTTAAATAGGTATTTGAAGATTGATAAAAGGATGGACCTACAGTTTTACAAGAGGAGAAATAGATCTCATAAGAATCAAGAGTCCTTTGACTTGCATAATTAGGATTTCTAAAGGTCTTTCGATCCCCGGTTTCTATCCTCCTTAAAGATATTTTTCTCAAAACCAAAATTTTCAATTCTAGCCCTTCAAAGGATGCTTTCCTCAAAACTCAATTTCTCAATTATATCCCTTCGAATGACGTTTTTCTCAAAATTAAAATTTCTTAATTTTATCCTTTCATAAGGATGTTTTGCTTAAAACAAGTTTCTTAATTTAATCCTTCCACAAGGATGTTTTTCTTAAAACTTAAATATTTGAATTTGATCCTTCTACAAGGATGCTTTTTCTTAAAATTTAAAATTTCTTAATTTGATCTTTCCATAAGGATATTTTTCTTAAAATCAAAATTTCTCAATTTGATCCTTTCATAAAGATGTTTTTGAGATTTTCTTAATTCAGTCCTTTCCTAAGGACGTTTTTCTCAAACCCAAAAGAATTTCTCAATTCGATCCTTTTTCATAAGGACAAATTTTCATGAAGATAATATGCTTTTAACTCGACTCTTTCAAAGGGATATTTCTTAAAAAGTAAAAAAAAAGAAAAAGAGAAAGAGAAAAGAAGAAGAGAAAAAGAAAAAAAGAAGATGGGAAAAGAGGAAAAAAGAAAAAAGGAAAGGAAAAAAAAGAAGAAATAGAAAAACAAATCTAAAGTGAAAACTTGAAAAAGTGTTTCAGAACAGAAGATTCAAAAACTCAAAGAGGAAATGAGCATAAATGGTTGAACCTGAATGTGAGATGAGGTACCACCGTTGCAAAGAAGAGAAGCGAAAAGCAAGAGAAGGCCAAAGTAAAGGGACCAAGAAGAGAAAGTGCCCAAGAAAGCTTAAAATTGTTATCATTCATGCATCATATCTAGTTAGACATCCCCAAGTTAGGGGCATGCTAGCTCATATCATCACAGTTTTTCATGACTTCTCACAGATGTCCAAAGGAAGAAGAGGAGTAAACGACAAAATGAGAGCCCAAATAGGACTTCAGGCGAAGGATTTCAAACTCGCCACATCAGGATTTCAAAGCGAATGAGACAAATACTCAAAGCTCAAGGATTTCAGGCGACGGATTTCAACCTTGCCACATCAAGATTTTAGAGCGAAGGAGGAAAATGCTCAATAGCTCAGGAATCTTTAGTCAGGAAAGTCAAAAAATAGCCTATCCATTCAGGTTCATGAAGAATGAAAACTTTTAGCATAATGGCCTATCCTTAGGCCTAAGAGGAATAGAATCTTCATTTGAAGAATTGTTATTTATTCACTGTTATTATGGGGGACGTGTCTACACGTTTGGTTTATACCGTTTCCGGGAAACAATTCTTTTACCATGTAAGGACATTGGATTTGTTCGCTTCCGCTTCGGAGGAACATGTTATCTTTGCCTAGTTTTGTTTTTGCCATTTCAGAAAAGCAAGATATTTGGATTTGTTCGCTGCGCTTCGGAGGAATGAGTCATCTGCTATCTGGTCTATCCTTTGCCGCCCCGGAAGGATATGCCAGTGCTAACCAGTTTGTTTTTGTCGTTTCAGGAAGACAAGCTATCTGGATTTGTTCACTGCCGCTTTGGAAGAATGAGTCGTTTAAAGGATAGTTGGCTTGTCTGTTGCCATTTCGGAAGGACATCCTAGTGCCACTCGTTTGTTTTCTGCCGCTTCGAGAAAGCAAAGTTACTTGGATTCATTCACTGCCATTTCGGAAGAATAAGTCGTTTAAAGGTTAGTTGGCTCGTCTACTGCCGTTTCGAAAGAACATGCCAGCACCACCCCCTTCGCTTTATTTGGATTCGTTCACTGCCGCTCTGGAGGAATGAGTCATTAGCTAACTGGTCTGTTCGTTGTTGCTTCGGAAGGACATGTCAGTGCTACCCAGTTGTTTTGCCACTACAGGAAAAGCAAAGTTATTTGGATTCGCTCATTCCCATTTTAGAAAAGCAAATCATCAAACAAGGAAGCGAGACAAAATTTATGTCTTTAGTCTTTGCTCTATTCCCGTTTTACAGCAATGAGCAAAGAGGGGTAGCTAGAGACACTAAATTTTGTATGAGGTAAATTAAATACTCGAAAAAAAAATCCACATTACCCTTTTAATACCCAAAACCTTATACCCTAAGCCCAAAATTTCATGGCCCATTATATATGATTTTACATAGTAAAAAATATATACAAAAATAATAATAATAATTCCAACTCCTTCCTCATTAAGGCTTTATTACCATTGGTTGAAAAATACTTGGTGCCCAAGGTCTTGATTTTTATTGGTTACCTTTTTTTAAGGAGATAAACCAAAAATACCCTTCATCACTATATAAATATAAATCCCATGAACCCTAAAAGAAAAAAACCCACAACCTAATTTTTTTTTGCATTCAACATCCCAAAAAACAAATTCCATTTTTTATCATACTTCATTCCCCCCATCCTATACTTCCAAGTCCGATCGACCACTCTCCATCGAAACCCTAACAAGAATCTGTGGAATTTAGTGAATCGAGCATAAATACTTAGGTTTTGGGTATATTCTTCCCTTTTTCTTCATTTGTTGTGTAATACATTCTTATGGTTTAATGAAATGTGGATGATTTTATTGGTAACCTTTGTTGTTTATTTTAGTCTCTTTTTATGTATTTTATTTTATTTTATTTTGCTTGTGATATGTATGTTATTTCACTTGTTGAATGTTGCTTAATTTATTATTAGCTTCTTTACTTTATTATCATGGTTTCATATTATCTCTTTTATAATATATTTTCTTGTATATGATATATAATATATAATTAAAGTATATTTTCTTAAAAATATACATGTGGTTTTTCATTTGGGTTTAGTTTAGAAGTTTGGGCCTCTTGGTTTTTTGGGCTTTGGGTTGTTGAGTTAGTTTTAGATTAGTTTAGGAATTAATTTAATTAACTTAAGTCATGTGCTCTTCTAATAGGATCACGATCCTTAAATTAATTAAGTTAATTCTAGGATTAATTTTAGAGCCGTAGTTAGTCTTAAGGTTCAAATCATTTTAGTGAATTTAAATTTGCCTTTAGCTTATTGGAGTAAATGTTAAATTCATTAAAATTAGTAGAACAACTTTTAATTATTTTTAAGATAAAATTGGCATGGAAATTAGAGCAACATTTTAATTTAAAGCTATGATTAATTAATTTGGCTTATTTTAAATAGTACTCTTGGCTTATTGGAATACTAGTTTAAAATAATCGAATTAATTATCATATCACAAGATAACTCATAATTTCTTAGGGTTCTCTATCCTTTTTAGGATTAATTAATTTAGGATTAATACTAGAAGCACCTAATTAGTAACTAGATCATTAATTAAATTTCCATAATTTGGGCCTTTTAGGTTAAGACTTTTAGTGGACCTTTGTGTGTTTAATTTTCAAGTCTTTGTTTGACATTCATTTTATTTGTAATCATTTGACCCATTTGATTTACATGTTAATTAATTCAAATCATAAAAAAGAGATGTATCTATTAATTCTGATATTTGTGTCGTAACAGTCCGAGCTTAAAGGATGTTGGCCAAATGTTTGAATTAATCCTTACCGACTCAAGCTAAAATTAAAACTTACATCATATTTTAAAATGCTTGCGTCATGCATAAAAGGTGACGTACGAGATTCGAACCATAAATTTACACGGTAGTCGAACCATAATTTGAATCCACCAGTTTGATAGAGCCCATTCAATTAAGGTTAATTTTCAATTAAGGTCATCGAATTAAATTCCTTTCAAATTCTAACAATTTTCTTTGATTAAAATCAACAAGTATTTTGGTACCGATTTCCGGGTGTGATGGGGTGCTAATCCTTCCCCACGCATAACCAACTCCCGGACCCTTTCATATTGAATCTCTAGTTTTATGGTGTACGACCTTCTTATCTATGTGGACGGTGGTGACTCCAAGTTTTTTTATCGATTTTCAAAAGATTACGATTTTTCAAAAGAAATCCCTTTAAGCTAAGATCTCAAAAGTGATTTATGGGATAATTCGTATCGACGGATTTTCTAAAAGAAAACCATGCATATATTTATAAAAAAAAGAAAAGGAAAAAACGGCGCTACACTAGATCACTTGCTTAACGAGATAGACTGAATAATTGAAAATTGGAATCATTGAGTAAACCATTCTTGACGAGTCTAATTCATGTTATAACTTGTAAAATAAGTTAGGAAATAATTGTTGAATGTCACTTGTGAACCAAGTTAGTATTCAAGGGTTTGACCAAGCTCCTTGCTAAGATTAAGTGACTTATGGTGCGCAATGACATCTCTTAGTAATAAGTATTAAGCTTTCTTATTAGAAAAGATTAACAAAAATGGTAAGCTTAAAGGTTCTAATCAATGGTTTTGTCATTCCCCTTATAGGGTCTTAAATATTGATTAATGCACTACAAAATGGTTAAAAGTTTATAAGCTTCCAATTGACCTGGAAGATATTAAAGAACATGAAGGTTAAGTATGATCACCCATTAGTTGGATCATTACAATAAAACTTATGTTTTGTTGTGCATGGGATTAATGTTGTGTGGTGAACTAGAGGAAGAAGTATATTGCTTAATATATGATTATAAGTTGGAAACAATGATTAAACAAATTTATATTTATGAAATAAAATTTAAAAAAAAAGTTTTAATTTTCCATGTGTTTTGTTGACATATCTAATCTGTTGTTGTAAGTTTTCATGAATTTTTGTATTTATTTTTGTTAACACGTCCTATGTCGGTTTAACTTCTAGACTGGGTAGGGGGTGTTACATGGTTAAGGTACCATCGGGGTTGTTCCATGGCTTTGGTTATGCACTAAATAGTTATGGACCTCTAAAAGAAAATGGTCAGTTGAATTGGGTTAGCGATGATGGATTTCTTCTAAGAGAAAAGATCAATTAAAATTATGTTTGTACTGTTAGAAGACATGGGTTATAATTGACAAGTCTTGTAAAAGATCAGAGTAGTGCAGCGGGATATGTTTGAGAATGTTAGAGAGTTATAAGGTTTTAGCATTTTCTCTAGTTTACCGGTATAAATTTCGAGGACAAAATTTCTTTCAAGGTGGGGAGAGTTGTAACGACCCGAATATAAGGTTAGTAAATTGGGTCTTGGACCCAGGCATTAGGCTTAGTGGAAAAGAAAAATAAGAAGATGATGTGTTTTATTAATTATTTTATTTAATGTTGGCAGATGGATTTTGAATTTTAAAAAGGAGTTGGGGTTGTTGGAAAAGGGGCAGAAAATTTAAGAAAGAGAGAGAAAGTGTTGGAAAGGGAGAAAGAAAGGAAAATGGAGTTTTAGAGGGAGGATGTGCTTGAACCAAGATCCGTCACTACCCGGTGGTCCACCTTCGACACCCCCAGTGCCGTTGGACTCTTTTCTCTAAGATGAGTCGAATGACGGCGGTCTCGCTGCTGTCAAAGTCATCGTTCGCTGGCGTGGGAGGAAGAAAGATCTGACCAAATATTTAAGCTTTAGAACTCCCTCTTCCACAGTCCACCACCGAGAATCGCCACCATCATCATGCTCAAGAGGAGCCAAAGTGTCGATATGGAGCTTTTCATAGTCATCCGACCATCGGAGGCTGCCACGCGCGCTGCTGGCTACGCGTGGGCATCACCTTAGGCAGATTGGAGCCATCTCAACCGAGCTGAGCCACTGAGCCGAGCCGCCTAGACCTCGAGTTGTTGAGTCAAGATGATCCGTAGCTGACCTCGCACTGTTAACTTGATCCGAGCCACAGTTGACTCGAGCCGTTATTGACCGTCGCCATACCGCTGTTGACAGTCGCCTCTGCCATTGTTCATTGGCGTTGACGTTTTCTAGGGATCCCTTCTTAGGGATTTCTTGACGTTCCGAGTCTGATGACATAACTTGTTTCACCAAATTCAAACCTGGTAAGCTATTTTTACGTGTTTGACCTTGTGTTTGAATAGGGGATACATGAAATTAATGTAGTTTAGTACTCGTTGTTATACAAGGATTGTTTGGGATCGAATATCGGACCAAGTGGAATACTCAAGAAGCTTGGATGAGGATCTTAGTGATATCGGCTTAAGGTTAGTACACCTCAAACTCTGAAATGATTCATAAGCATCATAAGTATAATTGCCTTGCTTGTTAGTGGTTGCAAAATAGGTTGCTGATAGACAAGCATGTGTTGAGACCAGTGTCGACTTTGCTAACGCTTGACAAAAGATTGAAAATGCAGTATGAATATGCAAGAAATAATGCCAAGAGTGGGTCTATGGTGTGCAAGTATACACGGTCAACAAGTAATACAATAGTAAGCTGAGTATCGTATCCACATGGATTGACCAATAATTTAATTATTTAAGGGTTTACTTGTTAAAGGAATTAAGAATGTTTGGATTGATTTGAAGGTTTGTTTTAAATAATAACTAAGTGAATGAAATGAAAGTAAATAAAATAGTTTGGCAAGAGGAAGTAATCAAATGATTGACGAGTGTTGGAAAGGGATGCCTGGTTTTTACACTAGCTATGCCAGCTATTAATAATGTTCTCTCTTGGATTTATTGCCGAGCATATTTTAAGAGCGGCATTGCCTCTGTCGATGAAGATAACCTAAAACCATGTTAAAACCCCTATATGTCTATAGTGAAGCTTTTCATTAATTAACTTGATTAAGTTCCAATCTATATTCCTAAGGGGTAGATTCACTTCCGAAGTAAGCTCATATACTTGAAAATCTTTTGTCAAAACTTTTCTCCTTAGTACTTGGCAACTGATCGTTACCCTTAAGTTTGTTAAAATATTAAGTCATAATAAGCCAACAATGCCAGCTGTCGTATGGAAAAGAATTTAAGAAAATGGAGTACTAGCCAGATAGAAAACAATGTCAAGGCATTCAAATTATTAAAAATCAAACATAAGTTTAGCGTTAAACGCGAACATCCCCAACCAACTATAAAAGCTTAGTTCATGGTTGGGGGTTCCATCCACAAAATATCATTGTATCTCAACTTCATCATTTAAATAAAAATTAAACAAAGAGAATGGCCAAGAAGGAGGTTCATCGATGCAGCCCTTCGAATGCTCTAAAGCTTTCGGTCTAAGATGGTCGAACCACACAACCTCTAGCTTCCTCTTCCACCACTGTAATCTCGAGTTGTTTGATCTCTTCCTTTAAATAAGCACACATGAATAACCCTAGAGTGGGTTTGAGTTTGAATTTGAATTTGATTCCGCACTTAAGATAATGTGCGTTATCTTCTTATCTCAATTTGAATTTTAGGGCCGACGTGTATTGGGTTCAACAGTTACTTTGACCGGGCATTAGACTTTACTTCTTTGCCAACCGAGCTTAGAAATCTCTGGTCCAACTTTGCTAACTACGACTCTAAAATTCTCTTCTGTTTTTCCTACTTCCTGCTTCTGTGCTACTCTGCCAAGCCTGCCCTACTCCTAACCTACATCAATACCAACAAAACAACCATTCACACTGGCAAAATAACATCTCCCTAACTCCCTATGCAAATGCATGTTTTTAACAACTAAATGCAAACATTTATACCTAAAGACAAGCAAAATCATTTTGAAATATGAATAAAAATTAATACTTTTTAGAAGTTAAAACTCCCCCAAACCTATCTCATTGCTTGTCCTCAAGTAATGCAACTAAAATTAAGAAAACAGAAAAACGAGTACCTCAGCAAAAGTTTTCTGAATGTCAACAAGTGCTAGAAAGCAGAATCTAGCCCTAGTTTTGTCCTCAAATATGCCAATGCAACAATGCCAAGAAGATCAAGAAATTCAGGTGCAGCAATATAACACTAGTCTAGGGTTATGAAGTGTGCATGAAGTGTAGCAATATGCATCAAGTATCCTTTTACACCCTTATTCAAATTTTACTACCCAAACTTAGATTTTTTTTGTTTTTTTCTCTCTTTTTTTCTCACCAAGAGTTTATGTTGGCAATATTTTAAGCTTTGTTTTGTAATACTGTTTAGCGTGAGAAATAAGAGGGAGCATACCACGAACCCCCAAGTTAGTCCAGACATTACTAGGCTTTACTCTTCAACTCATACCCTAAAGTTTTTGACTTGAGAACTAAGAGGGAGCAAACCATAAAGCCCCAAGTTACTTATTATCTCTAAGACATAGGAAAGTTCTACATTTTTCTTGCCTTGGCAAAACATTGTTGCCTTATTTTTTCTTTTTACCTTGGCATCATCATCATATTTTTTGAGCTTAGTTTCAAGAATTCTAAGTTTGTTCAGGAACTAGATGCATACTACGTGTTAAGTGAGACTTCAGATTCCTAAACTAGAGATCAATTGTCAAGCAGTCCTGACATTACTAACCTGTTGGTACATGCAAACTAAGGATTTCCAAATTTTATCATCGGAAAAAGTATTCTAGAACAAATTAAACTATACTAGCAAAGTATTGACAAAATTTCCAAATTTAACTAAGGCAACAAAAAAATTTAGTGGTTTGGTATGCATAATTATACCTAATCTATATGGCAACAAAATGCAAGTAGAAATATAAACATGAATGCAAGGCATGACAATAGATGTGAGGCAACACCCCCCAACCCAAAGGTATTCATTGTAATCAATGCATGAAAACAAATATAACCAAAAGCAATAAGATGACATGGATGAACAAATGCACAAAATGAATGTAAGGAGTTTAAGGGAAAGATGAATCCCCTTTAGAGTTTTCTGGACATGATACATGAGTCTTTCTCATGAAAAAGCTCCCACGATCAAGAGTTATGCGTTTCTTTCCCTCCATGATGGGCTTTGATGCGACTATGGAAGCTCCAATGTCACGGAGAACTCCCTTGACAATCTTCAATGGCTCTGAGGTAGTAGGAGCATCGGTGGTAACAGATGAGGGAAGTGCAACAAGTTTTGCGACCGATTTTGATCTTGCGACCCACAATGATTGAATGTAACAAATCCAATCTCTCCTCCGAGACAATCTTGTTATGGGTGGTTGGCATCAAATTTACCTTAGAAAAGTGGTTCCACCCCTTTGGATGTGGCTTCAATGCCAGCTGCTTCACTGTCCGGTGCCCCTTTGATGATACGTTCTACTTGGTGCCAGGTTTGCATAGGTTCAACAACAGCATCTTTCTCTTGCCATCGTCTAAAGAATCCATAAATTTAGAGTTTTTTTTCCTTTGCACCATCCAAAATATACATTTCATTAATTTAACCTTCATCAAATCATAGACACTTACCTCGCACCATCAAGAAAGGTGAGGCTTTGGTCGTAAGATGAGCATAAAATTCTCAGACAATATTGGAACAAACTTTCCACTTTAGTTGGTAAACAACTCCCATTTGTGCTTCTTCATCACTGTTATGAACTCCGATGAATAACCCAAGTTGGGTTCGTTCTTAAACTCGAATTTCTTGTTATAACAAAACGTCCTTGAGGCAAAATTCTCTTTGTACTTATTTTTAATCTCCTCATTAGAGATATTGGAAGGATTTTGGGGAAAAGAAAAGATGGGTTCTTGCTTTCTTGCTGAGGAAGGATGAAAAGAAAGAAAGTAAAATCTTGGTTAAGGCAAAGGCTGGGGTTTAAATAGAGGGAAAATAACAGTTGAACGTTTTAATGGTGTAATTAAATGGGGCTAATGATGGAGAAGATGTGTGTTTAGGGAGAGTGGCATGTTTAGGGGGAAGAGATAAGGATGATCTTAAAGGATGATGATAAGCTAGGTGAAGATACGTCGCGAGAAAAAGGGATAGGATAAAAAGGATGGGTTTAAATTTTGAAATTCAATTTTTATCCTAGGCGGCTAGGGTTTCACTTCGCACTTAACCAAATTTTTTACTCCTCTTGGGCCTGATGCATGTAAGTCCAATTGTTGGATTTCAAGTGCCAGCCCTCATCTTGGCATTCTGACTGACATAATAACATGTGCCTACACTCAGTCAAAACAAACCTTTCAAAGTAGCAAAATGAAATAAAAATAAAAATAGAAATATAAAACAAAAAAATACTAAAAAAGTAAGATAACTAACCTAATTATTTACACTAATCTATCAAAGATGATAGAATCATTCAATTTCTGCCAAGAGAATGATCTCATTGGCATTACCTTGATTATCTTCCAGAAAATGTTTCAACCTTTGTCCATTTACCTTAAAAGTTGTTCTAGTCTTCAAATTCTTAATGTCAACTGCTCCATGGGAATATGGTTTGACAACTTCAAAAGGTCCCGACCATCTGACTTAAGCTTCCCAGGGAATAGCTTTAACCTAGAGTTAAATAACAGAACTCTTTTGCCACCATCAAACTGCCTTGGCAATATTCTGTTATCATGTCACCTATTTGTTTTCTCTTTATACAACTTGGCATTCTCATAGGCTTGAGCTCGAAATTCTTCTAACTCACTTAGATCTAATAGCCTCTTTTCACCGACAGCCTTCCATTCCATGTTAAGCTTTTTGGTTGCCCAATAAGCTCGATGTTCCAATTCCACTAGCAGGTGGCATGCCTTCCCAAAAACGAGTCTGTATTGGGAGGTTCCTAAATGAGTTTTAAAGGTTTTTCTGTAGGCCCAAAGGGAGTTGTCTAGTCTCAAGGACCAATCTTTCCTTGTCAGATTCACATTCTTCTGCAAAATGTTTTTAATCTCCTTATTTGAGGTCTCTATTTGGTCATTCATTTGGGGATGGTAGACCGTGGCAATTCATTGCTGGATTCCATACCTACACAAAGCTTTATAAATTAAATTACATTTGAAGTGGGCACCTTCATCATGAATAATAGCTTTGGGGGCACCGAATCGAGTAAAAATATCTTATATAGGAACTTGGCAGCAGTCTTGGCATCATTTTTTGGCAAAGCAACAGCTTCAATCCATTTTGAAACGTAGTCAATGGCCACATGAATATATAGGTTACCAAATGATGGGGGAAAGAGACCCATGAAGACTATTCCCCATACGTCAAACAGTTCTAGTAGCATAATTTTCTGGAGTGATAATTGATGTTTGTCGGAGATGTTACTCTTCCGTTGGCATCGATCACATGCCTTGGCAAAATTATGGACATCTTTGTATAGTGTGGGCTAAAAGAATCATGACTGCAACACTTTGGCCGCGATTTTCATCCCAGCAAAATGGCCTTCATACGATGATGCATGGCATAATTGCAATATGTTATGATGTTCATCTTTTGGCATGCACCGAAATATCATTTGATCAGCACACTACTTAAACAAAATCGACTCATCCCAATAATATTGTCAGACATCTCGCAAGAATCATTTCCTGGCATTGCTTTCCAAATCTGGTGGCAAAATATTACTTATAAGGTAGTTGACAATGTCAGCGTACCATGGCACATAATTGATTGAAAGTAAATACTCATATGGGAATTCATCCCTTATGACAGTGGTATTTCCATCCTCAAGGTGTTGCTCTAGTCGTGATAGGTGGTCAACTACCAAGTTCTCACTTCTCTTCTCATCTCGGATCTCTAGATTGAATTCTTACAGCAAAAGTTTCCATCGGATCAGTCTAGGCTTGGCATCCTTTTTTGCCACCAGATATTTTAATGTCGAATGACCTGTATACACCACAAATTTGTTACCTACCAAGTAAGATATGAACTTGGCAAATGCAAAGACAACAAAGAGAAATTCTTTCTCGATTGTAGTGTAGTTTAGCTGGGCTTCATTTAGTGTTCGACTAGCATATTACATGGAATAAAAAACTTTGCCATGTCTCTGTCCCAGCATTGCTCCAACAACATAGTCGTTGGCATCACACATGAGCTCGAATGGCTCATTCCAATCTGGTGCCACCACTATAGGTGCATTAATCAACCTTTCTTTGATTTCCTGAAACGCTCTTAAATAAGAATCAACAAATGCAAAGGTTGTATTTTGTTCCAAAAGTAAGCATAAAAGTTTAGAAATTTTTGAGAAATCTTTAATGAAACGACGGTAAAAACCTACATGTCCCAAAAAACTTTTGATACCTTTTTTCGCTTTTAGGAGGTGGCAATTGTTTGATTACCTCAACTTTTGCTTTGTCAACTTCCAGTCCTCTCTTGGTTACTGTGTGTCTAAGAACTATGCCCCATTCACCATGAAGTGGCATTTTTCCCAGTTCAAAACCAGGTTAGTTTCAATACATCTCTACAAAACAAGTTCCAAACTCTGAAGGTATTCCTCAAATGTTTTGCCAAACACTAAGAAATCATCCATGAAAACTTCTAGATTGTTCTCAATCATGTCATAAAAAATAGACTTCATGCAACACTGAAATATTGTTGGACAAGTGAATGTCCTATATGGACAAGTGAAACGTGGCTTTCTCTTGATCATCTAGGGCGATGGCAAACTGGTTGTAGCCCGAGTAGCCGTCTAGGAAGTAATAAAATACCTTACCTGCCAACCTGTCCAACATCTAGTCGATGAAGGGCAAGGGAAAGTGGTTATTCCGTATGGAATTGTTTAGCCTCCTATAATCCATGCATATTCTCCAGCCTGTGAAAGTCTTGGAGGGAATCAACTTATCTTTGCTATTTTGTACCATGGTTATGCCACCTTTCTTTGGCACACATTGCATCGGGCTGACCCACGAGCTATCAGAAATGGGATAAATTATCCCGGTATCTAGCCATTTTATGCATGCAAATAGTTGGACTTATTCCTTGAATATCAACCAAGGTTCATCCCAAAGCTTTCTTATGATTGGTTAATATTTCCAAAAATCTTTCCTCCTGATCATTATTGAGATCAACAACAATGATCATTGGGAAAGTTGAGTTATTACCTAAATAGGCATACTTGAGGTGGTCTGGCAAAGGTTTCAGCTCAAATTCTGGCAGCTCCTCAATTGAGGTTTAGGTGTCATGATTTCTTTGCAGCCAACTCTAGTGGCTCTAGTTGTTCAAAATAACTCATGACTTCAGTCTCCAAGATTGGTCCTTCAGGTTCTTCATTCATCTCAGCTTCGTCATCCAATTCTCTGGCATTGTCATCTAGGTCTTGGAAAAATTGTGAACGTCCATAGTGAAAATGAACTCCATCATCTTCTCAGTGTGGCATTCTTCTGGTTCATCTACATATTTAAGAGCTTGAAACACATTAAATGTAACATGTTGATCATTCATGCGCATTGTAAGTTCACCCTTGTGAATATAAATCAAGGCCTTACCTGTGGCAAGGAATGGTCTACCCAATATAATTGGGACATTAATATCTGCCTCATAATCTAAAATGATAAAACCAGCTGGAAATATAGATTTGTCTACCTTCACCAACACATCCTCAATCTTACCCTTAAGATGTGCAAAGGATCTGTCTGCCAGCTAAAGTGTTACTGTGGTAGGTCTTACCTCAATTCCAAGCTTTCTAAAAACTAACAGTGGCATCAAACTAATGCTGGCTCGTAGGTCACACAGTGTTTTGCCCATAAATCTATTGCCAACGGTACAAAGAATAGTGAAACTTCCCGAATTTTTCAACTTTAGTGGCAATCGATTGAGTATCATTGCATTGTATCCCTCAATAAGAGCTACAGTCTTGAAATCACCTAGTTTCATCTTTTTTGACAAAATGTCCTTCATGAATTTGACGTAGTTGGGCATCTGCTCAAGAGCTTCTACCAATGGTATGTTGATTTGCAATTGTTTAATAACTTCCAAGAAGCGCTTAAATTGTTGGTCTTGCTTATAGTTTTGAAGCCTTTGCGGAAAAGGTGGTGGTGGATAAGCAAATGCTTGCTCCATTGACTTTTCCAAAGTGGTGCTGGCATCAGATTGCTGTTTGGCATCAGATAATGGTCTAGCATCAGATTGTGGTCTGGCATCTTTAGTTTTTGTTTCTATATTTCTTTGGGCTCATTTACTGGCACCAGCTTTTCATCTTGGCAATTAATTGAATGCTTGGAAGACGTCTCTATCTCACACTGTTTGCCACTCTAAAGATTTACTATTTTGCATTGCTCTTTGCCCTAATACCGAGCATCTTCTATATCGCTCGGTAAAGCTCTCTAGGGTCGGTTGTTGAGTGCATTGGCAATCTACCCTAGTTGAACCTCCAAGTTTCTCATGGATGATGCTAAATTCTAAACGGTTGCATCATTTTCACTCTATGAAATCAGTTAACGAGTTCTTTTGGTTAGATATCTGCCCTTATTGGAAATTGTTCTGGGCACTCTGTGGCACAACATTCTGATTGAATCCTGGCAGTGCATTATTGTTCTTCCATTGAGCATTGTATTGGTTACAGCCTTGATTTGCCCATACAAAGTTGGATGTTGCTTCCAACCTACATTATATATATTGGAATATGGATTAAAATTTTGATTAAAATTACCAACAAAATTTACCAATTTAGGATTGGATAAGCATTCATCTACGTGATGATCTTCTCTACAAATAGTGCAAAATGGGTTTAATGCCTTGACTTCTTGGGATTCATTACTCTTTTGCAAAGTTTTCACAATGCTAGTGAGATTGGAAATCTGAGCGTTGATGGATGTTAGTGCATCAAGCTCCAATTTTCCACCGATTTTTATCCTTGTTCCTAGTCTGGCAGTAGGATACTAAAAATCATTGGCAGCAATCCTTTCAAGGATGTCAACTGCCTCGTATAATTCTTGTCTAATAGTGAACCATTTGCCAAAGCATCAACCACAGTCCTGACATGAGCATTGAGTCTGTTGTAAAAGGTTTCTATATGGGTCCAATTAGGGAATCCATGCATAGGGTACCTCCTCACCAGGTCCTTAAATCTCTCCCAAGCATCATACAAGGTCTCGTCATTAGGCTGCCAAACTGCAGTGATCTTATTCTTGAGCCTGGCATTAAATTTAGGAGGCAGGAATCGTAAAAGGAACTTCGGGCATAAATCTGCCCATGTAGTGACTGAACCAGGTGGCAATGAACTTAGCCACAATTTTGCTCTATCTCTCAGGGAAAATGTGAATAATGTCAGCTTCACTGTATCCTCAAACGCTCTCGGTTGCTAAAATAATTGGCAAACCTCCATGAATTGCTTCAAGTGTTGTCTTGGGTCTCTAGTATGTAATCCATCAAATTGTCCTACATTCAAAAGAGTGAGTCATTACCGATTTAAGTTCAAAATTAGCTGTATTTACCTCAGGACCAACTAGTCCTGGCATCAAATTGTCCAAATTTGGTGCCAAGTGCTCTCTATAAGTCTTTCTATGGCATTGTCAACAACAACAATAGGAGCTGGTGGTATCCCATTGTGCATTGCTGGATTCTCTTCATTGTTCAAGACACTATCTCCTCAACCATTTCCATTTTGAACCATCTCTCTAAATTTTCTTTTCAAACTTCGCAAGGTCTCGACCTTAGGGTCGTGTGGCCAATCTTCCATCTCATGGTGGTTCCTGGTCATACACCAAACAAACAAATAAATAAAGTAAAACAAAACAAGACAAGTAAATCAAAACAATAAACTCCGTTGCAATCCCCGAAAATGACACCAAAAACTTGTCGACATTAATAACGCTTGGCAAAAGATTGAAAATGCAATGTGAATATGTAAGAAATAATGCCAAGAGTGAGTCCATGGCATGCTAGTATACACGGTCAGCAAGTAATACAACAATAAGCTAAGTATCGTATCTCTAGGGATTGACCAAGAATTTAATTGTTTAATGGTTTTCTTGTTAAAGGAATCGAGAACGTTTGGATTGATTTGAAGGTTTATTTTAAATAATACCTAGGGGAGTGAAATGAAAGTAAAGAAAATAGTTTGGCAAAAGGAAGTAATCAGATGATTGATGAGCATTGGCAAAGGATGTCTGGTTTTTACACTAGCTATGCTAGCTATTAATAATGTCCTACCTTGGATTTATTGCCGAGCAGATTTTAAGAGTGGCATTGTCTCTATCGATGGCAATACCCTAAGTTAACCTTGTTAAAACCCCTATATGTCTATAGTGAAGCTTTTCTTTAATTAAATTTATTAAATTCCAATCTATGCTCATAAAGGGAAGATTCACTTCTGAAGTAAGCTCATCTACTTGAACATCTTCTATCGAAGCTTCTCTCCTTAGTACCTGTCAATTGATTGTTACCCTTAAGTCTATTAAGAATTAAGGCGTAAGAAGCAAACAATGCCAACTGTCGTATGTCAAATAATTTAGGAAAATGGGGTACTAGCCAGATAAAAAACAATGCCAAGGTATTCAAATTATTAAAAATCAAACATAAGTTGAGTGTTAAACGAAAACTTGCCCAATCAACTGTAAAATCTTAGTTCATGGTTGGGGTTCCATCCACAAAATATTATTGTATCTCAACATCACCATTTAAATAAAAATAAAACTAAGAGAATGGGCAAGAAAGAGGTCCGTCGATGCAGCCCTTCGAATGCTCCAGAGCTCTCGGTCTAAGATGGTCGAACCACACAGCCTCTCGCTTCCTCTTCCACCACCATACTCTTGAGTTGTTTGATCTCTTCCTTTAAATAGGCATGCATGGATAACCCTAGAATGAGTTTAAATTTTAAATTTGATTATGCGCTTAAGATAAAGCATGTTATCTTCTTATCTCCATTTGAATTTTAGGACTGGCATGTACTGGGCTCAACGGCTACTTTGATCAGGCATCGAACTTTACTTCTTTGCCAACCGAGCTTGGCAATCTCTGGTCCAACTTTGCCAACTGCAACTTGGCAATTCTTTTCCTACCTCCTGCTTCTGTGCTGCTCTGCCAAGCCTGCCTTGCTCCTAACCTGCATCAATGCCAACAAAACAACCCTTTACACTAGAAAAATAACAACTCCCTAACTCTTTAAGCAAATGCATGATTTTAACAACTAAATGCAAACATATATACCTAAAGACAAGCAAAAGCATTGTGAAATATGCATAAAAATCAGTACTTTCTAGGAGATAACAATTGGTAATATGAGACCTATATGTATGAGGTGCATGATGATGTTATGCATATACTGGGACCCATAGAGGCTTTAGAGACCCTGTAGGGTCATTTGAGATGCTCGAATGATTATTCGATGATTTTTTGATTGATTGAGATAATTAGAATGCCTTGTATGCTTGTTCAAATAGATTGATGAGATTATGAACTTATGCTTAAGGGTTAAATACTTGATCAAATCATTATGAAGCAGGTAAATAATAACAATTGAATAAATGTGTTAGTAAACAACCCCAATGACTTTCATTAGTTTTAGGGATCGAATAAAGTTTTATAAAACCATAATTCAATGAAAGGGTGCAAACCCATGAATAAGGCATTGGTACGACCTTTAACCGTGTCAGTACTTGTGGAAATCTAGGATTTCCATTAAGCAATATCTGTATTAGTACATGTGTGAGTACCGACACCCAGCGGTACCATATCAATACTCATGTTCGAGCACCGGTACCCACTAAATGAAATACTCTATTATGCTAATAAAAAAATATGGAAATTGACGTGTACTATTAATGAGATAATATGGATTAATAGAGATAACTAATGAGGATGATTAATGTACACTTCCATGATAATTAATAACTTGGTAAAGTCTTGGGTGGCTTATTTGTAATAGCAACCATAGGGATCCTTGGTGGATCGTGTGATGTTGAGTGCCAAGTATGGGCACTTGTTTGGTTGAGTTACCATTGATTGATGGGATCTGGATACCCAGTGAGAGAAAGAGTGTATCGCAACACCATGGTTGAAGATTCTCGAATGTAGGATCCCGATGCTTAGTGGATACAGGCCTCATTCGAAGATGCTTGATGAGAGATTTCGAGCATGGGTGTATGTATCCCGATGCTTAGTGGTCGCGAGCCGCACTCCTATATTATAGTATGATACTCATATGCTTGATGAGAGATTCTGAGCACGAGTGTATGATTCCGGTGCTTAGTGGTCGCGGGCAGAGTGTATGATCATGATGCTTTATGGATGCGTGTGTCACTCCTATATTATGGTATAATGCTTGTATGCTATATGATTTGACGGCTAGAGGTAGAGTTATATCTATATGATGTTATTGTCATGTCATGAGTATGGTTAGGCCTTATGTTCCATGTATGATGATTGCTTTGTTGAAAGCATGTGTTTAGGCAGCTAGTGGTAGCTTCACATGTTTATTTATCTATCCTTATTGCTCGTACTAGCTTGCATGCTTATGTTTATGATTAGCATGAAGTATAGTAGATTAGATGTGAACCACTGAGCTTTGTAAGCTCGGTGCTCAGAATCCTTGTTTCTGTGCATAGGTTGACCATTGGATCGTGGGATCGAGGAGGATTGTCAGTACGGGATTCTAGAATGTGGAGGTTTTCGGAGTACGGTACTTGTGTTCAGTGGGCTATGTATTCATAGGACCTTACATGGTTGAGTCGAATGTTTAAACGTTTTAAATTAAAGTGGAGTTCATTTGTAATGATTTAAATGATTTATCTATATTTTCAATTGTTGACTTTAAATTCTTTAAAAATACATATATAACTTGTTTGAGCTAATCCTTTTTGAGAATTTTATGGTTTTGGTTTGGGCTTGAGGCCCAAATTGTGACATTCGGGTCGAGGGTGTTTCATATAGTCAGAATGCTCACACGGTATACGAGAAATCTCAATAATGAACAATGCACCATGTAGGTTAGCATGAAAGAGAGTTGGTGCACTAGACACGCTTAAATACCAAATCTTTCAAGGGACTTTCAAAAGGATTTCCAATTATCCATTTAAGTGTGTTTCTTAGAATTAGAAATAATTCTATAATAACTAGAAAATTAATTCTTGACTATTTCGATTTTATTATCCAACAGAATTATATTTCTGAAACAAAAGTAGTAACCAATGTTACTTCCAATGACAATTTCTATTTAAACAAATTTGTCCACAACAAATTTGAATAAATCAATTTATTCAAATTGTTTCTTATTTGAAAGAAAGATCACGTAAACCCGTTAAAATGGTAGGAATTAAATCCTGAAACGAATTATTTACGAGATCTTAGTTTTCAAAACTGATGGGGATTTCGCGTAGGAATCATGTTCGTCTCAATAATTTTCTCAAAGGAAATTATTAATAGAAAAGGAAATAATAATTATCACAATTAATAATTATTAAGTCAATGATATGAAATTCAATACGAGCAAAATCTTATCAAAATTAACGATTTAATTTTGGTTGCCAAAATTTTGGAAAGAATAAATGGTCGTTTATCAATTTCCAATGTAGTATAATTCTTCTATTCTTTCAATTTTGTCACTGGATGCAATATCACCTTGCAACTTCGTTGTAAAAATTACACAAATATTGGTAATGAGTAATCTGTTCGCCTCAGATTAAAACTCAAAAGCGAAAAACTCTGTCTTAAGATTGTTGCAAACTTGTTATAATCCGAGATGATAAAATAAATAAAATATTATTTAAATAAATTAAATAATCAAAAATAGGATACAGAGAAATAAACTCATATTCGTATGGAAAATTGAAAGAAACGGAACATTTCGACCACTCTGAAGTGTTTGAGTTCGTCGGTCATTAGTCTCCCAAGATACAACAACAAGATGATATTCACAACAATAGCGCACCTGTCTGGACATTCGTGTCACCCACGTCGTGCGGGTGCGCCCCAACTCGAATGGGTTCAATTCGCACCCCTTGCGCGTGAGGCAAAATTTTCATTCAAGTCATTCAATGACTAGCAAGTGGGTGGGTGTATTTAAACACTTCTCGAGTTTGTTATCCCACCAATATGGGATAAGGGGGTTTTATTTTCCTTACACAATTCATAACTACCTCACTTTGAGCATCAATTTCTCATTCATCACTCAACCATTTTGAGCATATGAGATAACATTGTAAAGGTCTCATGGAATATAATATGAATTAATAAATTTATCATTCAAATCTCCACATTTACCTATAGAAAATATGGCTCAAATTTATCAATTTCTCACAATTTTTCCAACAAATTTGTTAGATGGTGTTCAGTGGTAGCTTTAGGAATTACACCAATGATAGCTATACTAATATTCTAGCTCCACGATAGGCTGAATAATGCATCCATAAAGCTCATGTATTGATATCTAGAGGTAGAGTCAACTAACATGTCTATGCAAGATAACAGAAAGATGTCATTCGGGCAGGCTTTGTTAAGATCTGTAAAATCGATGCATATCCTCCAATTTTTGTTTAGCTTCTTCACCATGACGAATTTGGATAACCACTTTGGGTATGTCACTTCCCGAATAAATTTGGCCACTAAGAGCTTGTTTGTTTTTTGTCTTGCCCTTTGTATTTTATTAGTCACCAATTTCTGCTTCTTCTTCTTTATTGGCTTCGCTAAGGGTATTATATTAAGTGAATGCATGATTATATAAGGATCTATTCTAGGTATATCTGTAACAAACCTTACAAACACATCTAAATGTGCCCTTAGGATCCTTATCAAGGAACGACTTTCCAATTTCAAGAGAGTAGTGACGATATGGCTCGGCTTATCTTTATCCCCCCCTCAAAAAGGGGCAAGTCTTTGTTTGCTCATTGGATTTTGCTCTCTTCAAGTCTATATCTCTAATCTTTGATGACATCGAGGCTTTCTAAATCAAGTTATATTCGGTCTATTATGTTGACGTTTCTATCAATGTATATCGGCTTTCCAGTTTGAGGGGAGAGCCCTGTAGAGGTGTGATGAGATATCTGCAAGGACCGTAAGTGACACTTTCTAGCTATTTGTTGATTTTCTTTCATATATCCTGCTCCGAAGGGAGTATGGAACTTCACTGTCAGGCTGAACGTTGTTAATATCAACTTGGCCTTTCTCATCAGCGGCATTCCAAATATGGCGTTATAAGCGGAAGGCTGGTTGACCACTAAGAATTCAGTTTTGACCGTGATGGTATTCTTTTTGTCTCTTAGAGTGACTAAAAAACCATGAAACCCTTTACATCAATTGGATGGTTAGAAAAATTGTAGATTGGTCCGCAAGGCTTGAATTGTTTTAGAGTCCCTCATATCTTTTGAAATGCTTCCCGTTGCAAAACCTCTATCAGACTTCTACTATACATTAGGATTGTCTTAACCCCGAAGTCACCTAGCCGAACCGACACAACCAATGGGTCATCAAAAGTTTCATCTAGAACTTGCAACGAGTCAAAGTCTTTGAAAGTGACTTTCCAATCATTTACAAGCCTGGCCTTTTTCATTGTTAGCCCCATGGGCATTATAATTTTGGATGAGGAAACTTTACCAGAGGTTGTCGCAGGTTGGAGTCTGCCTATTATTTCGTTGATGACTATATTGGTTGATCTTTTGGCGTGCCCCCTATTGTGGTCTTCCCTTTCCAGTTGATTTCTTTGTACAAATTCCTAAAGATGCCCTTTTCAGATGGCCTCTTCCATTACATCTTTGAGGGCAACACAGTGTCTCACGATGTAATTTCTTTGCCAATAGAACTTGCAGTAAAAGGTGTTGTTTCTCTTAGTTTTTGGTTTCATTAGTGAGGGAGTCTATTAAATCTTAAAAAATACTATTTATTATGCATATTTTACAATGCTTTTGCTTGTCTTTAGGTATAGATGTTTGCATTTAGTTGTTAAATTCATGCATTTGCTTAAAGAGTTAGGGAGATAGGGAGTTTTTGTGCTTTGCCAATGTTAAGGGTTGCTTTGTTGGCATTATTACAGGCTTGACAGAGCTAGACAAGCTTGGCAATATAGCGCAGAAGCAAAATCAGGGAATGCCGAAGAGAATACTGAGTTGTAGTTGGCAAAGTTGGACCAGATATCGCCAAGCTTGGCTGACATAGAAGTGAAGTTTGATGTCTGGTCATGTTGCCGTTGGACCTTGTACATGTCAGCCCTAGGATTCAAATTTGGATAAAAGGATCATACATCATATCACTTGCACATTCAAATTTCAAACTCGAAGGCTTATCGTAGGGATCCCATGCAAGCCTATTTAAAAAGATCAAGCACCCACTTGAGAGAGAGCAGATCGGAGAGAAGAGGCTACACTGTGGTGAATCGATAGGCAACGTGGTTCGACCAGCTAAAGACCGAGAACTTGGAGCCATTGAAGGGATGTATCGACGAACCTCTTTCCTGCCCATTCTCTTAGTTTTATTTGTTTTTATTTATTTAAATGATGATGTGGAGAAAAGACGATGTTTTGTGGATGGAACCCCCAACCATGAACTAAACTTTTATAGTTTCTTGGGGGATGTTTGAGTTTAACGCTAGTTTTATGTTTGGTTTTTAATAATTCAAATGCATTGGTATTGTTTTTTCTATTTGGCATGTACTTCAATTTTCTAAATTCTTTGTCATGCGACCACTGGCATTGTTTTCTTATTACACCTTAATATCTTAACAGACTTGAGGGGTAACTATTAGTTGCAAGATACTAAGGAGAAAAGCTTCGAAAAAAGATGTTCAAGTAGATGAGCTTACTTCTGAAGTGAATCTACCCCTTAGGAGTATAGATTGGAACTTAATCTAATTAATTCATTAAAATTTTCACTATAGACATATAGGGGTTTAACATGGTTAATTTTGGACATTGCTATCGACAGAGGTAATGTCATCCATGAATCTGCTCGGCAATAATTCCAAGGCATGACGTTATTAAAGGCTGGTATGAATAGCGTGAAAACCAGACATCCCTTGCCAACGCTCATCACTTATTTGAAAACTCTTCTTGCCAAAGTTGTTTTACTTTCATTGCACTTCTTTAAGTTACACCTTAAACAAACTTCAAATCATTACAACATTTTTCCTTTGACAAGTAACAATCAAAGCAGTCAAATTCTTGGTCAATCCCTGTGGATTCGATACTCAACTTATTGTTGTATTACTTGTTGACCGTGTATACTTGTACAAAAAATACTCATACTTGGCATTATTCTTATATATTTCCATTGCATTTTCCACTCTTTTTCCAAGCATTAGCATAGTCGACAAATTTTTTGCGTCGTTGCCAGGGATTACGACAGAATTTATTATTTTAAATTTTTGCTTGTTTTTCTTCTATTTTTTCTTCTATTTCTTTGTTTTAACCAATGTATGACCAGAAACCGCCCTTTGGTGGAAGATTGGCCATACAATCTGAAAATTGAAAGAACCCTATAAAGGTTAAAGAAAAAAGTTCGAGAGGTGGCTCAGCAAGGTAATAGAGGAAATGGTGTCTTAAACAATAAAGAGAATCCACCAAACAACAATGGGATACCACCAGCTCCTGTTGTCCCAACCGTTAATGTAGAGGAAGAGAGGCTATTAGAGAGCACTCTGCAGCAAACATTAACAATTTGATGCCATGACTGATTGGTCCTGAGGTAAATACACCAAATTTTGAACTCAAACTAGTAATGATACAAATGCTTTTGAATGTAGGACAATTTGATGGAGCATCTACTAGAGACCCAAGGCAACACTTGAAGCAATTCATAGAGATTTGCCAGCTATTTCAGCAGCCTGGAGTATCAGAGGATATAGGAAAGCTGAAATTATTTACATTCTACCTAAAAGATAGAGAAAAAACATTGCTAAATTCTTTGCCACCTGGTTCTGTCACCTCATGGGGAGATCTATACCATAAATTTTTTCTGCGATTCCAGCCACCTAAACTCACTGCCAAGTTGAGGAATGAGATCATCACGTTTAGGCAGGCTGATGATGAGACCCTATATGATGCCTGAGAAAGATTTAAGGACCTGTTGCGGAGGTGTCCCATGCATGGATTCCCAAAATAGACCTAGGTGGAGACCTTCTACATGGACTCAATGCACAAGCCAGAACGGTTGTTGATGCTTCGGCAAATGGTTCACTAGTTGACAAAAATTATACAAATGCAATTGGCATCCTTGAGAGGATTTCAAGTAATGATTTTGAATATCCTACTGCCAGACTTGGGACCAGAAATAAAATTAGTGGGAAATTACATATAGAAAAACTTACATCCATCCACGCTAAGATTTCCAATCGTACTAGCATGGTGAGAACTTTGCAAAAAAGTAATGAGCCCAAGAAGTTAAGACATTAGACCCATTTTGTACAATATGTGGAGAGGATCATCACATGGAAGATTACCCTGCCTACCCGAGTCGGTAAATTTTGTTGGCAATTTTAATCATAATTATAATCTGAATTCTAATACTTACAATACAGGATGGAGACAACACCCAAATTTAGCTTGGGGAAATCAAGGATGTAACTAGTACAATGCCCAACGTTAGAACAATGCCCATCAAGGTTTCAATCAAAATGCACAGAGGCCGCAAAGCAATTTTATGTAGGGCAAAGGAACAACAAGGAGACTTTGACATATTACATAGAGAAGAATGATGCAACTGTTTAGAGTTTGGCAGCAAAGGTTTCAATCAGAATGATGCAAAACTTGGAGGTACAGATTGGACAGATTGCCAGTGCACTCAAAAATAGACCATAGGGAACTTTGCCAAGTGATACAGAGGATGCCAGGCAAGACTGCAATGAACAATGCAAAGTTGTAACTCTTTGGAGTGGCAAACAATGTGGGGCTGAGGCACTTGTCAAGTAGCTAATTAGTTGCTAGAATGAGGAACCAGTAGATGACCAAGAAAAGTAGAAAAGAAAGAAGCGGACATAAGCGATGCCAAACCTCAGTCCGATGCTAGACCGTAGTTTGATGCCAGAACGCAGTTTGATGCTAGACCTCAGTCGAATGCTAGCAAAACCTTGTCAAAGCTAGCGGAACCAGCATATGCTTATCCACCTCCACCATTTCCACAAAGACTATAAAAACACAAGTAGGATCAACAATTTAAGCTTTTCTTGGAAGTCCTTAAACAATTACATATCAATCTACCATTGGTGGAAGCTCTCGTGTAGATGCCAAATTATGTTAAATTCATGAAGGACATCTTGTCCAAAAAGAGGAAATTGGGTGATTTCGAGACTGTAGCTCTCATTGAGGGATGTAGTGAAATGATACTCAACTTGTTGCCACCAAAGTTGAAAGATCCGGTAAGTTTTACTATTCCTTGTACCATTGGCAACAGATTCATGGGTAAGGCACTTTGTGACTTGGGAGCCAGCATCAATTTGATGCCAATGTCTATTTTTAGAAAGCTCGACATTGAAGAAAGGCCTACCATGGTAACACTTCAGTTGGCAGACCAATCTTTTGCACGTCATAGGGGTAAGATTGAAGATGTGTTGGTAAAGGTAGAAAAATTCATATTCCCAATTGATTTTATCATTTTAGATTATAAGGCAGATGTTAATGTCCCAATTATATTGGGTAGACCATTCCTTGCCACATGTAGAGCTTTGATTAATGTTCATAAAGGTGAATTAACTATGTGCATGAATGATCAACATGTTACATTTAATGTGTTTCAAGCTCTTAAATGCACTGATGAATCTGTGGAATGCCAAGCTGATGAAATAATGGAGTCCATTTTTAAGGTGGATGTGGCACAGCTGTGCCAAGACTCAGATGATGATGCCAGCAAATGAGACTGTGAAGAAGAGACAAGTGAGGACACTAAAGGAACAACTTTAGAAGAGGTAAGCTATTTCGGACAGCCAAAGCCATTAGAGTTGGCTGGCAGAGAGATCGAAGCACCTAAACCATCCATTGAGGAGCCAACCGAATTGGAACTAAAATCGTTGCCAGACCACCTCAAGTATGCTTACTTAGGTAAACACTCAACCTTGCCAGTGATCATTGCTGCTGATCTAACTAATGATCAGGAGGAAAGATTGCTGGAAATTTTAAATTACAAGCAAGCGTTAGGATGGACCTTGGTTGATATCCAAGGAATAAGCCCAACCATTTGCATGCACAAAATAATTCTGGAAGAACATCATGGCAAAACAATTGAGGGCCAGAGAAGATTAAACCCGAGCATGAAAGAGGTTGCTAAAAATTATCAAGTGGCTAGATCCTGGGATAATCTATCCCATTTTCGGTAGCTCGTGGGTCAACCTGATGCAATGTGTGCCAAAGAAAGGTGGCATGATCGTGGTTCAAAATAGAAATAATAAGTTAATTCCTTCCAGGACTGTTAGTGGATGGAGAGTATGCATGGATTATAGTAAGCTGGACAATGCCACCAAGAAATATCACTTTCCATTGCCCTTCATTGATCAAATGTTGGACAAACTGGCAGGTAAGGCATTCTATTGCTTCCTAGACAATTATTCAGGATATGATTAGATTGCCATAGCTCCGGAAGATCAAGAGAAGACCATATTCACTTGTCCATATGGGACATTCACTTTTAGAAGAATGACATTTGGATTGTGTAATGCTCCGATAACGTTTTGATGTTGCATGATGTACATTTTTCCAACATGATAGAAAACAACTTGGAAGTGTTCAAGGATGATTTCTCGGTGTTTGGCAAAACATTCGAGGAATGTCTTTAGAGTTTGAAGCAAGTTTTGAGGAGATGAATTGAGACAAACCTGGTCTTCAACTGGGAAAATTTTCACTTTATGGTGAAGGAGGGCATTGTTTTCGGGCACAAAGTGACCAAGAGATGATTAGTGGTTGACAAAGCAAAACTTGAGGTAATCAAGCAATTGCCACCTCCTACAAGCGTAAAAGGTATTAGAAGTTTTTTGGGACATGCAGGTTTTTATTGTTGTTTCATTAAAAAGTTTTCTAAAATTTCTAAACCTTTATGCTTGCTTTTAGAACAAAATATCGCTTTTGCATTTGATGATTCTTGTTTAAGAGCATTTTAGCAACTTAAGATGAAATTGCTGCCCTTATATTTGTGGCACCAGATTGGAATGAGCCATTCGAGCTTATATACGATGTCAGCGACTACACCGTCGGAGTAGTGTTGGGACAACATCGTGGCAAAGTTTTTCATACTATTTACTATGCCAGTCGAATGCTAAATGGAGAACAGCTGAATTACTCCACAATCGAGAAAAAATTTCTCACAGTTGTTTTTGCATTTGACAAGTTCAGATATTATTTGGTAGGCAACAAAGTTGTGGTGTATACAGATTATTCGACATTAAAATATCTCTTGGCAAAGAAGGATGTCAAGCCCAGACTGATTCGATGGACGCTTCTGCTACAAGAATTTGATCCCGAGATCCGAGACAAGAAAGGCAGTGAAAACTTAGTAGTTGACCACCTATCACGCTTAGAGCATCATCTTGAAAATGGTAAGAGCGCTGCCATACGAGTATTTACTTGCAGTCAATGCCATGTCATGGTACGCTAACATACTCAACTACTTGGTAAGCAATATTCTGCCACCAGATTTGGCATATAATGCCAGGAAATGTTTTTTGCAAGATGTTCGGCAATATTATTGGGACGAGCTAGAAGATGAACAACACAATATATTGCAATCATGTCATGCATCATTGTATGGAGGTCACTTTGCCGGGATGAAAATTGCTGCCAAGGTGCTGCAGTCACGATTCTTTTGACCCACACTATACAAGGATACCCATAACTTTGCCAAGGCATGTGATCGATGCCAACGGACAGGAAACATCTCTGACAGACACCAATTGCCACTCTAGAACATTATGCCAATAGATTTGTTTGATGTATGGGGAATAGACTTCATGGGTCCCTTTCCCCCATCACTTGGTAACCTATATATCCTTGTGATCGTTGACTACGTTTCAAAATAGGTTAAGGTTTTTGCTTTTCCAACAAACGATGTCAAGGCCGTTGCTAAGTTCTTGTATAAGCATATTTTTACTCGATTCGGTACCCCCAAAGTTATTATTCGTGATGAGGGTACACATTTTAAATGCAATTTAATTTCCAAGGTTTTGTGCAGGTATGGAATTTGGTAGAGGATTGCCACGGCATACCATCCCCAATCAAATGGCCAAGCAAAAATTTCAAACAAGGAGATTAAGAATATTTTAGAGAAGACTGTGAATCCATCAAGGAATAACTGGTCCTTGAGACTAGATGACTACTTGTAGGCTTATAGGACAAATTTTAAAACTCCTTTGGGAACCTCCCCATTCAGACTCATTTTTGGGAAGGCATACCACTTACCAGTGGAGATATAACACCGAGCCTATTGAGCAATCAAAATGCTTAACATCGCATGGAGGACTACTGAAGAAAATAGGTTATTAAACTTGAATGAGTTGGAGGAATTCAAAATGCATGCTTACGAGAATGACATACTCTACAAGGAAAGGGCCAAACGATGGCATGACAAAAGGATATTGTCAAGGCAATTCGAGGTAGGCCAACATGTTTTGTTATTTAACTCGAGGCTAAAGTTGTTTCTAGGGAAGCTCAAGTCTAGATGTCCAGGACCCTTCAAAGTTGTGAAGCCATATGCTCATGGAGAAGTAGATATTAAAGATTTGAAGACGAGAATAATTTTCAAGGTAAATGGCCAAAGATTGAAACAATATTTGGAGGGCCCTCAAAAGAATGCCAAGGAGGTTGTCCTCCTAGCAGAGGTTCCGTGAACATCATCATCATGGTTTGATTTTTGTATATAGTAGGTTAAATTTTTTTCCTTTTCAGTATTATTCATTTATTTTTGTTTTTCTTTCTTTTAATTTTGATTTTTCCTTTACTGAGTTGAAAGGTTTCTCTTTGAGTAAGTGTAGGTCTCGTGTGCCAGGAAGAATGCCATGGCAAGGACTTGGCATAGGGCGAATGGAGATGTGAAGAAGGAAATTTAACCTAGCCGCCTAAGGCTTGATAGAACTTGGCCCATGAAAGACTGAAAGTTTTTGCTAAGTATTGAATTTTGCCCTAGCCTCCCAAAGTGATAAGTTGAAATTCAAATTTCAACCTAATAACCTTATCACCCTATCATTTCTCGTGCCGTCCTATCATCCTAACCCCTTATCCCATCAATTTTCCTTTTCCCCAAACACATCAAAAGCCATCATTATCCCTTTCTAACCGGCCGCATTAAACACCCAATTAAACACTCAATCTTTTAACCATTCCATCTACTTAAAATCCTAATCGATCATTAGTTAAAGACTCTTCACTTTTCTTTCTATTTTCCTTATCAAGCAAGAACCCAAGAATCACTACTCTTTTTTCTTCTTCTTTTCAAAATCGCTCAAGCCCCCAATTTGTTTCCATGGCATCATCCTAACACCCTTCAAGATCTTCTTTAATGAAGAAATCTTCAAGAAACACGAAGAAAACTTTTCCTTAAGAACATTTTGCCATACGAAAAATTTTGAGATCAAGAACGAACTAAACTTGGGATTCTCCCTAGAGTTCATGGCGGTGATAATCAAGCACAAGTGAGAGTTGTTCTTCCAACAAACGAGAGAAGTTTACTCCAATATTGTCTGAGAATTCTATACCCATCCACAACCAAAGATTCACCCTTTCTGATGATACGAGGTACGTGTGTGAGATTTGATGAATGGTATATTAATGCCATGTTTGAGATGGATGGTGCTGAGGATGAACAACTAGAGTTTGCTGACTCAATGAATGCTGTAAAGAGGAAACAACTTTTGACGAATTTATGTGAGCTTGGCACCGCCTGGACTGCGTCGTCGAAGATACACTAGACAGTCAAGTGGCTAGCATTAAAATCATAGGTGAAGAGGTGGAATCACTTTTTAAAGGTGAACCTGATGCCAACTACCCACAATAAAAATGTCTCGGAAGAAAGGCCAACACTATTGCACTCAATCATGGTGGGTCGTAAGATCAACGTCGGTCGACTCATTATCAAGGAAACTTATACTTGTGCTGATAAGAGTAATGGCAGTTTGTTTCCCCCTTGTTGATTTCTAATATTTGTATGAAGCATGGTGCGCCAAAGATCTATTCAGACAAGGTCCAAGAAACCAAGGGAACAACAATCACGCCTGCCCTGTGGAGGCAACTCACTGTCACCGAGTCAAAAGACAAAGGCATGGGAAAGGCAAAGGAGTTAACGCCCAAGCCCAATGTGCCGAAGTAGAGCCTAACACTCCTATACCAACTATTTCAGTGGCAATGCTTTCCCAAATTTACCAATACCGGGGGATCATTCCCTAAAAGTTAGAGAAAGCTAAGGAGCAAAACATCAAGCTCTGACATTATACCCTGGCCAGGGACAATGCCATCGGGAAGACTCTTGAATGAATTTCCCATGTGTCTTGTCAGCCTTCCCCGAGTTCCTCACTGATATCCTTGCTAGTGATGAAATGCCAACCAGTCTTCATTTAGTCCATACTCTAACATAATCTGATGCCACCGTGTCAGTATCTCTTGTTCAAGTTGAATTTTCCAAGATAGAAACACCACCAGAATTAGAAGAAGAAATTCAAGAATAACCTGTCGCAACGCCTGCTGCACCTACCTCGTCTTCTTCCATTGAAACTTCTGCCGCCTCGAAGCTAGTCAAGATTGTTAAGGAAGTCCTTCGTGACATGGAGCTTCCACTGCCACCTCAAATACCATAATGAGAAGAACGAAGCGTGAGGCTCCTGATCGTGGGAGCTTTGTCAAGAGAAAGACCCACGTCACACATGAAGAACCCTCCGAAGGGGAGCCCACTCCCCCTTAAAACTCATTGCATTCATTTTTATTCATTTGTTCATGCATTTTATTTTTCATATGTTTGTATCTATCTACATGCATTGAGGACAATGCACACCTTTGGTTTGGGGGTGTATGTGTTGCCTCACATCTGTGTCATGCCATGCATTCATGTGTATATTTTTGTTTTCATTCTGTTGCCATGCCATGTAGATTAGGTTTAAGCCATGCATACCAAACTGCTAAAAAAATTGTTTTTGCCTCGGCCAAATTTTGAAAGAATGCTAACATTTTGCTATTTTAGTATTGTTTGTTCTTGAATATTTTTCCAATGATGAAATTTGAAATCCTTAGTTTGCCTATGTCAGCAGAGTAGTAATGCCAGGACTGCTTGGCAATTGATCTCTAGTTTAGGGAATTGAACTTTCACTTAACACATAGTATGCATCTAGTTCTGAAACAAACTTATAATTCTTGAAATTAAGCTCAGAAGAAAAAAATAATTGATGCGAGAGTAAAAGAAATTAATAAGGCAACAATGTTTTTCCAAGGCAAGAAAAGAAAAAAATGTAGAACTCTCCTCTACCTTAGGGATAACAATGTTTTTCCAAGGCAAGAAAAGAAAAAATGTAGAACTCTCCTCTACCTTAGGGATAATAAGTAACTTGGGGCTTTGTGGTTTGCTCCCTCTTAGTTCTCAAGTCAAAAACTTTAGGGTATGAGTTGAAGAGTAAAAGCCTGTAATGTTTGGCTTAACGTGGGGGTTCGTGGTATGCTCCCTCTTATTTCTCACGCCAAATAGTATTACGAAGCAAGTTTAAAAGAAACCCTTGGCAAAAATAAGAGAAAAATAAAAAATTCTGAGTTTAGGTAGTAAATTTCACTAAGGGAGTAAAAGAAAACTTGATGCATATTGCATACACTTCATGCACTCTTCATGACCTTAGACTAGAGTTATATTGCTGCACTTGAAATTTACTTATTCGCTTGGCATTACTGCACTGGGATATCTGAGGATAAAACTAGGGCCAGATTCTGCTTGCCAGCATTTGTTGGCATTTCGACCAAATTTTTGCCGAGGTATTATTTTCATATTTTTGTTTTAAGCTCACTTGCATTACTTAAGGATAAGCAGTGATCTAGGTTTGGGGAGTATTAACTCCTAAAAAGTATTATTTATTATGCATATTTTACAATGTTTTTACTTGTCTTTAGGTATAGATGTTTGCATTTAGTTGTTAAATTCATGCATTTGCATAAGGAGTTAGGGAGTTTTTGTCCTTTGCTAGTGTGAAGGGTTGCTTTGTTGGCATTATTACAGGCTTGGCAGAGCTAGACAAGCTTGGCAGTACTGTGTACGAGCAGAAGCAGGGAATACCGAAGAGAATACCGAGTTGCAGTTGGCAAAGTTGGACCAGATATCGCTAAGCTCGGTTGTCATAGAAGTAAAGTCTGATACCTGGTCAAGTAGCCATTGGACCTTGTACACATCAGCCCTAGGATTTAAATTTGGATAAGAGGATCACGAGTCTTATCCCTTGCACATTTAAATTTCAAACTCGAATGCTTATCCTAGGGATCCCACACAAGCCTATTTAAAGAGATCAAGCACCCAATTAAGAGAGAGCATGTCAGAGAGAAGTGGCTACACTATGGTGAACCGAGAGGCGACGTGGTTCGACCAGCTAAAGACCGAGAACTTGGAGCCATTGAAGGGATGCATCAACGAACCTCTTTCCTTCCCATTCTCCTAGTTTTATTTGTTTTTATTTATTTAAATGATGATGTGGAGAAAACATGATGTTTTGTGGATGGAACCCCCAACCATGAACTAAACTTTTATAGTTGCTTGGGGATGTTTGAGTTTAACGTTGGTTTTATGTTTGGTTTTTAATAATTCAAATGCATTGGTATTGTTTTTTTATATTTGGCATGTACTTTAGTTTCCCAAATTCTTTGCCATGCGACCACTGGCATTGATTGCTTATTACACCTTAATATCTTAGCAGACTTGAAGAGTAACTACTAGTTGCCAGATACTAAGGAGAGAAGCTTCGAAAGAAGATGTTCAAGTAGATGAGCTTACTTCTGAAGTGAATATACCCCTTAGGAGTATAGATTAGAACTTAATCTAATTAATTAATGAAAAACTTCACTATAGACATATAGGGGTTTAACGTGGTTAATTTCGGACATTGCCATCGACAGAGGTAATGTCATCCATGAATCTGCTCGATAATAATTCCAAGGCATGACGTTATTAAAGGCTGACATGACTAGCGTGAAAACTAGGCATCCCTTGTCAATGCTCATCACTCATTTGAAAACTCTTCTTTCAAACGTTGTTTTACTTTCATTGCACTTCTTTAAGTTACTCCTTAAACAAACTTCAAATCATTCCAACATTTTTCCTTTGACAAGTAACAATCAAAGTAGTCAAATTCTTCGTCAATCCATGTGGATTCGATACTCAACTTGTTGTTGTATTACTTGTTGACCGTGTATACTTGCACGCAAAAGAATTATACTTGGCATTATTCATATATATTTCCATTGCATTTTCTACTCTTTTGCCAAGCGTTAGCATAGTCGACAGGGTCTCAGATTCTCAAGTTTCCAATCTGCCTGAACACTTCAGTCAAAGATATATTGAGGGGAGTATAGTTAGTGTAAGCTTGGTACTGTCTTTTATGTGTTTGCTCAGCCACATTGATTTGTCAATAGTGGTTATACCTTCATCTATCGTTACCCTTGCTCTCTAAAGAAGACGATTCTCTGGTCCTTACCCTTAGAGACTCATAGAAGCTTGATGGGGGTCTTTGATGCTTTTTGGTCCGTTAGCTTTGCAAGACATGACACTAGGGGATCGAGCTCTAAGAAATACTTGCTTCCGATCACATTTCCTCCGCTTTGGCATGTTTTCCAGTTGTTTCATACAACTGATTCATTTGCTTCGGTTTATTATGTACCTGAGTCCAGAAATGTACACAGAGATTGTCGAATCACTTGTGAGATCATGGGTATTGTGCATAGCGTTAGCAAATCTCCTAGGGTAATCCCTTAAGGGCTCACCAAACCTCTATGTTACACTAAGCAGGCTAGTCTTCGAGCGGAGGACTGTTTTGTTAGCTAAAAATTGGCCAATAAAGACATGCGACAAGCTCTTAAAATCTCTTATAGATGTCGGTGGCAAAGAGTCATACCAAATTTTGACGATGTTTCTTAAAGTTGTCGAGAAGACCTTGCACTTCAGCTCGTTGAAGGCTCTCATGATATCCATATGATTCATGTATTGGGAGAGATGCTCGGTGGGGTCCCTGGTCCCATCGTATGTTTGCTTTGGTAATTTAAAGTGAGTGGGGTACGACATATCTTCAGTTGCCCAATATCTTCAGAGGTTGCCCAAAGTCCTGAGATCATCAATCTGCTTCTGCTTGTCTTCCATTTGTCTTCTCCACGCTTGTTCCCTCGGGTCTTCGGGAAAATGGGGATATTTAATAGGGTTCGTTTGATTTCGAGGGTGAATCATCTGCTCTCGTTGGCGTCGTTCATCAACGTTGGAGGCACTTTCTTCCTCTTCTTGTCGTGGGTCCCCTCGACGCTGGGAGACTACCAATTCTTGGAAAGTCTTCAGCTTCGTCTCTTGTTGTTGCTAGATTTGTTGTTGTTGTTGTTGATTAGCTTGGGCGGTTTGAAATAGTGCTTGCAGGTTTCGTAGTTCATTTTGCAGGGCAAAATCTTGCTGGCCACGGTGGATGTAGGTGAATTGAGGCGGCCAGTGTTGTGGATGGATGTACGGACCGGGTTGTTCATAGGGTCCATGACTGACCTGATAGGACCAATGATGTGCAGTATTATGATTATTTTGATGTTGTTGACCATAACGGCCGGTTGCTTCAAACTGGTTTTGAGATGAAGTGGGTAAATTAGGGTTATTCAGGGGTGATTATTGGTGGGGGTACATTTTGACCGACTTCTCAGGTCGAAAATGTGTCCACGCTCACTACACTAATTGTTGATGCTAAAGTGAGGAGGCACCGAATAAGGAAGATAAAAACAGTGGACCAAAATAGTTATAGCATTCACCCATGTAAATTTGATGCAGATTAATTTTAAAGGTAAAAAATTTCAGCCAACTAAAGCTCTCTTTATTTTATTTCACTTGTATGGTCATTTGATATAAACAAAACTACATGAGCAAGTTTTTGGGTTAAAGTTCCGGTTCTTAATTATGTGCCAAAGAAGTGAATATTGAACATCCCTTAAAAAGACAAAATTAAATAGAGGAGACAAGCTTCGGACAAATTAATTCAAAATCCAACTAAATAACGATTATCAAGATTTACATAAAAACCTCTCTCCATTTATCTTAGTTTTAAGCAACGCTGAAGGAAGTCGCAGCGCTCTCCACGAACTTTCTAGCTCCCTTAAACCACCTCTTGTCTCCTGCTTGTGCCTTGCAAATGTAAAGCTTACCGTCGCTGACGGTGGCCGTTATCAGTTGGTGCTTCCCACCTTCATCTCCATCGGCGGTTCTTGTCAATACCGACAAGAAGTAATATGGCTTCCCACCGATTGTCGAGGATGAGCTCTCCAATACGTTTGCAGTCGCGACTGCACCGGAGTCAAAACCACCCTACATGCATGACAGAATATATTCAAACCATATATGTAAGTATTTGCTTATAAGTGGAAAAAAATAAGGGAATGGGAGATTGAAAAAAACATTAAGTTAGTGAATCACCTCAGCATCGGTTTTACCGAAGTATGCTTGTTTTCCAAGCAGATAGTCCACCTGCAGAGGTGAAAAGAGAAGAAAATGAATGAAGTTTGATAAATTTCTTAAACCATTCATACACAGAATCAGAGTCGTCTTGGACTTGGACTTGGAACAACACGAACGAGCTAAGGGCTCTCACCTTCTGCCTTTACAGATTTAATATATTTTTCCTTATAAGTTAGTGCTCTCTAAAAAAATATAAAAATAATAGGGCTCATTTTTTTTTAGTTTTTATTAGTAATTTCAAAATGTCTTAGACGGCTCTAATAGTAACCTTATGGGATTATGGACTACTACCTTGGCGAGGAAATCCTCAGGGGAACCATAGTCGGTGATTGACTTCTTGTCGGTGGGAGTTACCATGACGGACAAATTGCTGGTTGTGTCGAAGTTGTCCTCGTATCTCAGCACTTGCCCTGGGAACTCCACCTCTTTGCTTGGGTTCCATTTCGATGGGATCGACAGCTTGAATCCATCCCCACTGTACGGCGTGAAATCTGTGTTTGTTTTTGGCTTCCCAAATACATTTGCTGCAAATCATATTCCAGCAAGTAAGCTAGTATTTTAAGAAAAATGAAGAGCTCGAATGGCATTGAATATCAGTAACTACGAGAAAGAGAAAGGAAGTCACCAGCTTCACCATAGGCAGCATCAGCAGGAGAGACCTTAGAGCCAACAGCGGCGACACCTATGAGGACGGTGAGAGCCAACCTACGGGAGACAAGGCTTCCATCATCCTCTTGCTTCTGAGCCCTGCACACTACCTGCTGCTGGTTAGGCTTTGAAACTTGGCGGAGCGACGGAGGTAATGAGGATGATCTGCCGCCGCCGGCGGTGAGTGCATGGTGGTGCAAGAAGCTTGCGGCGGAGGCCATGATAATGCTAGTGGTCTTCCCTTTCTTGTTGTAGAGTTGGAAAAAAAATAATGAGAGTGGGAGGATTTGGATGTTGTTGATATGTGAAGGGAATTGAGTTTGTGTTTGGATATTAGATGCAGAAGGAGGATTAGATCGGGGATGTTGGGATAAGGGTGTTGAGGCTTTCATTCGTGCCACGTGGCTTTTGTTACTCTTTGCTATGTCCACGTCGGATTTCGTTTTGAAATGGCATAGAGAATACAATATGAATGGCTACGGAAAACAATAATAGAAAAAAATAAAATCAATAATGATACATGACATAAGTAAATCACGATATTTTTGTTCAAGAAAAAACAAAAGTAAATCATGACATCCTTATAAAAATAGAAAATCGTGACTTTTTTTAACACTTAACTTTTAAAAGTTACAACCAAAATATTAATTTTTAAATTTTATTATAAAATTAAAATTGAACAGTTAGATGTGCAAAATAAAATTGTTTAAAATATCAAGAAGGATACAATATTGATTTCTGATTTGATGCATGGATCAATAATATTGGCCCCCTATGCAGGTATGTTTCCTCCAACATTATATCCTTGCTTAGTCGTGTTTATGTTGTTGACATGGTTAATCACTGGGAGAGTGGTTGTTAGAATCTTGGGAAGAAAGAAGTTTAGAGAAAGAGAAAGAGAGGGAGAGAGAGAGAGAGAGAGAGAGAGAGAGTACTCTTTAAAGCTTTATTGAAAAATAACCGTAATATTTTTATAGAAGACTGGGGTGAAGACTAACAATCTTCTAACCATCTCTTTATCAATCTTAACAGCTCTAATCACCAGTGGTGCTGAACATAAAACCTACCTGCACTCACTGAAAACCACTTATTTGTTAAACTTGTTATTATTCACCTAACAAACTTGTTGTTAAACTTCCTTCTGACAAGAAACCTGGAAAACAAGAATCAAACCTGCAAACCTGAAACACTCATACACGTGACTGATTACAAACCACTCATTTGTTAAACAATAATAGTGGTCGTGGTCTTTGTTCCAATATTTTCTCCATTTACCTGTTTAGATGCGCATTGCTGCTATAAAAGGCCCAATGCACCATCTCGCAAATGACTCCATTGGATGAAAAGGTTGTGATAATCACCAATTTACAGTGGAATTGACATATAGTATCGGGTAAGTGCTAATATTGGAGAGCAAAATAAAGTTGGAAGATTATTCATATTTTTAAGGGGCTTCATCGTATTAAGATTTTTATGTGACTTGACTGTTGTGGAAAGCTTTGACTAATGATGAGTGAGTTCGTCGACATTATATTTTGGACAGTAGTTGTTATATTTGTTAGACGGACACGAAAGGTGTACATCATATTTTGCGAATATATCTTTTAGCTCTATCAATTTGGCACGTATTAATCAAACAAGAAAAACTTTAATGATTTATTTCTATGGATATTCAGAATTGGATTGGCGTGAATCTTTCTAATCCAAGTTATTTCGTAAAAGTCGACTGTGATTAGAAACTTTTATTCGGTGTTGTGATTTGGAACTTGTGGTTAAATAGGAATTCTTTGGTTTTTGGTAATCCTTTAGAAGATCAGGGTACTATTTTGAAACACAACTATCAATTAAAAATGCTCCCTTGTAAAGCTTTGGAGTCGAATGGAGAAGTGAGCTATATTGCTCCGGTGTTGGCGTGTGGCCAAGTCATTGATTACCACCTACTGTGGGATGGGTCAATATTAGCACAGGCGATGCTCGTCGAATAGTTTGCGTAGGTGATACGTGATCATAGGGGTAGTTGGTTCCTTGGCATTGCAAAGTTCATTGAGGCTTGTTCTGTGATGCTGAATTTTGGAGAGTTTATTTGGGATTATCATGTGCTTCGGATAAGGGTATACGAAATTTAATCATTGAGCTTAATATTTAGAGGCTTTGAGTCTACTCAACGATTTTCACAATCGTTGTAGTGGACACTCTTTATTCTCGCATATTAATGATTTACGAGGGATCCTAATTGGGATGTTTAGTTCCAACATATTCTACGAAAGGGTAGTAAAATCGCAGACTCATTAGCAAATCTGGTTTCATATGAGGATTTTGAGGCATTAGGTCACGGCCCGCACATTTGGGTCCAAGACAGATGCACAACAAGCAGCCCAAGAGGTTCTGGGCTTGCCTAGAAGACCACCTGACTTGGTCCGATCGTTGGAGACTGAAAGAAAGCCCAAGTACATTGAGCTTGGTAAATTAATGGATGGCATCTTACCAGAGAATATTTCAAGGGATAAGAATATCTCTCAATGTAAATACAAACTTAAGGAAAGAATTTCATAGTGATTGAGTTTCCTTAGTTAGTATAGATTGGGTAGGTGGCTTTCGATCTGAGCCGTTAGTGTGATTTGATCTCGTCCGTTCATTGTATGGGGATTCAACTATAAATATAGGCCTCCCACCTCAATTGTATTCATCCATCATTTGAGTAATACACTTGGCATTTACTCTAAAAACACTCTGTAATGTTCTTCGCGTTCTTGAGCGTTCTTTCTTCTGTTCTTATTGTCTTTCTCTTTTGTTTGTTTCCTCTTGGAACGATCTTGTGTTTGTGTGCCTTGGAAGAATTCGATCTTCTAGAGAAGGATTTTAGGCTTACTTAGTCGCTTGTCTAAGAACATCGACTAAGGCCGCACGTTGGGCTAGGTCGAAACTCTAGCCCCGTGACAAGTGGTATCAGAGCGACCCATTGACTGCCCGATTTCACACCGAGCACCCATGAGTGAGGTAGGCAGGGTGGACAACTGTGACAATTGGCCAATCACGAGAGCGGAAGCTCGTGACGAGGTTGAGTGAGGGAGAATGTCATTGCCTGAGAAGAGGCGGGGTCATTAATCCTATATAGGAAAGGAAAAGATAGGTCTTGGGATATATAAACGGTAGCGCTGCACATCCTGTCAGACATGTCTTTTGGGAAGAGGGTAATGGCCCCGTGAAAAGAACTGTCACAGGGCTAGAGTTTCGACCTAGCCCAACTTGCGGCCTTAGTCGATGTTCTTAGACAAACTACTAAGCCTGAAATCCTTCTTCGGAAGATCGAATTCTTCCAAGACAAACAAACACAAGATCGTTCCAAGAGGAAACGAACAAAAGAGAAAGGCAACAAGAACAGAAGAAAGAACGCTCAAGAACGCGAAGAACACTACAGAGTTTTTTTAGAGTAATTACCAAGTGTATTACTCAAATGATGGATGAATACAATTGAGGTGGGGAGGCCTCTATTTATAGTTGAATCCCTATACAATGAACGGACAAGATCAAATCACACTAACGGCTTAGATCGAAAGCCGCCTACCCAATCTACACTAACTAAGGAAACTCTATCACTATGAAATTCTTTCCTTAAGTTTGTGTTTACATTGAGAGATATTCTTATCCCTTGGAATATTCCCTGGTAAGATGCCATCCATTAATTTACCAGGCTCAATGTACTTTGGCTTTCTTTCAGTCTCCAACGATCGGGCAAAGTCAGGTGGTCTTCTAGGTAAGCCTTGAACCTCTTGGGTTGCTTGTTGTGCATCTGTCTCGGACCCAAATGTACGGGCCGTTACATTCTCCCCTACCAAATTCGGCGATGCCCTCATCGTTGTCTCAGAAAAGACTTCGCTTGGTTGATCTTGGATCTTCCATGGTACCTTGACTTGCTCCCAACTCAGAATCGGGCAATGATGTTCCCCCATAAGAATGGCTCCCCCATAAGGAGCGCTCGACTCGGACTAGGTTGTCTTCCTATATATACTGCTTGCCTTGGTTCCTTCCGCCATGTAACATCTCCTTGCTCCGCATCATTGCGCACATCTCGGTGAAGTTTGGGATGCACCTTTTCTGTGGCATTTACTCTAACTGGCATCAACCCGTCACTTGTGAAGTTTGGTGCCTTGTTTCCCATTGGCAACTTTTCCCGCATTGACCCTTCTTCACACTTGAGGTCCAATGCTTCTTCCACCTTACCCAAAGGTGTTTCTTCCACGGGCCTCATATCGCTAGCTGACTTGGGCAGCTCTTACCCCACTAAAGTAGTCCTTCCAATAGTAGCCCCCAAAGCGATGTCTCATTTGCTTAGAGCATCCTCGACAAGCTGAATGGTAGTCAGCGTCTTGGTTCCTTTACCCTTGTCTTGGTACGTGGGCACAACACAACATTGTTTGCGATCTAAAACACAGATGACGTCGGCACAAGAAACGATAAGAGCATCTATACGGTCAAGGAAGCTTAGTCCCAAAACAAAATCAAAGTCATCTAAATTGATTACCTTGAAGTCTTCCTTGCCCTTCCATTCACCAATCTGCATCTCAACATTCCGTACTGTTCCAACAATTGGAACTTCCTTAACATTCACAGTCTTGATCTTGCAAGTTGAACCCACAACTCTAAGACCAAGTTTATCGGTAGCCTTCTTGGACATAAATAGATCGGTTGCTTCAGTGTCCATTAGAGCACTCCTCGATCGTCCCGCAATGTTGATGTCGACAAACATCAACCTTTCTACTTGCGTCCTCTCGCCTTAGCAGAACTCAGATCATCAAACCAAGTCTCGCAACCTCGCTCTATTCGGGCTCGTCAACCCCCTTGGATGGCTTAACTCGATGTGGGCATGCTCGCAACTTGTGTGGCCCCTTACATTGGTAGCACTTTAGTTGCTTCTCTACCCTCGGCTTGATTGTTTTGACACTCGTAATCGCACCAAGTCTCATCACTTCTTCTTCCAACTCCTCGGACTCGTCACCTTTGACAGCATTAAGACGATCATTCTAGGGGCAATCCTTCATCATGTGCTTCCCTCCGTAGATGCAGCACACAAGACCTTTCTCATTCTTGACTCCCCTACCATAGCCCTTGCCTCGGGGCTTGGGGGACTCCACCATCTCAAACTCGGCTATGGATTCAGCTGCAGCCATAGCCTTGGAAAGTTCCTCGACTCCCATCCTTTTCAGCTCCATTTTGGCCCATCGCTTAAGTCCGTTTTTGAAGACAAAGAGGCCTTCTGCTTTAGTGATGTCCTTAATTTGGAGTTTGAGTTCAGTGAACTGTCTGACATACTCTAGGATGGAACCTTCATGCTTGAGTTCGTGCAGCTTCTTCATAGTCTCATGTTGGGCGTTCTTTGGGTAGAATTATTCTTTGAACTCAGCCTGAAACTCTTTCCATATCCCGATGGAAATATCCTTGCTCTTCAGAGCATCTGCTTCGCCACCATAAAAGTGTAATGTCAGTTAAGTAAACAGAAGCAATGTTTACCTTCTCCCCATCATCCTTGATGCCTACAACACAAAAGTATTGCTCCATGCTCTACACAAAGTTCTCCACGTCCTGGACCGATCTAGTTCCACTAAACTCCTTCGGCTTTGGCACGTCCAACTTTGGTCCGATTGTTGCCGTGGTTAGCATACCAGTCACGACAGCTTTGTAAACCTGAAGCTCTCCCTTGAACCCCTTAATTTCCTCCATCATCTCCGCCTTCAAAGCCTTCAGCTTGGCTTCGAGTGCATCACTCTGTCTATCCGCACTGTCGGCACACTGGTCAAGGTCTTGCACGTTGTTCTTTAGAACCTGCACGCTGCCAGCTCGTCAAGACGTACTTTCACAACGTCAATCTCCTATCGGGCATCCTTCATGGATCCTTCGAGCTTTTCTACCCTTCTCTCAGCGTAGGCACAGTGTTACTCGAACTGTCTCGCTTTCCTTCGTTAGCCTGGGTCTCCACACCCTTTTGGGCTGTAGCATTCCCTCCTTTCTTTGCCATCTCGAATCAGTTCCTTCACTCAAATACTTGCTCCGATACCAACTGTCACGGGGCCATTACCCTCTTCCTAAAACACATGTCTGACAGGATGTGCAGCGCCACCGTTTATATATCCCAAGACCTCCATTTTCCTTTCTGATATGGGATTAATGACCCCACCTCTTCTCAGGCGTGACAATTACTATTAATCTCCACCACCAGTGATTTAAGTTCTTTTGCAAGATAATGTAAAATTTTAGTTCTTTCTCTAAGCATGTCAGGGCTTTGTAGTCTCTTTCCTCTTTCACAAAAAAAAACAAATAAAAATTTTTTGATGACTTTAAAATCCGTCATAATTTACCGATAAAAATAAAATATTTTATCACAAAATTTTTATCTAAGTTGTTTTTTTGACATAATTGTTTTTTCTGTAAGAAATTTGTTGATTTCTATAAAAAAATGTCAAAAAATTATGAGAGTATAAATATAATCCCTCGAGAATATAAAATATGATATTCTATATATATTATTTTCTAACGAGTTTTAAATGACCCGTCAGTATTTTACTTTTCTGAGGGAATGTATATAATCTGTCGAGAACATAAGACATGATATTTTATATATAGCATTTCTCGATAGGTTTTAAATGGTTTGCAAGTAATTTGTTTTTTTTAAGGGAATTGCTTTTTTGTCAAAAAAATTATTAATTTCAACAAAAAAATTTAATTTAATTTGTAATGGAACAATAATTCTGTCAAAAATAATAAAATAAAAATAAATAATATCTTTCTAATTTACAAATACTAATAATATCTAATTAATATTCTATTAACTATCTCCAACCAGCCTCACCAACGATAAAATAAAAATTTTCCTATCAACTCACTTTTTCAACCCCTTATCAACCCACATACAAACTGAGCTTGGTTTTGACGTACTAGAAGCTATACGTGGTTTCTTGTAAAGACAATTACAAACTAGAAGCTGCTGGTTAATATACTCGATAAATTAATAATTTCTTTAAAATAATAACTTTTTGTCAATGATATAGACCTAAGATTTAAATTAATAATTTTGATAAATTAGTAAGATAATGATTTTTCATGAAGACTGGTCTCTTCAATATTATAAATTAATAATTTTATAAAATTACAAATATAACTAGGACAACTTAGTAAAATATGATTCTATTGTTGTTTGATTCTTCTTAAAATTTAAATATAATTGTATTTCATCTCTAACTTTTTTACTGCATCCAAAAGTTTTGGTGTTGCATTCTCATACTGCAACAAAAAATTGTGAAGAGTTGTTATATTTAATTAATCATATTGTACATGAACATCATTCAATTAGTCAATACAATGTATATGTTTTATTCATGAAGAATAATGTAGGTTCATTGAATCAGAAAAAATCTATTTATATTAATAAATTATTAATTTTTCAATTAATTAATACTTCTTTAAATTAATAAAATTACATAGTCTCGACATTATTAATTTATAGAGGTTTTACTGTATATATTAACCCTATTTTATTGTTTGTTGATTAAGTCATTATTTTCTCTTTAATCTCAAGGTGAATTCGAATACATCATGTCTGAATTTATATGTTGCTTATACATCATTTCTTTTTTCGGGAACAAAGAACTATCTAATTTAATACGAGAAAAAAATTTACTTATTAGATGCTGTTTTATGAAGTTTGTTTTACATTTTGTTGTGAAATCATATAACCATCTTAGTTTTCATTTTCATTTTCGCTATGGTTGCTTTGATTTAAGTTAGCTTTGATTTAAATCTGCTTTGTTGTTTAGTGTAACACCCTCGACCCAGATGTCACATTTCAGCCTTAAGCCCAACCCGAATCTATAAAACTTTTCAACTTGGTTTAGCCCAAATAAAATGGTTTTCAAAAACATTTAAAATCAACGATTTAAAAATAAATATATAAATGATTAAAAAATTACAAAAGAGCTCCAATTAAATTAAAACATTTGACTTGATTAATACAATTTCAAAATAAGGATTACAGACTCTACCATGTAAGGTCCTATAAATACATAGCCCGCTAAACTCAAGTACCGTACTCCGGAGATCACCACATGTTGGAACCCCGTACCGATAGTGCTCCTCAATACCATGATCCAACGATCAACCTACACACGAAAACAACAATTTCGAGCGCTGAGCTTACAAAGCTCAGTGATACACATATACTCTACTATACTTTATGCTAATTATAAACATAAGCATGCAAGCTAGTATGAGCAATAAGGAGAGATAAATAAACACGTGGCGCTACCACTAGTCGCCTAAACACATGCTCTGAACAAGCAAAACATCATACATGACACGCAAGGCCCAACCAAGCCTGAGATCTCAACAAATCATCTAGGCAAAAACACATATCAACAACAACAACAACTCTGGAGTGAGGCTGGGTCACGTAACATCAGAACATACACTCCGGGTGAGGCCGGGCCACATAGCATCGGAGCATACACCCTTGCTCGGAATCCCCCCTCGAGCATCTACACACTGAGTGAGGTCGGGTTACCTAGCATCGGAACATACACCCTGGGTGAGGCCGGGTCACATAGCATTGGAACATACACCCACACTCGGTATCTCTGACCATGGTGTTGCAACACTCTTCCACTAGGTATTCGGATCCCATCAATCAAGAACATAACCAATCAAATGCCTCCCCGACAAACAAGCAACGTGATCCCAAAGATCTCTCTATCGTTGCTAAACGTCATCACATCATTTATTTTATATTACCAAGTTATTAATACATTATGGAGAAGTATATAATTAAGCTCATTTATTGCCTCCTTTAATCCTCGCTATCTCATTTATCAAGAATTAAATCAATTATTAATGTTCACATCAATTTCTATCCTTAAATTGCATTTAGAGATTATTTCTCGTACACGAGCATCGATACGGTACCCTCGAGTATCGGTACTCACACCCGTACCGACACAGAAACTGCTTATTAGAATCCTAGATTCCCACAAGTACCAGTGCGGGTTGACCCATACCGATATGTCCTCCAAATGCGTACCGGTATGGCCAATGCTCGTACTGATACCCTAAATACAGGTTCACTCCATTTCCTTGAATTATGATCTCAAAACATTTTATTCGATCCCTAGATCTTATGAAAGTCATTAGGGTTTATTTACTAACGCATTCGTTCAACTAACACTACTTACCGTCTTTATACTCATTTATTATAATATTACCATTATTCATCTCTTACACATTTTCCATCAAATATATTAATCTATTTGAACAAGTAAACAAGGCATTACGATTATCAATCAATCAACAATAACCCAATATCACACAAGCACTACAAACGACCCTACACGGTCTATAAGTCTCCATTAATCCCATCATATCCGTAACATCATCATGCATCTCAAAATATCGAGTCACATACTATCGGTCTCCATACATGCATATTCATCGTTTACCTAATTTGCAGAGACTAACACATAAAGCAATCACATTTATGATGCTCATGAAGTAATAGGGGTTTGAGGTGTACTAAGTTTAAGCTGATATCGCTAAAATCCTCATCTAAGCTTCCTAAATATTCCACTTGACCCGATATTTGATCCCAAATAATCCTCGTATACCAATGAATACAAAAATACATTAATTCATGCATCTCATAATCAATTCACAAGGTCAAACGCGTAAAAACAGCTTACTGAGTTTGAATTTGGCGAAACGGACTGTGCCATTGGATCCAAAACATCGAGAAACCCTAGAATAGGGTCCCATGAAAATAATCAACATCGGTCAACGGTTAACGCCGGTCAACAACGGCGACGGCCAATAGAGGCGCGACGGTGGTCAACGATGGCGTCTCGGCTTGGCGATTGGCGGCTCAGCTCGACTCGAAGGTTGGCTTACTAGACCGGCTCATTGGCGGCTTGGGCTTGGCTGGCAGCTCGACTCAAAAGGCTCGACCCAACAACTTGAGCCCAGCTGTTATAACAGCCTGGCCGGCCAGACGATGCCTACACGCATACGACGGTGCGTGCGCCGAACGGCGACGGTCAATACCCAGAACGACTATTTTCTGACCTCTAATCACGGTGGTGGCCTTCGTTTCTCAATTTGAGCACTCTAACCTCCTCAACTAGAAAACTCAAAACTTCATCTCTCTCACCTTCTCCGACGGCAGCTCCGATGGCGACGCCGCTGGTACCGACGAACTCGTCTTGGCAAGATGAACACAATGGTGGTAGAGGTGTCAACAACGGACGGCTAGATCTTCGTAGGTCGAAGTTTGAAATATCATTCCTCAACTTTTCTCCTATTTTCTCTATCTTTCACCCACTATCCACTTTTTTCCTTTTTTTCTTTCTTCTCTCTCCTCATAATATCTTCTCCATCCACAATCTTATTTAAAAGTTAAACCCTTATCTTTCAAAATAATGGGCCCAAACCTAAAGACCCTTACATAACTTCCAAGATAAAGCCCCATAACCCAGTCTCGAGGCCCAATTCACTAACCCGAGAAATGGGTTGTTACAACTCTCTACTTCTTAAAAGAAATTTCGTCCTCAAAATTTGTATTCATAACTCAACGAAGATTTTCAAACTCTTATAACTCTTCAACATTCTCAAAGATTTCCCGCTACGCTACTCTGATCTCAACACTTATCAATATAACCCTTATCTTCTATCGGTACAGATATAATCTCAACTGATTCTTTCTCTTAGAAGGAATTCATTTTCGTTCGGTACATTTCAGACGATAAGTAAAACCCAACGGTACCCCAATAAAATTGTCACACGAATACGTCATCTAAGAAACCTAACTTACACTATAGAGCCCAAAAGATTGTTGCACAACAAAGTCTTTCCACAACTCCATACGATCTAAAAGGACAGGAGGTTACAAAATCGTTGTAACCAAAATGAAACGGTCCATCACGTGACAACTCTCTGAAGGAGACTCTAACTCGGATGGCATCCCTTACCAAAATCGTTGCTTGTCCGGTGTAAGACTTCTGAAAATAAACAGCTTCTCGACTCACCTCAAGCACTTACCTTATACTCAGCATGATAACTCACATTGGCAACTAAAGTAGCTCACATAACTCGGTTTACGCATGGGGCTTACACTCTAAACTATAGCGTGTCTCAAAAACATGTCATCTGTACCATCACTCGAATTTATCATAGAATAGAAATCCCACCAAGGGATAAGGCTCCATCATAAACCTCGAATCTCGTACCAAAATGTAGTATGTACACACTTTAGTTTCGTACAACCCAACCCACAACAAGACAAGCTGACTTTTTATCTGGATCTCACCTTTTTCGAAAATATCAAACGGTACATACCAAGGACTATATCTTTACTCAAAGAAATCCCATCGAAATTATGCGCTCTCAATCATTTACAAGATCCATGGTCATCTATTTAACTCCCACTACAAAAAATCAAAGCATCACAACAACCCTAAAGAACTCAATGTTCGACTCCCAACTAATGGCATGTCAACCACTTATCACTATATCTTAAACACACAACTCCACACTGTCTACCAAAACATGCGGCCAAAGTTTGGTACAAACTATTGCTCTTAATAGTTCACCATGTACTAACCACTATACAACATCGGGAAACCTTCTAAATTGATATAACATTCTCCTAAGCACACATAAGAAGACCTCGAGGTCATCAAAATCCATCGAACTTATATATAATCATAACATTGTACGCATTGAAAAGCAATTAGATGTTTCTTCTTGCAGTTTTTAGGGAAAAAAATAATAAAAATTCTAAGTTTAGGTTGTAAATTTGACTAAGGGAATAAAAGGAAACTTGATGCATATTGCCTACACTCTGTGCACTATTCATGACCTTAGACTAGAGTTATATTGCTACACTTGAATTTGCTTATCTGCTTGGCATTACTGCACTGGGATATCTGAGGACAGAGTTAGAGCCAGATTGTATTTTCCAGCACTTGTTGGCATTCCAACCAAACTTTTGCCAAGGTACTTTATTGTTTTTCTATTTTATATTTTTAGTTGCATTACTTGAGGACAAGTAATGAGCTAGGTTTGGGGGGGTGTTAACTCAAAAGTACTAATTTTAAAGCTTATTTTACAATGCCTTTGCTTACCTTTAAGTACATTTAGTTGCATTTAGTTGTTAAATTCATACATTTGCATAAGAAGTTAGAGAGATGGGGAATTTTTGTGCTTTGCCAGTGTGAAGGGCTGCTTTGTTGGCACTATTACAAGTTTGGCAGAGCAGGACAGGCTTGGCAGAGCAGAGCAGAGCAACACAGAAGGAAGGAATGCTAGAGCGAATGCCAAGTTGTTGTTGGCAGTGATAGACCAGAAATTACCAAAGCTCGGCTGGCATAGAATAGGTGTCTAATGCCCCTCCAGGTAGCCGTTGGACCTTGTACACGTTAGCCCTAGGATTCAAATTTTGGATAAGATGATCACATCCCTTATCCCTTGCACATTCAAAATTCAAAATTCAAGGCTTATCTTAGGCGTTCCATGTTTGCCTATATAAAGAGGGTCGATTATTGATTCAAAAGGACGAAGATTGACGATCAGATTGAAAGGAATGTTGCACCGAGAAGCGACGTGGTTTGACTAGCTTGACCAAGAGCTTGGAGCCATTGAAGGGCTGCATCAACGGACCCCCTTCTAGCCCATTATCTTTCTTCTAGTTATTTTTATTTTTATTAATGATGATGTTGAGATACGATAAAGGTTTTTGGATGTTTGTGTTTAACGTTGGTTTTATGTTTAGTTCTTAATAAATCATATACCTTGGCATTGTTTTCCCTATCTAGCATGTTCTTCTGTTTTTATTAAATTCTTTGCCAAGCTACTGCTGGCATTGTTTGCTTATTGCACCTTAATATCTTAACAGACTTGAGGGGAGCGATCGTTGCTAGGTACTAAGGAGAGAAGCTTCAAAAGAAAATGTTAAAGTAGATGAACTTCTTCTAAAGTGAATCTACCCCTTAGAAGTATAGATTGAAACTTAATCAAATTAATTAATGAAAAACTTCACTATAGACATATAGAGGTTTAACATAGTTAATTTTGGGTATTACCATCAACAGAGGCAATTCCATCTTTGAATCTGCTCGGCAATAATTCTAAGGCAGAACATTATTAAGGCTAGCATAAATAGCATGAAAACTAGGCATCCCTTGCCAACGCTCATCAATCATTTGAAAACTCATCTTGCCAATGTTGTTTTACTTTCTTTCTATTTCTTTAAATCACTTTCTAAAACCACTTCAAAATCAATCCAACATTTTCCTTGACAAGTAATAATTGAAGCAGTCAAATTCCTGGTCAATCCTTGCGGATTCGATACTCAGCTTATTGTTGTATTACTTGTTGACTGAGTATACTTGCACACAAAAGGACTCATACTTGGCATTATTCTTACATATTTCCATTACATTTTCTACCCTTTTGCCAAGCGTTATCACAACCGACATGTTTTTGGCACCATTATCGGAGATTGCGACATAATTTATTGTTTTCAAATTTTTACTTGTTTTTCTTTTATTTTTGTTTTTTTTATTATTTTATTTCTTTGTTTTGACCGGTGTATAACCAGAAACCACCCTATGGTGGAAGATTGGCTATACGATCTGAAAATCAAAAGAACAATCGAGAGATGGCTCAACAAGGCAATGGAGAAAACGGCGTCTTAAACAATAAAGAGAATCCACCAAATAATAATGGGATACCACCAGCTCCTATTGCCCCAGTTGTTAATGTGGAGGAAGAAAGACCTACTAGAGAGCACTAGGCACCAAACATTGACAATTTGATGACAGGACTGATTGGTTCTGAGGTAAATACACCTAATTTTTAACTCAAACTAGTAATGATACAAACGCTTTTGAATGTAGGACAATTTGTTAGAGCACTTACTAGAGATCCGAGGCAACACTTGAAGCAATGCATGGAGGTTTGCCAACTATTTCAACAGCCAGGAGTATCGGAGGATAAAGTAAAGCTAAAATTGTTTACATTCTCCCTAAGAGATAGAGCAAAAACGTGGTTGAGTTCTTTCCCACCTAGTTCTGTCACCTCATAGGGAGATCTATTCAAGAAATTTTTGCTACGATTCCAGCCACCTAAACTCATAGCCAAGTTGAGGAGTGAGATCATCACATTTAGGCAGGCTGATGATGTGACCCTATATGATGCCTGGGAGAGATTTAAGGACCTGTTAAGGAGGTGTCCCACGCATGGATTCCCAAAATAGACCCAGATGAAGACCTTCTACAATAGACTTAATGCACAAGCCAGATTAATTAACTATGAGGTAGATGTTAATGTCCCAATTATATTGGACAGACAATTCCTTGCCATAGGTAGAGCTTTGATTGATGTTCATAAAGGTGAATTAACTATGCGCACGAATGATCAACATGTTACATTTAATGCGTTTCAAGCTCTTGAGTGGGTAGATGAATCTGAGGAATGCCAAGCTGATAAAATGATATAGTCCATTTTTAAGGTGGACGTGGCACAACTATGTCAAGACGCAGATGATGATGCCAGCGGACGAGATAGTGCTGAAGAAACAAGTGAAGACATTGAAGGAACAACTCTAAAAGAGGTAAGCTATTTCGGACAATCAGGACCATTGAAGTTGGCTGGCATAGAGATCGTGGCACCTAGACCATCAATTAAGGAGCCACCCAAATTGAAACTAAAATCATTGCCAGACTATCTCAAGTATGCCTACTTAGGTAAACACTCAACCTTGCCAGTGATCATTGTTGCTAATCTAACTAATGATCCGAAGGAAAGATTGTTGGAAATTTTAAGCAATTATAAGCAAGCGTTGGGATGGACCTTAGTTGATATCCGAGGAATAAGCCCAACCATTTGCATGCACAAAATAATTCTTGAAGAATATCATTGCAAAAAAATTGAAGACCAGAGAACATTTAACCCGAACATGAAAGAGGTTGTTAAAAAAACATTTTCAAGTGGCTTGATGCCGGGATAATCTATCCCAGTTTCAATAGATTGTGGGTTAGCCTAGTGCAATGCGTGCCAAAGAAAGGTGGAATGATCGTGGTTCAAAATAGCAACAATAAGCTAGTTTCTTCCATAACTGTTACTGGATGGAGAGTGTGCTTAGATTATAGGAAGCTGAATAATGCCACCAAAAAGATCGTTTTCCATTGCCCTTCATTGATCAAATGTTGGACAGATTGACACGTAAGGCATTCTATTGCTTCCTAGATGGTTATTCAAGATATAATAAGATTGCCATAGCTCCGAAAGATCAAGAGAAAACTATGTTCATGGACTATTTCTCAGTGTTTGGAAAAACATTTGAAGAATGCCTTTAGAGTTTGGAGCAAGTTTTGAGGAGATGCATTGACACAAACCTGGTCTTCAATTGGGAAAAATGCCACTTCATGGTGAAGGAAGGCATTGTTCTCGGGCACAAGGTGACCAAGAGAGGATTAGAGGTTGACAAAGAAAAAGTTGAGGTAATCAAGCAATTGCCACCTCCTACAAGTTTAAAAGGTATTAGAAGTTTTTTGGGACATACATGTTTTTACTGTTGTTTCATTAAAGACTTTTCTAAAATTTCTAAACCTTTATGCTTGCTTTTATAACAAAATGCTACTTTTGCATTTGATGATTCTAATTTAAGAGCGTTTCAGAAACTTAAGGAGAAGTTGATTAATACCCCTATAGTTGTGGCACCATATTGGAATGAGCCATTCGAGCTCATGTGCGATGCTAGCGACTATGCCGTCAGAGCAGTGTTGGGACAACAACGTGAAAAAGTTTTTCATACCATTTACTACGCCAGTTGGACATTGAATGAAGCCCAACTAAATTACACCATTACCTAGAAACAATTTCTCGTGGTTGTATTTGCATTTGATAAATTCAGATCTTATTCAGTTGGTAACAAAGTTGTGGTGTATACAAATCATTCAACATTAAAATACCTCTTGGCAAAGAAGGATGCCAAGCCGAGACTGATTCGACGGACGCTCCTGCTACAAGAATTTGATCTTGAGATCCGAGACAAGAAATGCAGTGAGAACTTAGTAGTTGACCACCTATCACGCCTAGATTATCACCTTGAAAATGGTAAGACTGTTACCATAAGAGATGAATTCCTTGACGAGTATTTACTTACAGTCAATGCCATGCCATGGTATGTTGTCATAGTCAACTACTTGGTAAGTAATATCCTGCCACCGGATCTGGCATATAATTCCAAGAAACGTTTCCTACGAAATGTTCAGCAATATTATTGGGACGAGCCAATATTATTTAAAAAGTGTTATGACCAAGTCATAAGACGGTATGTGCCAGAAGATGAACAACACAACATATTGCAATTATGCCATGCAGCACCATATGGAGGTCACTTTGCTGGTATGAAAACTGTTGCCAAAGTGCTGAGTAAGGATTCCTTTGGCCCACACTATTCAAAGATGCCCATAACTTTGCCAAGGCATGTGATCGATGCTAGTGGACAAGAGATATCTCTGGCAGACACCAATGACCACTTCTAAACATAATGCTAGTAGATTTGTTTGATGTATGGGGAATAGACTTCATGGGTCCTTTTCCCCCATCATTTGGTAACCTATATATCGTTGTGGTTGTTGACTACGTTTCAAAATAGGTTGAAGCTACTGCTTTTCCAACAAACAATGCTAAGACTGTAGCCAAATTCTTGCACAAACACATTTTTACTTGATTTGGTGCCCCCATAGTGATTATTCATGATGAGGGTACCCATTTTAAATGCAATCTACTCTCTAAAGCTTTGTGCAGTTATAGAATTCAGTAGAGGATTGCCACGACATACCATCCACAAACAAATGGCTATGCGGAGATTTCAAACAATGAGGTTAAGAACATTTTAGAGAAGACTGTGAATCCAACAAGGGAGGACTGGTCCTTGAGACTAGATGACTCATTGTAGGATTATAGGACTGCTTTTAAATCTCCATTGGGAACCTTCCCATTCATAATTTGTTTTTGGGAAGGCATGCCACTTACTAGTGGAGATGGGGCACCGAGCCTATTGGGCAATCAAAACACTTGACATGGCATGGAGGGCTGCTAGAGAAAAGAGGTTATTAGACTTGAATTAGTTGGAGGAATTCAGAACGCATGCTTACGAGAATGCTAGACTTTACAAGGAAATGACAAAACATTGGCATGACAAAAGGATATTGCCAAGGCAATTTGAGGTAGGTCAACGTGTATTGTTATTTAACTCTAGGTTAAAGTTGTTTCCAAGTAAGCTCAAGTCTAGATGGTCGGGACCCTTTGAAGTTGTGAAGCCATATGCTCATGGAGCAGTAGATATTAAATATTTGAAGACAGAAATATTGAAACACGATTTGGAAGGCACTCAAACGAATGCCAAGAAGATTATTCTCCTGGCAGAGGTACCATGGTCATCATCATCATTGTTTGATTTTTGTAAATATTAGGTTAGAAGTTTTTCTTTTTTAGTATGTTTCATTTATTTTTTTGTTTTGATTTTAATTTTCCCTTGCTGCGTTGAAAGGTTTTTCTTTGAGTAAGTGCAAGTTTTTATACCAGGCAAAATGCCAAGGCACGAACTTGGCATAGGGCGATTGGAGATGTAAAGAAAGGAATTACCCTATCCGCCCAAGGCTTACTAAAAATCGGCCCAAGAAAGTGAAAATTTTTATCTTTGAAATTTACCTTAGCCACCCAAGTGATAAGTTGAAATTTAAATTTCAACCTAATCACATCACCTTATCACTCCACTTTGCCGCCCTATCTTATCAGTCAAACCATTATCACATCATCCCTTTTTATTCTCCCAAACACGCAAATAACCATCATTATTCCCTCTTAAATCGGCCACATTAATTACTCCACTTAAAACACTCAACCTTTTACCCTTTATCTACTATAAACCTTAGCCGTTTCAAGGAGTTAAACCATTTTACTTTTCTCTTCATCTTCTTTATCAAGAAAGAAAAAGATTCACTTTCTACCTCATCATTTTCATAATCGTTCAAGCCCACAACTTGTTTTCATGGCTTCATCATCGATTCCGTTCAAGATCTTCTTCAACGAGGAGATCTGCAAGAAACATGAAGAAAATTTTGCCTTGAGGACATTCTGCCATGAAAAGAACTTTGAGATCAAGGATGAACCAAACATGGGATTCACCTTGGAGTTCATAGCGGTGGTAACCAAGCACAAGTGGGATGTAACACCCCTCACCCGGGTTAAGAGTAACCCGGTCAATGAGTGTTAGAACAAGCAAAATAAGAACACAAGAAAGATACAAGAAGGCAAAAAATTACAAGCAAATTAAAATTTTTCCACTCATCACTAGAAGATGAGTTACTTATCTAGCAAGAAACATAAATGAGCACAGAAATAACAACAAGATCAAGCTTCCTATTCATATGGGTTTTCGAAATTGTTAGATTCATTTTGCAAGTTACATACAAGTTTGATTACAACTCAACTCATTCATGTGTACACAAAAAGCATTCGAATAACACACATGAGCAAAAATCATGATTAAGTTCACTTCAAGGTTGGTTTCTTCCTATACAAGTAAACATGCATAGCATTCGAATTCATACTTAATCATGGAAACATCCCATACAATTTCTATTCCATGCTTGCGTAGCTATAATCCATTCCGAGACTTGATCTAACATGTTTACTAGGACTCATAACCATTTCAAGTCATTTAACTAAGCAAGGTCTTAAAGTTTACTATAATCAAGTCATGTGAGCAAACAAGTTGAATAAGCTATATGCTATTGTAAAATCGATCAATTTATCCATCAATAATGAATAACCTCAACAAGAAATTCATTACATAAAACAAACAAGGATAGTATTCAGGATCATACTATTCGAACAAAGACAAGCAATCCTACTCAAGGTCACTTCAAATAGGCTATCAAGGGTCTAGCATGTAGTGTTCCATTTTCAATCACATTTGAACATAACAAGGTCATGTAATTCAAGTAACAAGATCACCATTTCAACAAGCTATGATTATATCATTCATGGGATATTCAAGCCATATCAACTTCAAACCATAGTGACCATATATTTACAAACTTCAAGTATCAAAATGCATGAACTTAATATGATCTATATACACATATAATTGCCACCAACTAGGAGGGTAAAAAAACAAATACAACATCATACTTCGAGCTTTTTCTTTGTGTCTTGCTTCAGGCTCAAGAAAGATAGCTTTACGAACTCTTCCAGCCTGTGGTTTTGGGAAGAATAGAAAACAAGAGTAACAAGTACTTAGAGTACTTAGTGAGGTAGCATCTAAAGCTAGCAAGTTTCAAGTTTCAAGTTAAAAGCTCTTTTAAGTCAATGACAACCTAGCTAGGCTTTAAGTACCATAGGTCGAATCCTAGCTAAGGTTGCAAGCATCACAAGACTAGATAGAAAACAAGTAGACATGTATGGTCGATAGCATTCATACATTTCATACCAAATTCAAGCATATCATCAAGAATCTTAAGTCACAAGAAACAAGCATCATGATATCCAGGTAAGCATCATTCGAAGGGTAAATGAGCGAAAGATTATTTGATTTCATGTTCAATCAAAAATCAACGAGTCAAGAATCATACTCAAGTATTACCCCAATCATGTTTTCATTTAAGTATCATGTAGCATGTAAGCTCAAGTAACAAGTCAAGCTAATTCAAATATCAAGTCAAGATGGTCAAGTGTCAAGTTTAGCAAGTTCAAGTAACAAGTCAAGCATGTTCAAGTATCAAGTCATGTTTTCTTTATTTCTTAATACATTTAGTGGTGTATAGTCATGTCTAGGTACTCGAGTCGCCAACCAAACTGTCGCCACAAGATGGTACTTATAGTACCGGTCAATCCCTCCTATTATCGCCAAGTGACCATTACACACATCCCTCCTACTGTCGCCAAATAGAGGCATTGGCCCTGGACCGTAGTCCACCCAATTCACAATGAGCTCTAGACTCTAAGGCATGTATTTCTACCTATGACCAACTAACAACCAAGGCTTGTTTGATTTCTTATCATGAATTCATATATTAAGTTCATTCAAGTATCAAGCTTCTCAAGTATCCAGTGTTCATGTATCAAGTATTCGTGTATCAAACTATTCAAGACATCACTCTTATGTAATGGTTATCAAGGTCAAGATTTGCCCTTAGGCTATTTGAGCCTTAGCTCATTTATCACATATCATTCGAGTATAACAAGTACATACATATCCATGTTTCATGTCATCAAATATCAAGCATGATCATCTTAATGTATCAAGTAGCATTCGAATAGAACATTCAAGGATTCATACAAGTTTAAACAATAGGCACATAGATCATTTACATAGCCAAGATACATGTCAAGCATATCTCAATCAATCAAGTTTCCTATTAGCCATTCTTCCCTTATACTTTACCAAGTTTAAATTAGATTCTTTTCATGGCAATTCCATAATAACAATGTAACAAGTAAATTTGGTTAGGACTTAGGTCCTAACCCTAAGCAAGACTACACTCACAATACTCCAAGCTTAGCTAGTCTTGGATCCACAATCCCTTGTTCTTATCTTTAGAATGTTCCACCTTTTCCTCCTCCACCAAATTCAGTCCTGGTTCTAACACATTGCACAAGTATATTCATGTTAAAACAAGCTCAAATAATCATTCAATCAAGGCAATGTTACTAGTACACAATATATACAAATCTAGTAGCATGTTCATACATATTCTTTACTACACATAACTAGACTTGTCTATACTTTAATCCATGTAAAACAGGGCAGAAATCAATGTCCCGAAACTGTTTTCAAAACAGTTTACAAATTGCCACAAAACAGTGTACAATTACCTAAACTGTTGTTACTAGACAACATGTACTTTGTTCACTTAAACATGCATAACTTTCATTCCGTACGTCAGAATTTCAATTGGTTTACACCGTTGGAAAGCTAACTTAACTGTCTTTCTAACCATATAGGCCTTACATTTTATTTCTTTGCCAATTAATACAGTTTTTAACTTAAAGACAGGGCAATTTACAACACTGGACAGTTTGCACTGTCCCTAGTGTTTCTTCTTTACAATTCATTCTACAATCCAGAATTCAGTTCTGTTTTCTCCTAATGAATTTAGACATATCAAGGCATTGTCCATAAAAAATTCAGCCTTAAATTCCTTATATACAATTTATGGTGATTTTTCAAAGTTACTGCCCAGAACAGAGTATTTTGGGCAGATTACACTAGGTTGAGTTTCTAGCTTCACAACTCATCTACACAAGGTTCTAACATGGCAATTCAACTTATTTTCATGTTCTTATATGTCTAAGTCAGTCTAATTCACCTAGCAATGTGTTTAAAACAGGGCATTATCATGTTAAATTCAATTTGATCTATATTATACTTCCAATTCACCATTTGAGCAGTCCATTACCTAGTTTTAACTAATCCAATTAGGTGCATTCTTGCATGTTTTTCAGTTTTTATTAAATTCTTTGCCAAGCGAACGATGGCATTGTTTGCTTATTGAACCTTAATATCTTAACAAACTTGAGGGGCAACGATCATTGCTAGGTACTAAGGAGAGAAGCTTCAAAAGAAGATGTTCAAGTAGATGAGCTTTCTTCTAAAGTGAATCTACCCCTTAGGAGTATAGATTGGAACCTAATCAAATTAATTAATGAAAAAATTCACTATAGACATATAGGGTTTAACATGTTTAATTTTGGGCATTACATCGACAGAGGCAATGTCATCTTTGAATCTGCTCGGCAATAATTCCAAGGCAGAACATTATTAAGGATGGCATGAATAGCGTGAAAACTAGGCATCCCTTGCCAACACTCATCAATCATTTGAAAACTCCTCTTGCCAACGTTGTTTTACTTTCTTTCCATTTCTTTAAATCACTTTCTAAAACCACTTCAAAATCAATCCAACATTTTCCCTAACAAGTAATAATATCCTTGTGGATTTGATACTCAGCTTACTGTTGTATTACTTATTGACCGTGTATACTTGCACGCAAAGGACTCATACTTGGAATTATTCTTACATATTTCCATTACATTTTCTACCCTTTTGCCAAGCGTTATCACAGTCGAAAAGTTTTTGGCGTCGTTGCTGGGGAATGCAATGGAAATTATTGTTTTCAAATTTTTACTTGTTTTTCTTTTATTTTGTTTTTTTTATTATTTATTTCTTTTTTTATCGGTGTATGACCAGAAACTGCCCTATGGTGGAAGATTGGCCATACGATCCGGAAATCGAAAAAACCCTATGAAGGTTAAAGAAAAAAGTTTGAGAAATAGCTTATTAAGGCAATGGAGGAAATGGTGTCTTAAACAATGTAGAGAATCCACCAAATAAAAATGGGATACCACCAGCTCCTGTTGCTTTAGTCGTTAATGTGGAGGAAGAGAGACCTATTAGAGAGCACTCGACACCAAACATTAAGAATTTCATGCCAAGACTGATTGGTCCCGAGGTAAATACACCTAATTTTAAACTCAAACCAGTAATGATACAAACACTTTTGAATGTAGGACAATTTGATGGAGCACCTACTAGAGATCTGAGGCAATACTTGAAGCAATTCATGGAGGTTTGCCAACTATTTCAACAGCCTGGAGTATCGGAGGATACAATAAAGTGAAAATTATTTACATTCTCCTTAAGAGTTAGAGCAAAAATATGGCTAAGTTCTTTTCCACCTGGTTTTGTCTCCTCATGGGGAGATCTATGCCAGAAATTTTTGCTACAATTCCAGCCACCCAAACTTACTGCCAAGCTGAGGAGTGAGATCATCACATTTAGGCAGGCTAATGATGAGACCCTATATGATGTATGAGAGAGATTTAAGGACTTGTTTAGGAGGTTTCCCATGCATGGATTCCCTAAATGGACCTAGATAGAGACCTTCTACAATAGACTCAATGCATAAGCCAGAACGGTTGTTGATGCTTCGGCAAATGGCTCACTACTTGACAAAAAACTATACAGAGGCAGTTGGCATCCTTGAGAGGATTTCAATCAATGATTTTGAATATCCTACTGCCAGACTTGGGACAAGAACTAAGACTAGTGGGAATTTGCAGATAGATGAACTTACATCCATCCACACTGAAATTTCCAATCTTACTAGCATGGTGAGAACTTTGCAAAAGAGTAATGAGGCCCAAGAAGTCAAGGCATTAGAACCATTCTATACATTATGTGGAGAGGATCAACACAAGGAAGTTGCCCTACCAACCCTGAGTCGGTAAATTTTTTTAGCAATTTTAATCGTAATTATAATCCAAATTTCAATACTTACAATGCAGGATGAAGACAACACCCAGGTAACCAATACAATGTCTAACGTCAGAACATCAATATCCAGAGGCAAAACAACAATGCCATGCCAGGGTCAACCAGAATGTCATGCCACATAGGGCACAAAACAATTTTAATGCAGGGCAAAGGAACAACCATGGGACTTTGACAGAATACATGGAGAGGAATGATACAACAGTCTAGAGTTTGGCAGGATCTATGCGAAACTTGGAGGTACATATTGGACAGATTACAAGTACACTCAGCAACAAACCCTAGAGAGCTTTTCCAAGTGATATAGAAGATGTCAGGCAAAACCGCAATGAACAATGCAAAGTTGTAACTCTTCGAAGTCGCAAACAATATGAGGCTAAGACATCTATAAAGCAGCCAAATAGTTGTCAAGAGGAGAAGAAAGAACCAGTAGATGAACCAAAAGAAGCAGAGAAGAAATAAGCTAGCATACGCGATGCCAGACCGTAGTCTGATGGCAGACTGCAGCCTGATGCCAGACCTCAGTCGGATGCCAGCAAAACCTTGGCAAAGCCGGTGGATCCAACATATGCTTATGCTTATCCACCTCCACCATTTCCACAAAGAATACAAAAACACAAGAAAGATCAACAATTTAAGCGCTTCTTGGAAGTCCTTAAACAATTGTAGATCAATCTACCATTGGTGAAAGCTCTCAAGCAAATGCCCAATTATGTTAAATTCATGAAGGATAATTTGTCCCAAAAGAGGAAGCTGGGTGATTTCGAGATTGTAGCTCTCACTGAGGGATATAGTGCAATGATCCTCAATCGGTTGCCACCAAAGTTGAAAGATCTAAAAAGTTTTACTATTCCCTATACCATTTGCAACAAATTATGGGTAAGGGACTGTGTGACTTGGGAGCTAGCATCAATCTGACGCCAATGTCTATTTTTAGAAAGCTTGGCATAGAAGCAAGGCCTACCACGATAATACTTTAGATGGAAAACTGTTCTTTTGCACATCCTAAGAGTAAGATTGAGGATGTGTTGGTAAAGGTAGACAAATTCATATTTCCAGCTGATTTTATCATTTTAGATTATGAGGCAGATGTTAATATCCCAATTATATTTGGCAAACCATTCCTTGCCACAGGTAAAGCTTTGATTGATGTTCATAAAGGTCAATTAACTATGCGCATGAATGATCAACATGTTACATTTAATGTGTTTCAAGCTCTTAAGTGTATAGATGAATCCGAGGAATGCCAAGCTGATGAAATGATGGAGTCTATTTTTGAGGTGGACGTGGCACAGTTGTGCCAAGAAACAGATGATGATGCTAGTGGACGAGATAGTGTTGAAGAAACAAGTAAGGACATTGAAGGAACAACTCTAGAAGAGGTAAGCTATTTTGGACAGTCAGAACTATTAGAGTTGGCTGGCAGAGAGATCGTGGCACCTAGACCATCCATTAAGGAGCCACCTGAATTGGAACTAAAATCATTGCCATGCCATCTCAAGTATGCCTACTTAGGTAAACACTCAACCTTACCAGTGATCATTGCTGCTGATCTAACTAATGATCAGGAGGAAAGATTGCTAGAAATTTTAAGCAATTATAAGCAAGCGTTGGGATGGACCTTGGCTGATATCCGAGGAATAAGCCCAACCATTTGCATGCACAAAATAATTCTTGAAGAATATCATGGCAAAACAGTTGAGGGCCAGATAAGATTGAACTCGAGCATGAAAGAGGTTGCTAAAAAAGAGATTATTAAGTGGCTGGATGCCGGGATAATCTATTCCATTTTTGATAGCTCGTGGGTCAGCCCGGTACAATGCATGCCAAAGAAAGGTGGCATGACTGAGGTTCAAAATAGCAACAATGAGCTAATTCCTTCTAGAAATGCTACTGGATGAAGAGTGTGAATGGATTATAGAAAGCTAAATAATTCCACCAAGAAAGTTCATTTTCCAATCCCCTTCATTGATCAAATGTTGGACAGATTGGCAGGTAAGGCATTCTATTGCTTCCTATATGGTTGTTCAGGATATAATCAGATTTGCATAGCTCCGGAAGATCACGAGAAAACCACGTTCACATGTTCATATGAGACATTTGCCTTTAGAAGAATATCCTTCGAATTATGTAATGCCCCGACGACGTTTCAACATTACATGATGTCTATTTTTTTCGACATGATTGAACATAACTTGGAAGTGTTCATGGACGATTTCTCAATGTTTGGAAAAACATTTGAAGAATGTCCTTAGAGTTTGGAGCAAGTTTTGAGGAGATGCATTGAGACAAACTTGGTCTTAAACTTGGAAAAATGCCACTTCATGGTGAAGGAAGGCATTGTTCTGGGCACAAGGTGACTAAGAGGGGATTAAAGGTTGGCAAAGAAAAATTTGAGGTAATCAAGCAATTGCCATCTCCTACAAGTGTAAAAGGTATTAAAAGTTTTTTGGGACATGCAGGTTTTTACTGTCATTTCATTAAATACTTTTCTAAAATTTCTAAACCTTTATGCTTGCTTTTAGAACAAAATGCTACTTTTGCATTTGATGATTCTTGTTTAAGAGAGTTTCAAGAACTTAAGGAGAATTTGATTAATGTCCCTATAGTTGTGGCACTGGATTGGAATGAGCCATTCGAGCTTATGTACGATGCCAGTGACTATACCGTTGGAGCAGTGCTTAGACAGCAACGTGGCAAAGTTTTTCATACCATTTGCTATGCCAGCCAGACATTGAATGAAGCACAACTAAATTACACCACTACCGAGAAAGAATTTCTCGCAGTTGTATTTGCATTTGATAAATTCATATCTTATTTAGTTGGTAACAAAGTTGTGGTGTATATAGATCATTCGACATTAAAATACCTCTTGGAAAAGAAGGATGCCAAGCCCAAACTGATCTGATGGTTGCTCTTGCTACAAGAATTTGATCTCGAGATCCGAGACAAGAAGGGCAGTGAGAACTTAGTTGTTGACCAACAATCACGCCTAGAGCATCACCTTGAAAATGGTAAGACCATTACCATAAGAGATGATGTAACCCCCCTTAACCCGATCTAATCGCAAGACCGAACCGAACGAGCTATATTGGGTTTACTGAAGAAAACTTGGAAAGGTTCACCTCGATAAACGACCATATTTCTTTTATCTTATTTAGATGCAATATTATAACATATGGTGGGTGATAAGGCAGCGGGTGAAAACTCGACTCAATTAAGCATCGGGTCGACATCCAATTACACTCAATTGCAATTTAGGAACCAAATTGCAATTCTAGAAAATTAGAGAGACTTCTACCATTTTGAGTTTACCAGTCTTTAATTAGGTCCATTTAAAACATACATGTGAAATTTCGTCTCAAACCAAGCTCATTTGCATAATCAATTAAGCATTGCCAATTTTTAGGGACCAAAATGTAAATCTATAAACTATAAGGACTTGCTTAAAATTTGTTTTACCAATCCTCAATTAGTCAGTTTCCATGCATACATGTCAATTTTCAACTTAAAATGATCATTTGAACCCATCTAATTGCATACCTAACAACTATGGACCAAAATATAACTTTAGAAACTATTTTTCAACATAACGGACGAATCCTCGCAAAAGGTATCAAAACCTCTCTATGTGGTTTCGAAACCTAGGCTCTAGTAGCCAAAATTTAGCCCTCTAGTTTCGAAACCTAGGGTCTGGTTTCGAAACCTGTCTGTAGGTTCACAAAATCTACACGTTCAAAACACTTCGAAACCTTCCTAAACACATCCGAAATAACCCCACAAACATTTAAGACTCAAGAATCAATACCGCAACAACATAAAAACATCATAACAACCAAAGACCACTACGATGTAAGAGTGTAGGCATTACGGCAACAAATGAAGTCCTATAGGCATGATTTCTACCCAACATGCTTACATTTCCCCACAAGCCCCCAAATCAAAGCATAGTCTAACATCAAAACCATTTACGAGTCCAAATAGGCAATATAAACTTGCTACATAACTAGGGAGTTCAAACACATACTCCTAAAACATATATGTACTCTCCCATTGTTACTTATTACTATTTAGTAAATGTAAAACCATACTTGAGTGGTTATATGCCTCTTGGAATTTCTCATTGCTTTCTCGCTGCCTCACTCAAGCTATTTCTCTACATTGTTGGAAAAGAGAGCGTAAGCATAAATGCCTAGTGAGGGTCGCTCGATTAAAAACCAACAACAATGCATTTTAAAACCATTTCTCAAGTTTAACCATCTTTCATCATGCTCAACTATATCTCATGCTTTAAAACCCTTTTAAAGCAAAATCATCAATCATTTAAAACATGTATCATAAATCGCATGCATTAACTATAATGCAAATCTCAAGCCAAAGATTCTCATGCTTATCTCTCATAAGGCATATCACAAAATAGAATCTCATTATACAAAACCATTTACAAATCATGATAAATGTGATCTCATATATTGGCATTCAAGCCAAAATTTGCCCCCTTGTTTCGAAACCTAAGGCCTGGTTTCAAAACCTGTCTGTAGGTTCAAAAAATCTACACGTTCGAAACACTTCGGAACCTTCCTAAACACATCCGAAATAACCCCAAAAACATTTAAAACTCAAGCATCAATACCGCAGCAACATACAAACATCATAACAACCAAATAGCACTACGATGTAAGAGCGTAGGCATTACGTGAACAAAGGAAGTCCTATAAGCATGATTTCTACCCAACATGCTTACATTTTCCCAAAAGCCCCCAAATCAAAGCATATTCTAACATCAAAACCAATTATGAGTCCAAATAGGTAATATAAACTTGCTACATAACTAGGGAGTTCAAACACATACTCCCAAAACATATAGGTACTTTCCCATTGCCACTTATTACTATTTGGTGAATGTAAAACCATACTTGAGCGATGATACGCCTCTTAGAATTTCCCCTTGCTTTCTCGCTGCCTCACTCAAGCCATTTCTCTACATTGTTGGAAAAGAGAGCGTAAGCATAAATGCTTAGTGAGGGTCGCTCGATTAAAAACCAACAACAATGCATTTTAAAACCATTTCTCAAGTGTAAACCATCTTTCATCATGCTCAACTATATCTCATGCGTTAAAACCCTTTTAAAGCAAAATCATCAATAATTTAAAACATGTATCATAAATCACATGCATTAACCATAATGCAAATCTCAAACCAAAGCTTCTCATGCTTATTTCTCATAAAGCATATCGCAAAATAGAATCTCATGTATAAATCTCATTATACAAAATCATTTACAAATCATGATAAATGTAATCTCATATATTGGTATTCAAGTGATCTGGGTGGAACTACCCCTATCCTTTTATATCACTACCTCTACCCATTCATGTTTAGATATGTGTATTCTTTGATGGAATTACCCTATCAAGTCTCATGGTGAAACTAACCTCACCATAATCTCACTTCGACCGGGATGACACTACCCCTATTGCTCGTATGTGATAGCACTACCCCTATCACTTCACAATAGCACTACCCCTATTGTGTAACCGAAGAATTTGTCTCACGTACAAATTTTTTATTTTAGAGTGCACTTTAATCCTATTGGTCGACCAATTATATCCGACAATAATATAAATCTCATCACTTGCCAATGTACACTTAAAAATCATGTTACCTTACTATTTTTCAATGCATAAACATAAACCATTTCTCATCCCATTTCAAAAGCATGAACAATGCATAACATTTTTTCAACAAGATATAATCTCTTTAAAATCATAAATCAATCTCATGGGATCACATGAATCATCTGACAATTCATAAAACATGCATAAACGGTAGGTAACAAATCTTTTTCCAAAACATGAGCCTGATTAACAAAAACAATGAGAAAACTAAAATACCAAGAGTGAAATCTTCCATACTTACATCCGAGCATAGATTAGCGTTTCAAGATCAATCTAAACCCCCAAAATATTTCTTTCAAACCTTTAAAAGCATTTAAATCCATTTCTACTCACCGAAAATGCTTTGCTTGCTTTGCCGAAGCGACCTCAAAACCTCCCCTACTTCTAATAAAACAAAACAGAGGATTAATGCACATTCCCGCATCAAAGCCTCCAGCAAAATAACTCCACAACTCACTCTAACAAAAAACCAATAAACGACATCCGAAATAAACCGAAAACATTAGTGAATCCTTTCTAAACAATCTCCAACCATTACCCAGCGAGATTAACCTTTAAACAACATCAAAACACATCTAAAAACATCCACTCAACATCCTTTTACCACCAGCAACCATTAAACAACACAAACAAGCCATAATCTCAAAGATTTCAACCTAGAAATCTAGCAATTCACCTAGTTTCGGGATTACAACATTAAAACCCACTTTACCACATTATTAATCATCAAGATTATGATTAAAATAAATTCAAAACCCGAAAATAACAATCCAAAATGAATATCAACCATTTTCATCAATTAAACCTCAATCAAAGCTTAATTAAAGCAAGATATCATCCTCTTTAACTCAAATCAATTTAGAAAACAAATTACAAGAGTCAAGAAATTGAGAATTTTAATAAATAACCTTTAATTAGAGGAGAGAAAAGAAAGATCACCTCTAAAGATTTGCTTCCCCTTAATTGGAATCTTCAAGAAATCCAATGAGATTTGTTGTATAAATGAAAGAATCAATTTAGGAAACCAAAAAGGAAATCAAATCAATTGATTTCTCATCATTTTAGTGAAAGAAGTTTAGTTTGGCAAGTGAGAAAGTAGAGAGAAAAGATGAGAGAAAATGGGAAGTTACATAAGAAAATAATTAAGCTTTCACGAATCCTTTTTATCAAATCTATTTTATTTAGTAATTATTAAATCCTTAAAAACCTTTTTAAAATGACCCAATTAAGAGAAAAGACTGATGAAACATTTTGGTGTAATAGCTCCTTAAAGATTCTAAGTTTTGACCATTTTTACGATTTAGTTACTAAAACATTTTTGCAACCTTGACCATTTAGTCACCACTTTAAAATGTCATTTCACCTCAATTTATTTTATCAAATTGAGCTTACCAAAACTCTCAAAATATTATTAAAGTATTTTAGACTATTTTCCATATTTTATTTCGGCCGGAAAAATCATTTAATTTGATTTAATTCTCGAAACTAGACTGAACCACCTAATCCGATTCGCCCGAACTGTCCAACTATTCAGCTAGCTCCTAGGCCCAAAATCAGGACATTACAACTCCCCCCTCTTAAAAAATTTCATCCTCGAAATTTTATTCGACGAAAAAGACCAAGAAAACCATTCTTTCCAGTCTTCCCACTTACCCGTGTGACCTCTTCCACACCTTGATGTCATCACAACATCCTTAGCAACTCGGTAACCTCATCACAAGGAACACCACCATAGGCATCCAAAATTTCCTCAACTGACATCACTATCAAACAACGAAATTAGAAAACTACATATTTCTAACACTAAACTTGGTTATTTCCAAATAAAACAACTTTAACTCTTGGAAACCGATCTTTAACACCTCCCACAAACCTCAAGACTCTGGAGCACCTCCTTGCAAAAACTAACCTACACAAGTCACCTTGCTTACGCCAATTCCTTGTTGGGTGTCCGAAAAGTCATTCGTAAGTGTGAACATATGTATGCATGATCACTTACATGCCCTTATGAATGTCTATGCATATGTATGCAAACCTCTAATGTCATGTCCAAATGTATGCATGTACCGACATATTTAAATATATACATATAAGTGTTTTTGCCTTGTGCATGCTTGCTGTTCACACTTACTAGTAACATTCTCAGAACCAACATACCTTCCAACACGACAACCCACACTCACCGAAATAGAGAATAAACCCTTGCTTTACTACCATTTTTACTACTCATGAAACCAAATATCCATAAAATACTCAGTCTATAGCAACATCTAACATCGCCAACACACTCGTCACCAACACAACATACTATATATGCTTACCAACCCAATAATCTTAAACACCAGCATCTCAATCCCATTATCAATTCACACACCTCCTTAATATTCACAATCATAGCATAAAAAGGTCTCGGGAGCCACACCAAGGTGAGTCTAAATATCGAAATCAACATAAGACGATTGTTAACATAATCAAACCTTACCAACGACAAACACTTCTCCCACGAACCTTGATAATCAATGATATAACACCGCAACATAACTTCTAACACTTGGATAACACGTTCTGACTGACCATCCGTTTGAGGATGATATGAAGTACTGAAGTTCAACCTCGTACCCAAGGCTCTATGCAAACATTCCCAAAACCTCGCTGTAAAACACGGATCTTTATTCGATACTGTAGAATTAGACACCCCATGCAACCTCACAATCTCTGCAATATACAAATCCGCTAACTTATCCAACGTATACATCGTATGCATAGCTATGAAATGTGCACACTTCGTAAAGTGATCCACAAACACCCAAATAGAGTTTTTCTTTGTTGGCGTCAACGGCAGCCCCGACATGAAATCCATTGTAATTCTCTCTCATTTCCATTCTGGTACCCTCAACGGTTGCAACAAACCGGAAGGAAACTGATGCTCAGCTTTAACACGTTGACATACCATGCACTTACTAACATAATAAGCCACATCCTTCTTTAAACCAACCCAATAGTACTCCTTCTTCAACCCCCGATACATCTTAGTACTACCAGGATGCATAGAAAAAAGACTACTATGCGCTTTAGTCAAAATAGTGCGCCTTAATTCATCATCTTCTGGCACAACTACTCGACTCTTAAAGCACAAAACACCATTATCATTAAAGCAAAAACCCGTTGGATTACCCTCCGCAATATCTGTAACATGCGGTACCAACGAATCATCAAGCAACTGCTTCTCCTTAATTAACTGCACCAAGAAAGGCTTCACTTGCAACTCAGCCACTAACTCGCCATCTCGCGACAAACTCAACTGCACAAACATCGCTCTCAACTCCACAGCAACCTTTCAACTCAAAGTATCGTCCACAATATTGGCCTTACTAGGATGATACTCAATCGTCAAATCATAATCCTTAAGTAATCCCAAACACCTACGTTTCTTAATATTCAATTCTTTTTGTGACATCAAGTATTTTAAGCTCTTATGATCTATGTAAACAATACACTTCTCACCATAAAGATAATGACTCCAAATCTTTAAAGAAAACACAACAGCGGCCAATTCAATATCATGCGTAGGATAATTGCACTCGTGCACCTTCAACTGCCTAGATACATAAGCCACAACTCTCCCATCTCGTACCAACACGCAGCCCAAACCAACACAAGATGCATCACTACAGATCACAAACTTTTTTCCTGAATCAGGTTGAATCAAGATCGGAGGTTGTCTGGCTTCTATCCACTCAAAATGAATATCTTTTTTCAACAACTTAGTCAAAAGAGCAGTAACTTTTGAGAAACCATCCACAAAGTGACAGTAATATCTGGCCAAACCTAAGAAACTGCAGACCTCTATCACCAATTTAGGTTGCTTCCAATTCATAACTGCCTCAATCTTCTACGGATCCACACAAATACCTTCGGCCGATACAACATGTCCAAGGAAAACTACGTCCCTAATCCAAAATTCACACTTGCTTAACTTAGCATACAGTTGATTCTCCAACAAGGCTTGCAAAACAATCCGTAAATATCTGTCATGATCTTCCTCGGTATGTGAGTACATAGGACATCATCAATAAACATTACCACAAATTGATCCAAGAATACATGGAACACCTGATTCATCATATCCATGAAAGTTGCAGGCGCATTCGTCAACCCAAACGGCATCACCAAGAACTCATAATGTCCGTAACGGGTGCAAAAAGATGTCTTCGATACATCTTTATCCTTCACCTTCAATTGATAGTATCATGATCTCAAATCAATCTTAGAAAACACTGTGGCACCTCAGAATTGATCGAATAGGTCATCAATCCACGACAAAGGATACTTATTCTTAATCGTCAACTTGTTCAGTTGCCGATAATCAATACACATCCTCATAGTGCCATCATTATCATTCGGGTTTATAACATAAGCCAAGTATGCTTGACACCCTAACTCCAACAACTTATGCGCTTCCAAAGCCAAACAACATTGGATAAGAATTTGACATTCTCGCCCACCACCACAACTTCATAATCATCGGTAAGTTTCAATGAAACTCGCTCAGTTTCAAAATCAACCATAACTCTATGCTCAACCAACCAATCCATACCCAAGATCACGTTGAAACCATAAAATGGCAACTCCATCATATTGATAGCAATCATATGATCTTGAACCATCAAAAGACATCTCCTGTACAGCCTTATAACAACCACATTCTCTCCAAAGGAACTTGTTACACACACATACCCATATCTAACAACTCTACACGATCGAACATCTACGGTATGAGCAATATTCCATTGGCCATCCTTTCTACTTTGAAAATTACCTCGACCGCGCTCATAGCCTCTTTGTGAAACAACCAAAGACGCATGAGCCTATCCAACTCTAGCTAATTACGTACAATCACACTTCAAGCGATCCCACACGAATTACACTCTAGGGAATTCCAAAAGTTTCCCAACATTTTCCCACATGTCGCGTCATCTCATATCTCGAGCTTCGAGTCCTAAATGCAATTTTAGGCACATCATCATCTTTCACCCTCATTTGATAATAACAGGACCAAAGATCAATCTTCGAGAATACGCTTGCACTTTTAAGTTGATCAAACAGATCTTCAATTCTGGGCAAGGGATACTTATTTTTTACCGTAATCTGATTGAGTTGTCGGTAGCCAATACAGAGCCTCATTGACCTGTCTTTCTTCTTGACGAATAAAACCAGGGCTCCCTAAGGAGACGAACTGGGTCGAATGAAACCTTGGTCTTGCAGTTCTTGTAACTGTTTCTGGAGTTCCTTTAGTTCAACCGGTGCCATTCTGTAGGGAGTAATGGACATTGGATGAGATCCCAGTTGAACTTCAATCTTGAATTCTACATCTTGTGTTGGTGGCAAGCTCGAGAGTTCTTTAGAAAAAACATCAAGGAATTGTGACACAATTAGAATAGATTCCAGACACGGTTGAGTCTTATTCAATTCGAAAATGGGAACAAAGATGGAACTGGGTTTTTGTAATTTGTTATCAATCATTGACCTGTTTTTCATCTTGACAAACAAAACTAGGGCTCCCCAAGGAGACGAACTGGGTCGAATAAAACCTTGGTCTTGCAGTTCTTGTAACTGCTTCTGGAGTTCCTTTAGTTCAATCGGTGCCATTCTGTAGGGAGTAATGGACATTGGATGAGATCCCAATTGAACTTCAACCTTGAATTCTACATCATGTGTGTTGGTGGCAAGCTCAGGAGTTCTTCAGGAAAAACATCAAAGAATTGTGACATAATTAGAATAGATTCCAGACACGGTTGAGTCTTATTCAATTCGAAAATGGGGGCAAAGATGGAACTGGGTTTTTTTAATTTGTTATCAAGCAGGATTATGGATTTCTTTCCTAACCCATGCAAAAATAGTATTTTTTGACTACAATCTACCCAAGCCTGGTGTTCACCTAACTAATTTAATCCTAAAATTAGATCGAATTCATCAAAGGGTAGCACTAACAAGTTTGCAGGGAAAGGGATGCCTTGGATATACAGGGGCAATTTTTACACATTTGGTTTACAAGGACTCTATCCCCTAAAGGATTTGTAGCTATGAGATTGCAATTAGAAATTTCAAGGGTCAATCTAAATTTTTCAATCAATTTAGAGCAAATGTAGGAATGGGTTGAACCCGAATCAAATAAGGCATAAACTGGATGATAGTAAAGTTCGATAGTACCTGCAATTACATCAGGAGAGTCCTCTTCCTCACATCCCCATACATGATATACCCTAGCAGAGGCCCGAGATTCCTTATGAGTAGAAGCAGGAACTTTATTTCGGTTTCTTCTAGAATTCTTAGAGTGAGCGTGTTTCAATCCTTTTCCCCGAGATGGTTGATTTGAATTGTGATTAGAAGTTGCTCGAGTATAAGTCTTGTTTGAGTTTTGCGGGAAAACTTTGATGAAATGGTCTAACCCTCCACATTGGAAACATGCATTGTTTTGTTTTCTACAAGGTCCCGTATGATAGTTTTGACAAAATATGCAAAGCTGGGACTGAGATTCTCTGCCAGAGTTCCCCGAGCTATTCACTGAGATAGTAGGTGCAGAAGTCTTGATTACAGTTTGAGGCTTAGGTAAAAAATTACCCTTTGGGGGAGAAAGGTGGCCCGAGGAGTTCTCTCCTTGATATTTTAGTTTCTTGGATGACCATGAAGGCTTATTATCATTTCTTTGCCTTTTTTCCTTCCTGGAGTATCTTTCCTCCCTTTTATAAAATGCCTTCATCTTTGCTTCCATGGCAATCACCCAATTCACTAATTCTTGAAAATTAGTGATCCCGAGAGCCGTAAACATAGGGCTTAGTTCATCATTCAAAACAATCAATGAACATACGACATTTGTCTTCTTCTTTCTTTATGTACTCCACACCATACTTGCAGAATTCGTTCACATATTGTTCAATGGGTTTACCTCTTTGCTTAAGGTACAAGAAACGCTTCTTACAATCCGCCAAGTACTGTTCGCTGATGTACTTTTTACGAAATTCTTTGAGAAAGAATTCCCAATCAATGGCATGTGCCGAAGCAGTTAAAGTCGTGGTCTGCCACCAACTAAGGGCTTCATCGGCTAGCAAGGACAAAGCACATTCAAGTTTATGCTCATCCGAGCATTGCAATTGCTTCGTTAGGATTCTGATTGTTGAAGCTAGTACTCGGCCACTTTAGGATTTCATTATCAGTCCCCGAGAAGGTATAGGCTCGGTGTTGAGCCAACTTATCTATGGGTGCTCTACTTTGACCTACTACAGGTGCAGGGGAAGAGTTTTGCTTCAAGGAAACCACAAATTGATTGAACATCTCAATCATGCTCAAGAAGCACTCTTTCTGAATCGGATTAATTTGAGATACTTTAGGTTAAGGTTTAGCAGGCTTTTGGGGATCCTGTTGTTCCTGATTCATTCTTACACGTCCTCTTTCGTTGGAGGAAGCAACATGACTATCTTTGTCCCTTCCTAGATGTGTCTCAGACATTTGAAAGATCAATAGAATTCAAGGGAGACTTTAATAAGCAAGATCACAAGTATATATTGCAATTGACTCCTAGGCGGCACCACAAGATAAAGAGTATACTAGAATCCTATTTAGTCCTAGGACCGACTAAACTCTAGCTCTTATACCAATTATAACAACCCCAACCTCAGTTTAGGTGGAAATTAAATGAAAGGAGTTAAGGCTAAACAAACAAGTAACTTGGAATACAAGTTAGGGGTTTTCTTAAACAAGACTAAATGCATTGACCCTTAAGGTATTTGAATAAAGGCAACTAAGAAGCAAATTGAGCAAGCTTTACTCATAATTCGGCTAAACACTTTAGTATATATATATATATATATATATATATATATATATATATATTCGATCATTACTAAGACTAGCTCATTATTTTTAATATTTACAAGCCAAAATAGTTATCAGAAATATTTACAAGCATATGAGTGCCACCATCCTAGGAATCAAAATGAAGCAACAAAACATACATTTTGTTTCTTGGGGTCTTGCTTTGATCCTCAAGGATAATCTACTAACCCCGAATCAACCTGGAACACAATAAGGAGAGCTAGTAAGTGGTATACCAAGGTCACTAACAACAATAACAAAAAAATTGCTTGATTCAGCCAATCCTTATTTCAAGAGCAATCCATAATGTTGCTAATTCAATTAAAACAAGCATGTCAAAATTCATTTTAACTTAATCATTTACCATGAAACATTTTTTCAAATCCATTTCAACAAGAAACTATCCCAACATATCATTCATTTTGCAATAATCGAAATGTTTCCATGGTAAGGTTCAATTCGAAAGCTCTCTATGGATATTTAATCCATCATGCTCAAGAGATCTCAATCCAACTAAACATCTAGGGAACCAAGTCCATATTTTATTTCGTAAGTTCAAGCTTCCTGATTAACATTATTTCAATTATCTTGAGCCTTGATTGCAAAGTTACTAGACACACGAATCCATAACAAGAATAACAATAACAAGGGTACATCTAGTACCAAAGCAAGGGCACACAAGGTACCAATTTGATTTCAATTTTGAACAAGAGTACCAAAGGTACTAAAAGATCATTTGATCTTAACAACAAGGGACCGTAGTCCTAACTAGCGAGCTCGACGGACTCTATGGCATGCCAACTGTGTCTAAACTAACTCAAACCAAGGCTTATTTATACAAGTTTATTTTCGGTTATATCAAGAGGCATTAAGTGCCCTTTTTTTACCATTCATGCGAACAATGAAATTTTCATTCAAGACTAGTTTTACATAAACTAGTAAAGTGTAACAAAATCAAGTATTTTAACTAATTTGGCTTACCACAAGATGCTTACCTCAATTAGCATTCATCTCACTTTAATCAAGATTATGCAATGTGATTTTCATAAATTAACAAGAACTAGGCAGCCACATTCATACATTCAATCAAGGTTACACTTACAGTAGATTCCAAGCTAATTACGCTCCTGAATTATGACTCCTTTTTTCCTATCACTGTTTGGATCTACAACAGCCCTCTTGTCTTCCGTATCTTCTTGATCTTCTTACATGTAACATTAAAATGTTATATTAGTCATAGAATTCGATCTAATCCATCTCATTTCTATCCAATTTCATTACTACTAGCTATTCATTTTGATCAAGGAAATTTTTAAACATACATAGCCACCACAAAACAGAGATCTCACTCCATTATATTCTAACAATCTTCTAGTCAATTTACTTAAATTTTTCCATAATTTAGCATGTACTAAAAATGCTAAAACAGAGCAGCACTAACAAGTTAATTTGCTTGAACCAAAATAGTTTCGAAAATTGCTACACTTTAAATTAATCGTTCCAACAAGAATCACATCATTAAAGTCATCAGAATAGCCCATGTTTTTACTCCAATTAGAAAGGTCACCCTAATAACAATTAATACATTTACTATATTCATTTAACTACTTAAATCAATTCCAATTCTGCTCAATTATATAATGAAACAGCTTCAACAACCTGCACACATTTTCCAGCAAACAATTCGGTTCATATTACCTTACTAATCTGTTTATGCATCATAAATACATGACTTAACACAACATGAACATGGCATTTATATCCGATTAAATCTGTAATCAATCCTATGATTTACAAAATCACATTTCATTTGAGAACCCAAAACAGTTTGGTGCAGTAGTCAAAATAACCATCACCAAGAATTCAAGACATCTCAACTTCACAATTGGTCATTAATCAACAAATTCATATATACATACATTGAGTGGTTTAAGCTTTCAATTTCTATCTGATTCATCCCCAATAACCTCTAATTTACATATCTAACATGCAATAGGGTAACACAAAAGAATTCACACATGCACATGGCCGATTCACTATATCTCTAATTAACTCCTAAATAGAGATTTACATACTATAAGGAAATTTCCAAGACATGCATCATTAGAAACACAATCAAGGAAGAATGATATGCTTACCTTCTCTTCGATGCAACAAGCAAGAAAGAGTTACAACCAAACTACCATGTTCAATCAAGTGCTTGAATTCTCTAATTTCCTCACTCTCTCTCTTTCTCAGCTAATCTCATGAAGAAGATGAACAATAGAGAATTGATTCATCTCTCTCACTCAAGACCGAGTATGGTCTCCTAAGCCACATGGCAATACACAACTTTGACACTTCATTATAACCTTTCCCTTAATTCATTTTTCATGCATCCATCTCATTTCCAATCTTTAACAATTTGGTCGTTTAAAATCGGTTACAACAATTTTAATTCTTATCATGGAAGCACTATATCTTTTGCTCCTTACAATTAACTCCTACAAATAAAACTTAATTTCTATCATTAAGTTATAATTCTTCTAAGCCCTATTCCAGGGTGTTACAAGGGTACCCATCTTAAATGCAATCTAATCTTTAAAGCTTTGTGTAGATATGGAATTCAATAGAGGATTGCCACGGCATACCATCCCCAAACAAATGGCCAAGCAGAGATTTCAAACAAGGAGATTAAGAACATTTTAAAGAAGACTGTGAATCCAATAAGGAAGGACTAGTCCTTGAGACTCGATGACTCCTTGTAAGCTTATAGGACTGCTTTTCAAACTCCTCTGGGAACCTCCTCATTTAGACTTATTTTTAGGAATGCATGCCACTTACCAGTGGAGATGGAGCATTGATCCTATTGGGCAATCAAAACACTTGACATGGCGTGGAGGGCTACTGGAGAAAAGAGGTTATTAGACTTGAATGAGTTGGAGGAATTCAGAACGCATGCTTACGAGAATGTCAGACTCTACAACGAAAAGAACAAAACATTAGCAAGACAAAAGGATATTGCCAAGGCAATTTGAGGTAGGCCAACGTGTATTGTTATTTAACTCGCGGTTAAAGTTGTTTCTAGGTAAGCTCAAGTCTAGATGGTCGGGACCTTTTGAAGTTGTGAAGTCATATGCTCAAGAAGCAATAGATATTAAAGATTTGAAGATATAAGCAAAATTCTATGTAAATGGCCAAAGATTGAAACAATATTTGGAAGGCACTCAAAAGAATACCAAAGAGGTTATTCTCCTGGCAGAGGTACCGTGATCATCATCATCACTGTTTGATTTTTGTAAATATTAGGTTAGATGTTTTTCTTTTTTAGTATGTTTTATTAATTTTTTTTTCTTTTAATTTTGATTTTCCCTTGTTGCATTGAAAGGTTTTTCTTTGAGTAAGTGCAGGTTTTTATGCCAGGCAGAATGCCAAGGCACGAACTTGGCATAGAGCAATTTGAGATGTGAAGAAAGGAATTAACCTAGCTGCCCAAGGCTCGCTAAAAATTGGCCCAAGAAAGTGAAAATTTTTATCTTCAAAATTTACCCTAGCCGCCTAAGTGATAAGTTGAAATTTAAATTTCAACCTAATCACATCACCTTATCACTCCACTTTGCCGCCCTATCTTATCACTTAAACCCTTATCTCATCATCCCTTTTTATTTTCCCTAAACACGCAAAGAACCATCATTATTCCCTCTTAAATTGACCATATTAATTACTCCACTTAAAACACTCAACCTTATACCCTTCATCCACTATAAACCTTAGTCGTTTCAAGGAGTTAAACCCTTTTACTTTTCTCTTCACCTTTCTTTATCAAGAAAGCCAAAAATTCACATTCTTCCTCATCCTTTTCATAATTGTTCAAGCCCACAACTTGTTTTCATGGCTTTATCATTTATTTCGTTCAAAATCTTCTTCAATGAGGAGATCGACAAGAAATATGAAGAAAATTTTTCCTTGGGGACTTTCTGCCATGAAAAAAACTTTGAGGTCAAGGATGAACCAAACTTGGGATTCATCCTGGAGTTCATAGTGGTGGTAACCAAGCACAAGTCGGAGCTTTTATGCCAACAGAAGGGAAAAGTTTACTCCAACATCGTCCGAGAATTCTACGCCCATCTCACCACCAAAGATTCACCCTTTTTGATGATTTGAGGTACATGTGTACATTTTGATGAAGGGAGAAGTTTACTCCATCATTATGGGCCACAAGATCAATGTTGGCTGACTCATTATCGAGGAAACTTATAAGTGTGCTGAAAGAGGTAATGGCAATTTGTTTTTCCTCTTTTTGATTTCTAACATTTGAATGAAACATGGTGTGCTAAAGATTGACTCGGACAATGTCCTAGATATTAAGGAAACAACAATCACGGCTGCCCTGTGAAGGCAACTTATAGCCACTGATTTAACAGACAAAGGCAAAGGAAAGGCAAAAGAGTCAAAGCCCAAGCCCAAGGTGTCGAAGGCAAACCTTGACGCTCTCACGCCAACTAGTTCAGTGGCAACGCTTTCCCGAATCTACCAGTTCCAGGAGATTATTCTCCAAAAATTAAAGAAAGCTAATGAGAAAAATCTCAAGCTCTAGCATTATGCTCATGCTAGGGATAATGCCATTAGGAAGATTCTTAAAAGAATGTCATCGGGCGTTTTGCCAGCCTTCCCTAAGTTCCCCACTGATATCTTTTGATGAGAGCCTAATAAAGAGTCACATGTCATCAAATGTTGAAACAAAGCAACTGGGTGTCATACACTGAGACATTACATCATTGACGTTGTACTACCAAGACAATGACACCTTGTATGTTAGGGGAGACATAGCAGTCCTACATAGATCAATGAAATTCTTTAGAGTTTGAAAAACAAAGTGAACAAACAAAGAAAAATCATTGTCATGGTGATATGAAAACAAAACCATTAGGCTCTCATACGGGAGGTTCTATTTTCACAATAAAGTGGAATGAACGACTGGTATGTTTCTTATAATATATACTCTTTATATGATTGATACCTTCTCAATAAATTTAATTTACTTATGTAAAAGAATTTATTTTAGGAACATTGTACTGGAAAGAATGTAAGCACATTCCCCTTTACAAGTTTACGCATATAAGCAAGGACGACAAAGATGATGGATGGTTCAATGACAATCATAGGAATTTCATTGTACATTATTCTCAATTTTTTATTTAATATAATAAATTACTTTTTTTAGAACAAGTATTCACAGACACTAGCAGCAGCCTAGGAGGCTGCAAGTGAGGATGGATCATCTTCAGCATCATCTAACCCAAATAATATATTTTTCGAGCTTGTTGGTAACATAAGCTCAAAAGGTCAAGTGTTTGGTGTTGGGTCCGCAACTTTCATATACTATAACACGTCTCAAACTTTTAATTCTTCAAAAAGGTCCGTGTAACACCCCGTTTTTGGGCCTATTAGTTTTTGGGCTAATTAGCCGGTTCGGTGGACTAGGTTAAAGATTCGAGTCGGATTCAGGATTAAATATCTTTATGCGAGGTAAAAATATGGAGAAATGGTTAAAATCATTATTAAATATATGTTAATTATTGGTAAAGTCAATTTTGGAAAATAAGGTTTGGAAATGTGACATTTTGGACTAGTGACTAAAATGTAAAAGTATAAAACTATTTTTGGTGACTGTTTTGTAAAGAGTCAAAACTTGAATCTTTAAGGGGATTTTATCAACTTAATTAGATATTTCCCATTTTAATAAATGTTTTAATTAATAATTAAGGATGAAAGGGATTTTAATAAAAGAGTTTATTTAGTTAAAACGTTTCTTACACAACTTCTTTTTGCTCTCAACTTTTCTCTCTACTTTCTCATCATCCAAACTACATTTTATCTTCTAAAATCTCCAGAGAATTAATCCTTTTCATTCCATTTTGGTTTCCAAATGATTTCCTTGGATTTCTAAATCTTCTTGAAAGATTTCAATCCAATCTTGTCAATTAAGGGAAAAGCAAGGGATTAGAGGTAATCTTTTTTTTGTCTCATCTAATCAAGGTTCTTTATTGAAATTCCCAAGTTCTTGACTCTTTGAATATGTTTCCTAATGAGGTTTTATGATTTAATTGATGGAAATAATTAAATCAAGGTTTAATTGGTGGATTTATATGATTTTCGTAATGGATCTGCTTTGATGGGTTTATGATTGATTTCAATCATGATTTCAATGTCTAATAATGTTGAGATAATGGTTTTAACATTGTAATCCCAAAACTATAAGAATCTCTAAGTTTTTAGGTTGCTAGAATTGTGTTTTTGAGGAGTTGTGGGTGATTAATGGTTTATGGAGGTATAAGGATGTTATGAGATGGTTTTTAGATGTTGTTTGATGTTAATTTATGTTTGGAAGTGAAAGGTTATGGCTAGGTTAAGTTTGGAGGTCAATCGAAGTTGTTTCAGATAGGCGTTTTGATGGTTTTAAGTAAGGCAATGTTGAGGAATTGCTTGCTGGGATTTTGAATGCATTATGATGTATTAATCCTCTGTTGTAATGTGGTTAAAATAGGGGAGAACGTTTCGAAAGCTACCGATGAAGCTTTAGAGGCTTCGAACGCTTGATTGCGCGTCGATGAATTGAGGTTTCACGTGTCGGTGAGTGAGAATGTGTTTTTCAGCTTTGGAATGGTTTAAAAGATGGTTTATTGGAGTTTAAACTTAGTTTAAAACACTGGTTTAAACTTAGAAGTAAGTATAAATGATTTCTCTCTCGGTCGTGCTTGTTTTACAAAATGGTTTATACACTATTTTGATTTACATGGTTCCTTTTGTTAAAGCATGATTTCAAGTATGTTACCTACTATTTTTGATAATATATTGATGAATGATGCATTGGTGAATGATCCTTGTAAGTATGGTTTATACTTGTGAAAGAATGGTTTGATGTTTTGGTATGTTTTGTTAAATTTCTTTAAAAACAGTGAGGTTCATGGCTAATTATGAATTATATTGGCAAGTGATGGTATGGAAATGGTTTTAAAACATAATCGGATATAGTTAGCTGGCTATAGGATTAAGTGCATTGTAAAATAAGTCGCCTTGGACGTGGAGGGTTTTTTTTGTGTACCGAATACTCTGTCCAAGTACCCTAACAATTGAGGGGTTTATGGTACTGAATAATCTCATTAGTGGGGTTATACATCTACCGATGCATGGTGTTGAGGGGTTTATATGGCGTACTGAATACTCCACCACTGGTGTCACAACGGTTGAGGGATTTATACTGTGTACCGAATACTCTCGTGTGTGAACCTTGAGATGCTGGTGAGAATGTATGAAGTGTTGGGACAACACTTGTGAATCTGTGTATCCGATGTTGTGTTTTGGTAAATGGAACTTGTTGATAATCACCTGTGAGCCAATATAATTGTTAATGTATCATGTGTTGTATAATGGGATTTATACATGGTTACTCTTTAAGTTTTGCATATGGTATGTTATGCATGGGAACGCTTAAATTGAGGTTAGCAATGTGATTTGATGTTGGTTTAATGATACATGTTGCATATGGTTTAAAATGATGGATTTTGAATGGTTTAAGTGCATGGTTTTGAAGGCATGATGTTTTAAATGATGGTTTAATCATGGATTGTAAAGTGAGTTCAATGTGGTATAGAAACCGGTTTTAAATGCATTGATGGTGTGTTGTTTTTTAGCACTCCTCGTTAAGCCTAGTGTGTTTATGCTCTCTTTGTCCATCAATGCAGAGAATTAAAGGTTCGAAAGCAGCAAGCAAGTGAAGGTAATCCAAGGACTTCGAATACAAAAGTATGTTTCCAAAGTAGAGTATGTTTAATAAGGGCAATGGGGGATTCCTTTAATGTTTTGGGAGATGTTGTTGAACTCCTTATTTGAGCAAGTTTGTATTGCTGTTATAGATTTATAATTGCCCTTTTATGCTTGGTTTGGTGACGGATTTATGATTTGAGGATTTGGTTGGATGGTTTTTAGGATGCATGCCTCTAGATTCTTGTTATCGTGTTTGATTTGGTATATGAATTGTTGCGTATGTCTTTAGAAGCATGTTTTAGGTGTGATGTATAATTGAGGTGTGTATGAGAGTATTTGGGGCTAATGTGGATTTGAAACCTTATGAACAGGCCATGGTTTCGAAACCTTGAGGGAAACTTTGAGAACTTTGGCTACTGGAAACAAAAGTTTCAAAACCTTTGAGAAGGTTTCTAAACCTTACATGTGGATTGATTTGCAAAGTTGAAAAATAGTTTGAAATGTTATATTTTGGTCCATGATATTCGTAAATGCAATTGAATGAGTTCTGGATTGTCGTTTTGAGCTAAAATTTGGCGAGCAAGCATGTAACATGATTAATTAAATATTGGTAAACTCAAAATGGTATAAGTCCCTCTAATTTTCTAGAATTGCACTTGGGTCCCTAATCGCGAATCGGGGCAATTGGATGTCAATTTGACGCCCGATGGAGTTGTAATTTCACCCGCTGCCAGCGTGTACACTTAGGATAATAATGTTGCATCTATAGAAGATAAAAGAAAAAGGGGTCATTTGTCGAGGTGAACTTTCATAGTTTACTTCGGTAAACCCATTGTAGGTCGCTTGGTTCGGTCTTGTGACTAAGCCGGGTCGAGGGGGTTACATTCCGTACCACGAAATCCAGAACAACAAGAAGAGATTGATACATTATAAGAGCAGTTGAGGCAAGTCCAAGAACACTCAGATATATTAATAGCTTTAATGTCACAACAACACCAACAGGTACAACAACAACCCCAATAGCAACCACAGTAACAAAGATACTCTTAAATGCTTTTGGAAACAAACTATAATGGGCAACTAGGTCATAAAACTCTCTTTCAATTAAATATTATATATCATTATAATTAGTATAAATTACAAATTAATCTCCAATTAACGATTTCTTTTTAGGTTTTTACCCACTGGTGCATCATCCTGCTCTTTATCCACGGTTCAATAGCATACAACTTCCTATGCGTCTAACCTTCACAGACTCAGCTGGCACATTGATACCTTTGCACTCACAAATGACATATCCACTGAGAGGTAGCACACCTTTTCCACTTTCACATACATCTCAGATGTGTATAGGAGGCACTTTGTTTGTTTAGCCACCCAATAGTCAGGAAGAAACTTATTATCCGATTCTTCCAACACCACAACAACACAATGAAGAAAATGCGCCTTGAATATCAGATGATATTTATTTTTAAGTTTCTCATTTTTACTTCAAGTGTTTGAACATTATCGAAAATTTGGATTAAGGAATGTTGAAATTGGATCTTGACCGGATACATAAAGGAGTAAAATCTCAAATGCTAACCCTTACTAGTACAATAAAGCAATATCTGATTTTACTATATATAGCACTGAGACAATGACTGTTGTAAGAAATATCCTTGTATGCTTATTTCTAATAAAACTTTGAAAGTTAACATCTTTTCTCACCAATTATCTACAAAAAGGAAAAGGAAAATAGAGCAAAAGGTGGAGCATGATTCAACCAAATAATTTTTTTCAGTTTTTTTATGCAATATATTGTTGCAACTATTTTCTGATATTGATGACAATAAAATATCAAAACTCTTTTTTTATGAAAAATTAAAACCTTAAAGATCACAATAATCAACCAATCAATACAAAAAAACTATGAAATTCACCAATTCAAAGTAAAAATATAAATAATAATTTAAGTTTGTGACGAAATATGTGGACCCGTCACAAATTTTTGACGGAACCATGTGTTCTGACACAAATTTTAGAGCTCCACTCCGATTTTTCGCCCTTCAAACATATTCACTTTCTACCCTAAAATTTTCCTATGTAAACCTTTCTAAACTCATTTTTCTCCCATTTTATTTTTCTGATTTCATCTTTTTCTTATATTCAGGGTTCCTAATAGATTGAGAATCGAAGAAGACTTAAAATTTGTTCTTGTAAGAAGGCTAGATCAACAATGAGGTTTAATTAAGCCAAGGAATTATATCCAATTTCAATATTTCCTATTATTGTTTTTTATTATAAGGTTATTTTGTGTTTTTGCTTTAGACATAATGTTCTGCTTGTTATGTAATTAAGGAGATAAATTCAACTCTTCCTTTACTTTTTCCTTTTTGGTTGCCATTTTTGTCTAAATGTTTCCAACATATTTTTTTCTTGTGAAAGCTGAACTGAAAAAGATGCAAGAGGAAAGAAAAATGAATGGAAGCATGGCTAATAGCTGCTTTCAGAGTTACAACTTCAAAGATTAAAATACTATTTAATCTTTGTTTATTCATTTAATGTCTTTTGTGAAAAACAAAAGAAAAGCAAATGAAAGATGCGGCTCTCTTTGGTTCCCTTTTAGTCTCTTTTGACCTTTGGGGGAATGAGACTGAAGTAATTGACATAGCTTTTCACTTGTTCCATTCTTTAGGCTCAAATCATATAAAACAGTTGATGATTTGCTCTAATGTGGGGTTTAGTTCTAACGTGGTTTGCTTCAAACTCTTAACTGTCTTTTTATTTTATTTCATTTTATTTTAATATAGATGGAATAACACAACGTTTGATTGTGTGCTTTTAATTTCATTGCTAATTTAGAAGTTTTAATTTCGTTATCTATTAAATAATTAGAATTTAATTTCACATATGTGTTCGTGAATGAATCTTATGAACCTGCATACAATTCTGTGAGGCTCTCGAGAAGCAAGGTGTACATATAAGTGTATTTATTTTCGGTTGTTAAACTACCATGTTTAAATTTTTAGATTTGTTCCCATTTAAAAACATGCAATAACATAATTGTACATAGGGATGTCAAAAAATATGTACTTGACGAATTTCGATTCGATCCAATATGAATATTTTTAATGAACTCAAGTTCTAGGTTTGGGTTTATAGAGAAGGATAATTACAAAATTACCCGTAATATATCTATATATTATTAATTAGTTTTTGAAAAAATATGTAAAAAAAAATTAGTGTATAAGATACTATAAGTAAATTTTATTTTAATTTTACTTTATTAAACAACATGAATTAATATTTTATTCAATTTTTTCCATTTTGAAAAAAATATGTGAAAAATTAAAAATTATATTAAACTGGCTTAAGTCAAACTTTAACTATAAATTTCGAGTGGTACATATGACTCGAATTTAAATATAAATTCAAAAAGAATAATTTTGAGTAGGGTAAAAGCGATTATTCTATAATAAATATCATGTACAGTTATGTACCACTAATCATGTGTACAACTATGTATCACTAAATGTGTTATTATACAAAATATTTTAACTGTCACATCACTTTTTTAACTAATGTTAACGGATTAGTGACCAATTTGAAGCAAAACTAAAAATTTAATAGTAACATTGAAGCAATAAAAAGTTTGGTTGTCAAATGAATAATTTATTAAAGTTCAGTTACCATTTGTGTACTTTATCCAAAAGGTAAAAATATCCGAAAAATAATATAAAAAAATATTTTTTAATTTTATTTTAAAATGTGATAATAACATTTTCAGTCCTTATAATTTCGAAAAAATTAAAATAATTAATAGTACATCCTTATACATAATTTAGTGATACATAACAATACATAACTTTTTTTTCTTAAATCATCTTCAGTAAAAGCCATTTTGTTGCCATCCAAATCATTATCAAATTCTAACATTATAAGAAGGAAGTTCGTTAAATTCTGATTTTTTACTAAAAAGACAAAAAGGCAGCCGGAGTCCGGAGATATAGGGTGTTTGAATTCACCATTTTTATTGCGCAGAAGAGAAAAAGAAAAAAAAGTATGAATACGTTAAAAGTTCTTTTTGAAAATTTTAAAATTTTTGTTTGACTGTTCAAAAATTGTAACTTTAGTGGTTAAAAAAATTATATTATTAAATTAATGATAATTTCTATTTATCTATAAAGATTAAGGGTCAAGGTTATATAAACGATAAATATAATTGATTAAAAAATTATTTCATTTTGCATAATTGTCAAGTCACAATTAATTAAAAAATAAATAAAAGTCGAGGAAAATATTAAAATTTTCAAAATAAAAAACAATACATAAATGTAATTAATAAGATATTAAATTTTATAAATAAAATCAACCTAAATTCGAATTTTAAAGACAACATTATCGCTCATAAATTTTGAATATAAATCCTATAAATAAATATGTATTTAAAAAAATCGGATGATGGAAGCATCAGACATTTTAGCGCTTGGCGCATTGGCCGTCCGAATGAGGTCCCGTTTTCTTTTCTCTGTCTTTTTATTTATTATAATACGGCACGATATAGAAATATGTGCATCATAAATTTATTATAAGTGGTGGGATAAAAACATGTAAGAATTGACCAATTTGATTCAAAAAATCCCAAATCCACCAAACCCAATTTCGCCTTTTTTATTTATTTTAAATTAGACAATTTGTTCCTTGAAAAAAAAGAAATTGATGTGCCGTCTTAAACCAAAATTAAGTTCAAATAAATTTGCTTTCATTTTTGGCTCTCTCACTGCATTTACTCTCTTCTATTTTTTGGCTGTTCAGATTTAGAAGAATCATCAGATTGAGAAATGAAAAGATACAGGAATGGTGAAATCTGGGACTTCGAGCACGAGGTGGCGGTGGCCACCAACCGCCCCGTCATTTTAGGATTGGACGGTGGAACCACTTCCACTATCTGCATTTGCATGCCTATCACGCCTTTCTCCCAAGCCCTTCCAGACCCTCTTCCCGTTCTCGCTCGTGCCGTGGCCGGCTGCTCCAATCATAACAGCGTTGGCGGTAATTTCTTCATTTCTCCCCTCCTCTCCCTCTTTGCAATACTTCTTTTGAAGCTCAGGGTTTTAATGTATAATTAGCATTTTTTTAGGGTTCCAATTCATTAGTTTTACAAGGCATGTGAGTGTTATCAGCCGAGAATTTGGTCTCCACCTTTGAAATCCCTAGACAAGAAAGTTTCCATGGGTTTAAAAGCAAACAATAGCATTTTGGATAATTAAGACATTAAAGATTAACCTTTTGTGAACAAAACTTATGTTTGATTATTTGAAACAGTGTAGCTGTCAATTCATTCTCAATGAAATGTGTTTGGAACTTCTAAAGAACTGAAGAATCAAAAAGCAAATAGCCAAAGAGAGGATTAGATAGAGCATGAATTGTATTATGTTTTTATTATTGTAGTTCCACGAATTATCTATGATATGTTGATGAGATCAAAGCAGCACTTCACTCTCTTTGGCCACAAAACAGACATACAGTTAGTTGATACCGATTCTTTGGTTATAAATTCTTTTTTTTTACAGAAACTGCTGCCCGGGAAACATTAGAGGAAGTTATGGCTGATGCTCTTTCAAAATCTGGTTCGAATCGATCTGCTGTTCGAGCTGTTTGTTTAGCAGTATCTGGTGTTAACCACCCTACAGACCAGCACAGAATCTTAACCTGGCTTAGGTTTGTTCCCTATTTGCATATCATGCAGTTTGAATATAGCAGAAGATTTGAAACTGGCAGTTTTTTTTTGAAGCCCAACATAATTAAAAAGATGTCAGATTTAATGTGAAAACTGTCATAGCTATGAATTCTTATTAAATTAATAATAATTTCAGGAAAAGATTCATATTTTTATGTGCAATAGCTTAGATGTTTGTTGAAAGGAAGATTCACGCTTAATCAGTTATGAATACATTATGTGTGAAAGTTTTGCAAATGCTTCATTTGTATGATGTTCACCCATAATATTCAAATATTGATATGATAATCATATAACCCTTTTGCTTCTTTTTTTATCAGAAGTTTGTTCTACATATGAATATGTGAATAACATTGTTATGAATTTGCGGTTTGATGACTTGTTTAGAGACATATTCCCCAGCCATGTAAAGCTCTATGTTCGAAATGATGCTGTGGCAGCTTTGGCTAGCGGGACAATGGGTAAGCTCCATGGTTGTGTACTAATTGCTGGTACTGGAACCATTGCCTATGGATTCACAGAAGATGGCAGAGAAGCTAGAGCGGCTGGTGCGGGACCTGTCCTAGGTGATTGGGGAAGGTACATTATTGTGACTTCCTTCAAAAAAAATTTAGCCTCCTCCTTTACTGTTTAGTTTGCTCTACCATTCCATTTAAGACATTTCGGTTTCTCCCATATTAGACTGTTAGATTTTTTCATCTTTTTATTTACTTTTTTAAAAGTTTTCTTTAACGATGTTTGGTTGATACAGAACTCAAGGGTTATGGTCTTTTTGGGAACTTAAATTTGGAGATTAAAGTCTTGAGTCTAAAATTAATTTGTTTTGTCTGTATTCAGGAGTTGAGTACAAAATTTCAAACAAGTTCAAGTGCATTATTTATATCATTAGATGGTTTACAATTTGGATTTGAATTGGAACCGACACATTAACTTTACTAAAATCAATTTTATGATTCTAAATGTTTTAGCAAAGGGAAACTCTATCCTATCAATAATATTCTGCTCTTTCATTTCCTATATAAAAACAAACTTGGCTTTACCAAAAACAGTTCAATAATTGTTATTTCAAACAAATGTTTCTTTTATCAACATTGAACTAAAGGACAACAGTTGGTTGTGTTTCACTTTTCTTATTTGTGAAATAATGTTAGTGCAAAAAATTTTATCAACACTTTTTTTAACTAAATGAACAATGATAAAGACCAATTAGATGTTTTCTTGAGTTTTGCTTTATTGGAGGGGATCATTGAGTTCAAGACAAATCTCTTTATCACAAGAAACTTCAGCCTTTAAAGAAATCTAGTTGAAACTTTGTTCAATCTTTTGATGACTTGGGTAATAAGAATGTGGCATATTATTTGTTATTTGTTTTTATTCACATAGTTTGAAGTGTTGTGCAATCATTTTGTCATTGTTTAGAAGTAGAGTACTCTCACCGATGAATGCATCTGGGCCTACCATAAGAAATATATCCTAAATGAACATGGAGGATTGTATCATTGAGGTCTCAAATCAGTGCAATACTGTAATATCGGTAGCTTTAAGGATTATTTGCTTCATTGTTAATAACATGAGCTTTTGCTGCTCCTACTGATAATCAATTGATGGACAATATGTTGCCAAGTGTATTTCTTCTTTTCTTTATTTGCCTCGTAGTATGACCTGTTACAAGTGTACCTTTCTTTTTGTGCTCATTCCTTTATATGCAGTGGATATGGAATAGCCGCGCAGGCACTAACTGCTGTAATTAGAGCTCATGATGGTCGTGGTCCACGTACGATGCTTACATCTACCATTTTGCAGACACTTGGTCTTTCTTCTGCAGATGAATTAATTGGGTATTTATCTAATTGTTGTAAATGGTTATTTATTTTTTGAAATTATGGTCCTTCATTGTGTATGGCTTGATGCTTGATTATACGGCTAACAATTCCATCGTAGCATCCTTTTGCAATTTGTGATGAAAATTAAAGGATTTGAATAAATCTGAAAACTGGTTCACTAGGAACTTGGGAAATTGCAGTATTCAGTGGTCCTTCAACTTTCGCATTATACTTCATGGCCCTTCATTTGTGTGCCAATGTGATCCTTTCATTAGTTTAAAAATAAGAAGTAAAAAAAGACATAGTAAGCTAGACATCTCATGTTGTATAGCCAATTTTTGGCCGGAAAAAAGCACCTTATCAATCTATAATCTTTCTAAAGAATTTCATTTTCATTATTTTTTATTTTCATCATATTCATTTTTGCTTTCTTTCTCCATCCTCAAACGCTTACTTAAATCTCTAATATTCCTTATAGCACTTATAGAACACATATTTTTGTCATGATAAACTAGTTATCAACTTTATGGAAATGCGTGTTAATAATATGGATTTGTCTTTTTTGTTTGTACATACCATTGTTTTTTTAGAAAACTTGCCACAAGTGTTATCATAAGTGTTTTTCCTATGGAAACTTCCTTTACAATTTCTAATGCATTCTGTTGGGTGGGTTACATTGAACCTTGCCTACTCGTAATTAGAAACTGATAAATGAAATGAAACTACAAACGAGTCATTAATGACGAGTGTAATATACGTTAATATTTTTCTTTAGTTGGAAAATGATGGATGAAATGCAACTGCAAAAAGAGTAATGATTGAAGGTTGTGCCAGGCTCGATGGTCAAGTGTTTACTTGCTATCCACTTGGTCACAGGTCAAACCTAGAAAACATCCTCTCTGTGCAAAAAGGGTAATGATTGAAGGTTGTGCTAGGCTCGATGGTCAAGTGTTTACTTGCTATCCACTTGGTCACAGGTCAAACCTAGAAAACATCCTCTCTGTGCAACATGGGGAAGGCTGCAAACATCAGGACCTTCCCCGGACCCTTCTTTCCCCCCAGTTGCTTATGGGACCATTTTTGTAAACTTTTTAATGGCTAATGATAGAGAGATGATATTATTACTATTATTGAAGGTTATTGGGTGCTGCATTTTACTTAAAAGGTCATGTATGAAATGGAACTAATTTTAAAGGTCATGGATGGATTCAGTTATCCTATTTAATTCTTGTATAAGGACCTCTTTACTCTCACCACTAAATTATCTCCTGGGAAACTTATTTTCTCTTCTCTCACAAGTAAAGTATGTCGGGTAGATTGATATATTTAAGTTTCATGGTTTTGTTATCAATAAATGTCGAATTTCATTTGATATTCTGCTATCGTTTTAGGTGGACCTATGCAGATCCATCCAGGCTCGCATTCTTTGCACTTGTTCCAGTTGTTGTCTCTTGTGCAGAGGCTGGTGATGAAGTTGCAAATAAGATTTTGAAAGAGGCAGTTCAAGAGTTGGCTTTAAGTGTGAAAGCTGTTGTTCAGAGACTTGGACTTTGTGGTGCAGGTATCCGTATCTAGCTAAATCTACAATAGAGAAAAGGGTTTTTTTTTGGTTGAATTATTCTTATATTTAGAAGCAAAGCATTCTTGTAGTGTCAAATAGTACAATAATGATTAAATTTAGCACAAAGATATTTCACTCTAGCAGAAAATCTGAATATATGGAGAACACATTGTGAAAAGTAGAGTAATTCTCTGTAATTGACTCTTTTTTTTGTAAGATTTGTTACATATTTATATACAAGTTGTATCCTTAACTTAGGTAACTCTCAAGTTAGGAAAGTAACTAATTCTAGGGAAAGATACAATCCCTTAAAGTTAGGGATTGTAACTACTAGAAGATATCCACAGAATCCTATCTAATTACACATAATATTTTTAATTTATGAATCTATTTTTTGACACTCCCCCTCAAGCTGGGGAATGGATGTCCTCCATCTTCAGCTTGCTTGTTAACTTCTGAAAATACTTCCCAGGTAGCCCCTTGGTAAGTATATTTGCAACTTGTTCTCCAGTGGACACATAAGGAGTACAAATTAGTCCACTGTCAAGTTTCTCCTTTATGAAATGTCTATCCACTTCAACATGTTTTGTCTTGTCATGTTGAACTGGATTATGAGCAATATTGATTGCTGATTTATTATCACAGTACAACTTCATTGGGCCTTCCCATTTGATCTTTAAATCCTCCAAAATAATCTTTAGCCACAACAATTCACAATTCCCAAGTGCCATTGCTCTAAACTCAGCTTCTGCACTGGATCTAGCCATAACATTTTGCTTTTTGCTTCTCCATGTCACTAGATTTCCTCCCAGAAAGGTGCAATATCCTGACGTTGATCTTCTATCAACCATGAACCCTGCATAGTCTGCATCAGTATAGACTTCCAACGTCAAATTTCCTCCTTTTTTAAATATAACTCCTCTGCCTGGTGTGCCCTTTAAATCTTCAGAGAATTTGAGTCATGACCCTTAGGTGTGATTCTTTATGGTTGTGCATGAATTGGCTCACAACCCCAATCAGTATAGGCAATGTATGGTCGGTGTGTGATAAGTAAATCAGTCTTCCCACAAGTCTACGATATGAGCTTACATCCCTTCTTTGCATCCTCTATTGTATCTCCAAGTTTGTGATTAACTTCTATTGGTGTTTTGTTGGTCTCGCACCCTAGTTTGCAGCTTTTTTTCAACAAATCTAGGGTGTATTTTCATTGAGATATAAAGATCCCTTCTTTGTGAATATGCCACTTCAATACCAAGGAAGTATTTTAGTCTTCCAAGATCTTTGACTTCAAACTCCTTCACCAAACACTTCTTTAGGTCATCAATTCCTTTCAAATCATCCCTCAGAACTATGATATCATCTACATAGACTAATAAAACAAGAACTCCCGAAGAGGAACGTTTCACAAATAAAGTATGATCACCTTGACACTTTGTTTGTAGCCTAGTCTCAACATTACAATGGTAAATCTTCCAAACCAGGCTCTTGAGATCGCTTTAGCCCATCTGAGGCCTTTTTAATCTGCTGACTTTGCTTGTCCAAAGACTTGGACTAAATCCAGGTGGGATGTCCATGTACACTTGCTCCTCAAGATCCCCATGCAAAAAAGCATTCTTAATGTCATACTGTTGTAATTTCCATCCTTGATTGGCAACTAATGACAATAAAATTCTCACAGTATTCATCTTTGCAACAGGAGCAAATGTCTCAAGGTAGTCTATCCCATAGGTTTGAGAGTACCCCTTAGCCGCTAACTTTGCTTTGCACCTCTCTAAAGAACCATTTGACTCGTACTTTACTGTAAACACCCATTTGCACCCTACTGTTTTCTTCCCTTTTGGCAGTTTTACCAAGTCCCATGTCTTGTTCTTCTCAAGTGCTTCCATTTCAACTTGCATGGCATTCTTCCAATTCTCGTTTTCTAATGCCTCGAACACAGTTTTAGGAATGGAAATGGTATTTAGGCTAGTAAGGAAGGCCTTGTGGTTGTGAGATAAGTTCTTGTAGGACATGAATAGGTAACGAGGGTTTTTTGTGGTGCAAGTTCTTTTTCCTTTTCTAATTGCAATAGGAAAATCAAAATCCCTGTGATCAAAAACAGAATTAGAGTTTTCAGTGGTATTTGGATCAGAGATGGATTCAGTAGTTACCTCAGTTTGTATGGGAGAGGAGGGGGATGATTGAACCTGCACTGGTGCCTTCTTCCTTGAGTAGACCAGTAGAGGACGAGTAGTGTCCTAAGTCTTTGGCTGAGGGGTGTTAGGATCAGATTGTAAGGTGGTAGGCTGGTCAAAAACAGGCTGTTGGACAGGAATAGGCCAGGCTTTTGGACAGGAATATGCTGCTGCTGAGTTGGTGCAGGGAAGTCAATGAGAGGCTGAAGTAGGAAACAATCTCTGTCCTTATCTTCCCTAAATGAAATCTCCCCCTGAAGATAAGGGCGAGTAAAATAGTTTTCCTTTTCTGCAAAGGTGACATCAGCAAAAATGAAGTGTTTCCTTGTAGGTGGATGATAGCACTTGTATCCCTTTTGAGTGGAAGAGTAACCAACAAAGATACATTTCAATGCCCTTGGATCAAGCTTACCCCTGTTTTGAGAGTGTATATGAACAAAGGCAACACAACCAAATATTTTAGGTTTAAGGTTAAGTGAGGGACTAAAATTTGGGAAGAAATTGGTTAGGATTTGAATAGGGCTTTGAGATTCAAGGACTTTAGTGGGTAGTTTGTTTATCATATAGGTGGCAGTTAACACAACTTCCCCCCAATACTGTTTAGGGACATTTTTTTGAAACAAAAGGGCTCTTGTTATGGCAAGGACGTGGCCATTTTTTCTGCCATACCGTTCTGTTGAGGGGTATTCACACAAGAGGATTCATGTATGATGCCTTTCTCTTAAAAAAAGGGTGATAGGACTTGGTTGAAATAGTCCTTAGCATTGTCTGATCGAAACCTTTTTATGTTTGCCCCAAACTGAGTTTTAATCATGGCATAGAAGGTTTTAAAGGAAGAGCTTACATCCAATTTGTATTTAGGAGAAATATCTATAACACTCGGGTACAATCATCTATGAATGAGACAAACCATCAAGCCCCAGTTATATTTGGAATAGTGGATGGCCCCCAAACATCACTGTGAATGAGGGTAAAATGATTAGAGGCCTTTTTAGTACTCACTGGAAAAGAAGTGCGTTTATGCTTTGCAAGTTCACATATGTCACAATGAAATTCTTCAATATTTAAGGATTTAAACAAAGAGGGAAACATAAGCCTTATAACTTTAAAGGATGGGTGACCAAGGCGGAGGTGATGAAGCCATATTTGGTCTTTATTGGTTGTAGATTCTGATACAAGTGAAAAAGGTGGGGAATTCAGGACACTGACTTGTCCACCGGAATCATCAAGGTAATAAAGGTCATTTACTTCTTTAGCACGCCCAATCATCCTCCTCGTTCCTTGTTCCTGAAAAATACATCGAGTAGGATGAAAAAGAACACTGCAGTTAGTGTCCTTGGTAATTTTCTGGATGGATAGAAGATTAGTAAATAGTTTTGGTACATGAAGGACGTTTTTTAGTGTAAGGGTTTTACTTATAACAATATCCTCTTGACCAGCCACTGTTATCATAGTACCATCTGTAACTGTTATTTTTCTGTTACTAGGACAGGGTGTATAAGTAATAAATTTGAGTGAAGAATTGGTTATGTGATCTATAGCCCCTGAGTCAATTACCCAGGAGCTTTGGGTAGGTAAATCCGAGGCTTTAGAGTCCTGAGAAGAGGATATAACTGAGAAGACCAAACTACATGTACTTGTAGAGGAGGTTTTTTCTAGAGACCCCAACAAGCTCTTCAGTTTCTCTATTTCTTCTTTGTTGAACTCAACAGGCTGATCTTGAGAGTCCTCGACCAACTGTTTGGTTGTATATGCTCTTCCTTGTCCTCTTGATAACCTCTCTCTGAAAAAATTCTGCTTGCTGTTTGTGGCTTCCCACGAAGTCTTTAGTGATCTGCTGCTTTTGACCAGTTTTTCCCTCGGTTACAGCTCTAGTGACTAATGCTGAACTCTCCACTTGACTGCTTTCAATCATAACTCCTTTTCTTCCTTCCTCAGCACGAATGATTGCAATAGCTTCATTTAGTGAGGGCAAATCCTCCTTTCCAAGAATCTGGGCTCTCACTGCATCGAATTCAATATTTAGTCTAGCAAGAAAATCATAAATTCTGTCTTTTTCAACAAACCTCTTTAGGATTGCTGCATCTTCACTACACTTCATTTGGATACACTGGTAGTGATCCATCTCTTGCCACAGGTTCTGCAGTAAGTTAGAGTATTCTGTGATTGACCTATTTCCCTGCTTGGTGGATGAAATCTTGGTCTTGATTTCATGGATCTAGGCAGCATCTTTAACCTTTGAGTAGGTTTGTTTTACAGCCTCCCATATCTCTTGGGCTGTATTGAGAAACATGCACGTATCACTGATTTTTGGCACCATAGAATTCCATAACCAGGACATTACTAATGAATCCTGTTCATCCCAAGAATCAAACTTAGGATCTCCCTTCTTAGGTCCAGTTCCAAGAAGATGACTTAACTTACCTCTACCCTTTAAAAAGGTACGAACTAGCTGAGACCATTTAAGGTAGTTTTTTCCATTCAACCTATAGCCAGCTTGTATATTTAGCAAGTCACCTATCGGATTAGAATAACCCCCTTCATTCACTGTAACTCCTTGCATAGTCTCATAATTGCTGGTATCGACCAGCTCAACCATGTTTTTGGTTGGGTTAACAGTACACACTCAAGGAAAGGATTTTAGGGAAAAAGGAGGTTGTTAGATCGAGATTAACAGGACCCAGGAAAGAGCTAACCAAGCTCTGATACCATGTGAAAAGTAGAGTTATTCTCTGTAATCGACTCTTTTTTCTGTAAGATTTGTTGCATATTTATATCCAAGCTGTATCCTTAACTTAGGTAACTCTCAAGTTATAGGAAAGTAACTAATTCTAGGGAAAGATAAAATCCCTTAAAGTTAGGGATTGTAACTACTAGAAGATATCCACAGAATCCTATCTAATTACACATAATATTTCTAATTTATGAATCTATTTTGTGACACGTATGATTATTTGCTATACCTTTCAGATTTAATCAAATTAGATTCGACTTTGTAGGCCTCAATGTGATATCATGCAGTTATTATGAAACACATAATGAAGGGTCTATTCTATCCCCTCAAGAAAAAATGATTGGTATTTGAATAAATTATTGTTTAGTTTATGTTATAAGTGTCATTCCAGTGCTCATCTTGTGTTTACAAACGCTTGACTGCAACTTGAAGTTATAACCTTGTAGTGACCATGCTCTTTTTGGGTCACAATATATTCTTGACACGCTAAGCATCTTCTTAAATTTCATGGGCCATTTACATAGATGTTGAATCTTAATATACTTGGCTCACTTCATGTGATTCCTACTATAACAATAGAAAGTAGCTTTCTGTTTCTTTTTCTTTAATCCCTTTATTTCTATGGCATGAATTGTTTTGCTTGTTTGAATAAGCATTACACAAATATGTGGTCCATTCTTATGGTCATTACTTGCCAGTACTGCAACCATCAGAGCTAATTTGTTCTTACAAACCGCCGATCGTAGACTTTTCAAGCAATAATGTATAACTTGGAAATCTGTCCCTTAAGTTTCCGTATTTCTGTGGATCAATCTTTGCAGATGGAAAAAATTACTTTCCCCTTGTTATGGTTGGCGGAGTTCTTGAAGCAAACCAGAGGTGGGACATAGGAAAAGAAGTCGTGAACTTTATCTCCAAAGACTACCCTGGGGCCTTTCCTATTAGGCCTAAGGTAAGAATAATTTAATGTAGGCCAAGTGCTCAATACAAATGCCTTCCACTTTTTTTATATTTGAATAATCGATGCCATTTTTGGCCACTTCACGGACAAATAATCACATGCTCTTGCTACTAACCTTAGCAGAGTGGAAATGAAAAGGTGATCCAAAATGCGAAAACTGATTTTAGGAATAAATAGCAGAGTTAAGATTGGAACATCAAAACATACAAAAAAGATGAGATAAATGAATAGAAAAATGCTCCTGTCTAAGTGGGTGTATTTGCTGGCCTACAGCATCAGACTACTACTTTTGTTTGATAACAAATTGTCATGGCAAGTACAGTCTTATTTGTTATGCCATACCATGGTTCTGGGATGGGGCAGTTTTAAGCTGGTTTGCTGCCTGCATATAACTTTTCATCCTACACTGTTCGAATATACCCTGCTAATCTTTTGCTTGAAGTACATATACCCGACATTCGTGCCTGACACATAACTGGACAAGAGTATGGGGATATGACCCTTCAAAGACTCTCCAAGGATCCTCCAATTACATTGAACACACTTGTGTGATACGTAACCATATTCAACACGTCCGCCCAAGTATGAGTAACATAATAAGTCTATTGTCTTTAGAAGTGTGCCACGTAATATCGTAACATAGATGACAGACAGACAGATGGTAGTTCTTTAGCGCAAGGATGGGTAGGATGGAGGTCCTCCTAGCAAATTCTAAATGTAGTGTTTTACATATACCACTGCCTCCTTTTTAGATCTTCTTGTATGCATTTCAGGTGGAGCCTGCAGTTGGTGCAGCATTGCTAGCGTTGAACGAATTCATGAAAGAATGTGTTAAGGAAGCATACAGAAGATGATCATTCAGAATTCAATTGTACAGAAACACGGATAAACTAAAAGGGAAACATGTATCTCGAATGGAAAAACTATAAGTGGTCAAGGCATGAAGCATATATCTTTATTGGGTATAGTATTTATTAGGCATTGTTTGAGTCCCCTGGCATACGGTAGATTTCGTTGTTTTAAGAATTCTGATAGCTACTCTGTGTAACAGCTGCAATTCCATGTCAAAGGTGTACCAACTATATGAATAGAGAATTATAACAGAGCAGTGGATCCATGCACTGCAATGGCTAAGATGAAGCCAATGATATGTTTTCATGGGAATTTGAACGGTGTACAATGCAATGGCTATCTGCGAGTCTCATATAAAACCACTCTATATATCCATTCTCAATCCCGTTGATCATATTGCAGATGCTGCAGAGCAAAGATTGTTATTATTATGCAATTATGTTGGGAAGGAGATATCAAGGAGCCAATGCCGTTGCTGGACACCTTGGCCGGCAAAGGCAGCGCCGGTTGATGTCTGGTGGCAAAGGCAGTGCATTCTTTGCTCCTTAAATATTTTATTTTTCACCAAGCTTATTCGTTGTTCACCTACTTGGACCATTAAGTAGTTTTCATAGTCGGGTCCGGGTCTGATCCATGTTTTCTTCAATTAGCAGAGGAAGTTGACCGGGCCTTGTGTTCTTTTATTTTGGTACATACAATGCAATATGTTTTGGGCCTAAGAAAACATCAAACTCAGTTGGCCCAACATTTTTTCAGCAAAAGCAAAGGGGGAGATACGTTTATCAGCTGCTTAAGTTTTGACATGGAGCTGAACATTTAACTTGGGCATTAAAACGAAATATTAAGCCCTTGCAAAACACTACCTACTGAAAATTTCCTTGTGCAAAATGTCAAAACTTGATTCTACCACCTACTTGTCAGTAAATTGAATAAGAACATAATATTAATCTACTACTGTCTGAAGTTTTTGGCTACTTTACTCTTAGGCGACATGTATCTATTTATATTGACTTCATTAATGAATGACAATCATGGCCAACTGTACCTTAGGCTTAGCTGTAAGTTATGCACAATGATGTATAAGTTCAGTGGTGAATATATTAGACTGCTCTCTTATGTTTTTCTGGCACAAGGCCTTGGCTTAGTCACAAGGTTGAGTCCAAGTCTTAGATTCGAGTTTCATCAATGTATAAACTATGCATCGATTCTTGTCCCGTTTTGTGCGAGTCCTATCAAGATTTATTCTGATTTTAAGTATGAACTTATTTCAATATTCAGCCCAATTGTGCGTTGTAATGTTTGATTATAAAGGTATCGGAGGTATTGCTTATGTTTATATTTGTAATTGTATTCATACCTCCTCAAAAAGAAAAAATCTTTCTGGGATGTGTTCTTAATTTTTGGTAATGTTTATATTTTATGTTTCCTATGGTACTGCCATGAATTGTAAGAATTCTATTGAAACTCTACCCTTTATTATTTTGGTAGTCAAAGGAATGCTTGGCCAAGTCGATACTAAATTAAAGCTTGTCTATTAGAAAGCCAGTGTAAACTATATCAGGAAACATCTCCAACTTACATTATAATACTAAGTACAGGGAAGAAGAAAGGTTCTATTAGGGAGGGATAGCTATGCGCAGAGGAGTTTTCTCGGACATTTTTGGGGTCCTGAATGAAAACTTAAATATAGACTATAACACGCTCGACTCTGATGTCATATTTGGGCCTCAAGCCCAACCTATTACCATAAAATTTTCAACATAGTTTAGCCCAAACCACATTCATTTTCATAAAATCCAAAGTTCAAGTGTTTCAGAGTAGAGAAATAGTTAAAAACATTACATGGGAGCTCCATTTGAAATACATAATTAAAAGCATTCGACTCACAAGTTAAAATCCGAAATAAGAGTTACAATACAACTATAGGATCCTACAAATATATGGCCCAATTTAATCTAAGTATTGTACTCGGACACAAGTTGATGCTAAAGTCCTACTCCGATGATGCTCCAACGATGCACGTCAAACCTACTAACCTGCGAATGGAAACAACAATTTCGAACGTTGAGCTAACGAAGTTCAGTGGATATACACTTCCACTCAACCATGCTTCATGCAAATCATAAATACGAGCATGTAGCTAAGAGAATGATATCATGGCATGATATAACAACATTGGTGCTACCTCTAGCCGCCTAAACACATAGAAAACAATGGGAAAACATTAATCTCACACAGAAAATAACCATCATACCAACAAACCTGAAGTGAGGCTCGGTGCCACACAGCTTCGAGAACGTACACTCATTAGGTGAGGTTCGGTGCTACACAACCTCGGGAACGTACTCCCTTGCTCGGAATCTCTTGTTGAGCAACTACGAATGAGGCCCAGTGCCACATAGTTTCAGGAACATACATTCGACAATCTCTTACCATGGTGTTGCAACACATTTTGGGTATTCAGGTCTCATCAATCAGGTGCCCACATGGCATGCCACATCATTATAAAACCATACCACCCTATGGTTGCTATCAACACATAAATCATACAAGGCTTTTACCGAGTTCTTAAGTTTTATGCTCGAGTAGGAAGGTATTCCTTATTTTCTTAGTTTTACAACTCATTTTAGGCCATTAGGGGTCTATTGGATCAAGCAATATAATTTTTCAGCCATCCGAATGAAAGTCGGCATTTTTGGGTAGATTGACCAGTGGATATCGATACCCTATGGGTATTAATACTCTTTGGGTAATGATACCCACCAAACCTCGCTACTAGAATTTTGATGGTATAGGGGGTATCAATACCGGCTTCCCGAGTACCGACACTGAAGCCCAAAAATGATTTTCTAGGCTCGAGAAATCACTTTCCCAGCCCCCAAAACACAACCATTAACTTCATAACTCGATCCTACATCTTATAGGAGTGTTTAATGTGGTTTACTACCGATTTTACAAGTTATAAACGAGAATTTCAAGTTTTTCCATTAATGAGAGTCTCAAGAATTTAACACCAAGAACAACCATACATATCAAATCTTAAGCACATAAAGCATCATCCTTAGGACGTGCATGAACCAAAAGAGTTAGTAGTGTACTAACCTTGATCCCTTGCTGAAAAAGAACTCCTTGTCAAACTCCTCAAGCCCTTTTCTTCTCAAGCTCTTTGGAAGAATTTTCAACTTCTTTCACTACAACAAGTGTTGTAAAACAAGTTACAACGATGCTGGAAACTTAAAAAATGCTAAAGGTGGATTTCTACAACAAGAAGTAGAATCAAAACTCTCATTCCCGTTCTTCACCCTCAACCCCCACCAAAACTCATTCTCCACCAAACTTGATAATTCTTACCTCGAAAGATAGATCGATGGATGATGATTACAACCTTCTCAACAACAAATTCGGGATTTCAACTCAAGATAACAAATATTACACCTTTGTCTTTGGCTCTTTGAGAAAGGATGAAGTAGAAGGAGATGTGGATGGTGTGGAGACAAGGGTGATATCACCTACGAAGCTTTCTGCAGAACAATTAAAACCAATCCCTTTTCTCCCTTCAAACATGAGGGAAATTACCCTTCTACCCCACCATCATCCTCTTACACACCCATCCAAACAAGACATCCAAGCCCAACAATAAAAGAAAGCCCACTAAGGCTCTCTAAGGCTCCCAATGGGCCCTTAAACTCGACCGAACAAGAATTGTCCACCACTCGGGTGAACCGACCCCCGAATTTCAAAATCCGAGTCGTTACACAAACCTTTTATATAATGAAAACTTACTTTTTTTGGAGGATAATATGCATGTCTGTATTAGAGTCCATGTTCGGGGGTGTGAGGTTGTCCCTCTAAACAATGTCATCTCCAAAGACTGAACTCGCGTCCTCTCTTTCGGAGTGCAATGTGCCTTACCAATGCACCCAACACTTTGGTAATGAAAACTTACTTTAAACATTTGATTTAATATTTATTAATAAACCATAGAAACATGATTAAATTTTATCAAACACATTATTTTCATTGTTTTGTAAAGAAAATATCTTAAATACAACTAAAACAACAATGGAGAATATTGAAGAATATTGTATTGTGGGTATAATATGAAGCTTGATTTTAAAGAAATTGAATTGTGGGCATGACACGGCTTGATTTTGAACAATAAATATAAAAATTGAAAAATATTATAACACCTTATTTTGCCAGTAGATCGAAGAAGATTAAGAGAGAATTAAATTTTTGAAAAATAAAATTTGATTTTTTTAATATAATTTAAAAATAGGGATAGTTAAATTTAGGGGCCTAGGCTGATTAGGGGCATGAGCAGTCACTCATGAGTATTGGATCAGCTGTTCCCTTTGCTGTTCTGCCCTGTTGCTGTATAAATTCATATCATCTTTTATTATTAAGTGCAACTTTGTGTAAAAAAATAACAATGGATTAAGGTAGGGACTAAAAATTGACAGTCTACAAAACGAAATTCCTTTTTATAAGTATTTGCAATTTCTTCTCCGTTTTTAGAGAAGAACAAAATTACCTGGCTTGCTAAAGACCCACCAGCCACCATACCAATAACAAAAACATCAATAGCCATTAACAATAGAGATATACAATCATATAATTATGATCTGGAGGGTAACTATGTATAACGGCTCTGATGTTAGGCCAAAGCTCAACATAATTGAAGCCAGTGATATATTTTCATGGCTGAGGAACCATACCAGGAGACAAAATTCCAGGCTTTACATAGCTGAGAGGATCCCAGCTTGTATAAATTACTTCATTTTCTTGATGACAATCACCACTTCAAAAAACAATCATTGACCCCTTCTTTTCGTGCAATACAGCCTCCTATATATCATCTATGCCATCTTCTTCATCGTGAAACCTGGAAAACCCATTCACCTTAGTCTCCATACGTCCTACAAGTTGGTTTGCCTCCTTTTGTTCATCCACAGTTTTTGCCAAAGACAAAAGGATGTTTTTCGCTTTTTGGTCGGGTAGAACACCATAAAATTCCATTTCTTTATACCAAACGACTGCACTACCGAAATCCCTATTCTTTCCGTATGCATCCATGAGAGTCGTGAAGATGGTTTGATTTGCTTTGATACCACTTAATCGCATTTCTTCATATGTCTCCATCATCTTTTCAAGATTGTTTACCTTGGCGTACCCTTTCATCAGCGTCCCGTATGTGACAATATTGGGTCGAAGTCCATCTTGTTTCAATCTTGTGAAGAAATTTTCAGCACCCTCCATATCAGATGCATTGACATAAGCTGATAGCATAGTTGTATAAGAACAAATATCAGGGGTATATCTGCAAGGAAGTACAAAGAAAAATTTTAAACGTTTCAGCTCTGAATCAATAGTACATGTTGTTGCTTTGAAACGATAAAGCCACAAGTAAACCGTCTTAACTCGGTGATCCTAGTAAACAATCAGGAGTGAAAATGACATTCGATAGAAGGTCTATTGGATTAGGAAAGGATGGGATATTTCTCTAATTTTCGTTGAAAATAGGTCTAAATGTAATGGAAATTGCTTTGCTTGAATTCGGGTGAAAAAAAATAAAGTAGGCATCCAAAGGAAGGCAACTAAAGCAGTGAAGATAAGAAAATGAAAGCATATCTTATGAATTGCCTTGGACAGAACTCAAAGAAACATGGACTAATCTGATTTCGGATGAATTCAAGAACAATTCCCAATCAAATTTAAAGTGATTTAACACTCACGAAAACCAAGGATTTTCATGAGCAGCTTTCCAAGGCAGAACCACTGTATGAATGACCAGAGAACTTCGTTTCTACAACATATTAGGGCTCAGATAGAAGAATCTGAAGACTCAGATGGCCAGGGTGATTCGGACTAGAAAGAATAATAGTCAGTTGATATCAAATAGAGTAGAAATTCTTTTATACATGTGGTGGAGACAAATAGAGCTTCAAACCATGTCAATTTTGAAATATGATTAATCTCATTCCTAAAGTTAGGCTCACATCTAAAAGTAACTTTCTTTTTTTTAGAGTAAAAGAAATCGAACTTCCAATGGAATGAACTAAAATAAGATGCCCAAACATAACAACAGAAACTATTCATTATGAAAAGTAATTATAGATGTTTGACTTCCAAATTATTAGAACACTTTACCTGTCTCTTCTCATGCTTTTGAAAACAGTCCGAGCTTGGTCCACCATTCCCGAAATTGCAAATGCATCAAGCAAAATATTATAAGACTTATGGGTAGGCCTGAAAAGGAGACAGAATAGGATAGCATCAACTTTGGCAGGATGAATATATATAGCTGTCAAATAGCTAGCCACAAACTTGGCAGTCAATTAGTGAATGCATTTTTGGTACAAGGTGTAGAGGGGAGTTGAACTTAGACCTTAAACCCTTTAATGAAGTGTCAAGTAAATGAGTTACGGTCATCTATTAATCGGCCAAACTGTTCTGACATGACCTATATGTCAGATGCCAAAAAAAGAAAAAGTGTGCCTTTGCTGAATTTACTCTTTTTAAGTGACTCTATCTTCTTAACTAACTGCATTAGTTTCTAACCACAATGGCTTCAGATTGGATACAAGTTGAACTTACCTGATTCCAGCATCCAACATCTCCTCAAAAACAGCCAAAGCTTCCTCTTCCCTCCTAGCTTTGCCATAAGCATTAATGAGCAAGGCATAACTCACCACGTCAGGGCGGAGACCAGCTCTTTGCATCTAAAATACAACTATCATCAATGGAAGATTGAGAAAGAAAAAGCAAGAAGCTCAAAAATCAAACACTGGTTTGACTGTATGATGACATGAAACAGTTTGGTGTCTATTTGCTTGCATGCCTCTTGTGAATGCACGATAAACCATGCAATACTGAAGAAATGGGTTTGTTTTTTTCCTTCAGATAGAGATGTATTTCAGCATGCATTCGTAATAGATGTGAGGCAAACCGAGCATGTCTCGCTCTTCATATTTTGTATAGAAATGCCATTGCATAGAGAGGTGCTTTGAAAGGGCTAGGAATTTTTATACATCAACACACAAATACATGACTATCAAATCAACAAATAAATAAAAAGAGCAGGTACTGCTTTTAAAAAAGGATAGTTTACGTTGCATGTAATACACAAGTTATAAGATGATAAGATTAGCTGTTGACAGCATTTTCAGAAAGGAAGCAAAATTTACCAACTTCACCAGAAGGATTAAACAACCTAATTTGTCATGTACTAACTAGCAATAATATTGAACATCAAAAATCCAATTAATTGCAATGGTTTTTAATTTGAATAACTAGTCTAATTACTAATTGCACAACCAGATCTAATTATTCCACTAACACATCTTAACGTTAATGTAACAAACTAACATCCATTTCCACCCCTAGCAAGCGGCACTCAAACCCCAATAAATTTCCTCCTATAAATATTACATCATCCAATTCTCTCAAAAAGTATTCAACCTTACTGCCACCCTAGACACCTTACTCCACAATTCAAACCCCTAAAATGCGTGTTCTTCATAGGATTATCCGTTAGAACAAATTCACGCAAGTCAAAGGCAATCTGAAGTTCTTGGTTTGTTTATATGCAATTCAGTTAGACAAGAAGAACAAAACAGAACCTTATTAGACAAAACTCCCCTCAACTGCAGTTTGCAGGACTTACACGTGGACAACCTCATTAGGGATCATCAACTACACTTGGGCTGTGATGCCACGCTAAGCATCCATCGTAAAATAGTTTGCAATAGATGGAGGGTCCAATTTAATATAAGACCATAGGAAACCCAATACTTAATAGATATGGGATAAGACCACTTTCATACAAGGAAATGTTACCATAGGACTGATGATTAAACACAACTTATCACTCAAGATGATCAGAATAAAATTTATATACTATCCGCAATTAAGACCACTACTCAAAAGCTCTTCCAAGTACTCAAGGATATGGTGAACAGAGCAGGAAAATATAGAAAATAGAAATGGAGATTCTTTATGACGTTAGAATCAGTTAAATGATACATAAAAACATTATTTCTGTCGATGTAAAGGAGAAAAAAAGAACAGAATGATTTAGCAAACAATATATTGGACAAAAATGAAAAGTTTCTTTCAAAGAAGTATAACCACATCCACATGCTGTAATGCAAAAACATGAAAAGTAGGTCAGACAATGCCTAAAATTGCACCTGATCATATATCTTTGAAACTTCCTTGTAATTAGTTTCAAATGACATAAGACTATTGTAAGTGACTGTGGATTGCTTAATTCCTCGTTCGGCCATCAGCGCAAATAGTTTACGGGCCTTCTCATAATTCCCGGCCTTCTTATGCATATATATCATCATGTGAAACATTTTTTGGTCAGGCTTCAAAGGAGATTTTTCCTTATCCAAAAGTGTCCCAAACACTTCTTCGGCTTCCCTAAATTTGTTACCCTAATAACAGCAAGAAAAAATTTAAAAAATAATGAAAACAAGGGCAACGCCAAGCAAACAATTCGAAATATGCCTTAGTTAACATAGGCTGCTTCTTTTCCGGAAATCTAAAGGTCTCTCTTCCAATAGCATTTCATGGATGATCATCTAATGGATCTATATGTTAAAGAAAGAAAATTTAATAAAAGATAGAACAAGGTTTTAAGGAATCAGACTACCTCAACAAGTATTTTAAATATTATTTGATATGTCAAAGCAGAAGGTTCAGGGCCTGAAGATTGCATCCTTCTAAAAATGGCTTCAGCATTATTGTATCGACCTCCCTTCCCATATGCCTCCATGAGAGCAGTATGTGAGACAATACTTGGTACATAACCCTTTTTATTCATAAAGCTCAAAACTTTCTCAGCCTTATTGAAGTCCCCTAGCTTCCCATATGCTGTTATGAGCATCAGGAAGTCCATTTCACTGAAGTCCCACCAGCTTTGAGCTCGAAGCCACTCAAGAATCTATAGAATCAAAAAGGTTAGTATACAGTTCAATGAACAATTAGAACATAAAAATCACACAAAAGTTTCATATTTACATAAGTTACAACTAGAAAGATCTTTTCTGCTTTTAAACAAAAATACTTGAAAAAATAAATGCCTTTTCTCTTTGCTACAAACTAGGAACATAAAACAGTATGCAAGAAGCCCAACGCTCAAGGAGTTTTCAAAAGTTTAGGGTTCCCTTTCTGTATGAAGGTAAGTTTGCGGTATCTTATCCCTGCTCTTTCCCGCCCTTCATCCCTGTGTGTTTCTTTATATATTGATCAAAAGAAACAATAATAGCAAATTAATTTTGGAGAATTCTCCAAGTACAAATGACAATAACAGTTTCACGTCTAGGGTGAGAATTTGTTAACAAATGCCACATCGTTTAACCAAATCCATTCATGAATGCATTTGTTGCCTAAGATTTTGGCTATTGTTTATAAATTTTTACCTGTTCAGCATATAAAATGGGTTCATTTCTGTACTAAAATGAAGCACTACCATTCCTTGGCTACTTAGATTTACTTCCCCCCCCCCCCCTTCAATTTTTAAAGATTTTGTGAGAATTACGTGTTGAAGTTTTATCAGAAATCAGCAAAATAATCCACTAGGATCCTCAAATTCAATAGTTTTTCCTTTATTTTCCATATGAGTCTTATAAGTGAGAAGCATAGGTACAGCAGATTGCTAAAGTTAACCCAAAATCTGGAGCCTATTTATAGGCAAAAAAATCAGGATAATTAGCTAATGTCAAAGCTAAAGCAGATAAGGCTCATAGCAAACATAAACATAACCAACGAAAGATACCTCACTAACATAGTGCCACTTTTTCATCTGCTTAAATCTAACCAAGGTGCCTAAAAACAAGTCTTTAGAAAGAGATTGGTCACCAGTCCGTTGGCGTCCAAGTACTGTAGAAGCAGAACCTGTGTCCTCAATTTTCTGCATTAGTTTCTTCCAGCTCTTCTGTTTAGCTTCATCAGCTGCATCTTTGAAATGTTCCACTTTCTTTCTCTTCTTAAAAAACTTTCTAGGAGCCAATATTCCCATTGAGATTACCCCAACCAAAGGATAATTACCATCTACTTTGAGAGGAAAGGACCTTGGGGAGTGTCCAACTCTAAGAATTGAGTGTTTAGCTGAGAAGTAAAGCTTAGGGGAAAGTGGGTTTGCCACAAGAGTTGTGGGAAAGGAAAGCCGAGAGTTGATGGGCATGGAGGACGGTGGTGGCGAGCATCTGAAGATGTTTTGACGAAGGGCGGAGCCATGTATAGAGGAAGAAGAATGAGATACCTCCATTTCTCCTCGTCGGTTAACAGGCGAAGCAAAAGATAGAGCTAAAGACGTTAAAATCCCAACATAATTATGGTTAAATAGGTCATTCAATTAAAAAAATTGTTACAAACATGTCATCTGATTAACATATTGTTACAATCATGTTACTTTTATTTTAATATAGCATGGTATAATAATATTTTTTAATCCTCAATTTGATCCTCATTCTAAACAATTTAATAAATTTAACTTTTAATATTTAAAAAATTCATCATTTCAATCTTTATTCTTCTCCTAAATTGCTTGTTCTTATCTCAAAAAATATTACAATACTTTTATGTTACTTTCCTGGTATATAACATTTTAACAGTAACTTGTTGTTACTTTATGGTATAATGCAGTTATCGAACTACAGATTTGATATGGGATAACTTGTTTTGAAAGTATGGCAAAAAAGACTAAATTGATGGAGTTTTTAAATATAAAAGATTAAATTTATTGAATTGTTTCAAATTAGGACAAAATTATAGAATGTGTAAGTTTTAGGAACTAAAAATGTTATTATAGAAAAGAAAAGTGACATGTTTGTTAATTGACTTGTTTGTAACAATATATTAATTGAGTGACTTGTTTGTAGCAATATGTTAATTGAGTGACTTTTTGTAATAATACATTAATTGAGTGGCTTATTTATAACTTTTAAAAAAATGTGACTTGTTTGTTATAAAATCTATAATTAAGTGACCTTAGGTGTAGTTTACCCTTATATATTTGAAGGAAAACATAAAAGTTGAGAAGTGTCATGTTTATTATTCTTTGGTTTACTGAAAAAAAAACTCAAATTATGTCACTTTTGCATTTAAGTACTTAAAAGTTTATTGGTACAAGTAATTACCTAAAATTAACTGTAACGTCCTTGGAAAAAATTAAACAAATCGATTGCTTTACTAGTAAAAAATATTACCAAATTCAATTTACAAGTCATATATGCATTATATTTAAAAATATCCAAATAATGTTCTAAAAAATATCCAAATCGTAATACATTAAAACAACTACCTAACATTAAAATCTTAAAAACTACAAACATAATGATAAATTTAGTTTCGCCAACAATAAACAAATCATTTCAAAATTATAATAACTTGACAAGTAACAATTTCTTCCCATGTATATATGTAAATGTAAAATATAAACGAGGTAAGTATATATTTTTTTTAAAGTGAGAATAGTGTAGTTATGGTCTCATGAGAATTTATACAGGTACGATTTGGGATTCTGACGATGTTGATATAACAATCATCGTCATCATTCTCATTTGAGCTTCAGAATAAATTTTCTCTCATCCTTGTCCTCGTGGGTGAAGATTTTAATTATTCCACATCTCTATCAATTCAACCTCGCGATTTTCAGTTATTTTTCCATCCAGTTGTCACCTTTAGTTATTAGAGGTACACTTTTAACTCTTGAATGGTTAATCCTCCAATTTTGTTTATATAAGCTAACCTTAATAGCCATTGCAATTCCTGTAGTTAAAGTTCGTCTCTTATCCCACGTGGATAAAAAATAAAAGGTTATCACTCGAATTATAACTATATGTTAAGCTTGTAGTATGCTCAAATCGATTCCCGAAAACTGTCAAGTGGGTTGTATTTGGTCCTTGGATGAATTGGCTAAAAATCGAAAGAAAAGTAGACAAATTGCACAAGAATTTTAGAGTGGTTCGACTACTCAACCGAGTCTACATCCACTACCTTAGCACACCACTAAAGATTTTCCAATTCACTATGAATTCTTCCCCTTTTCTAGGCTGAGGCAACCCTTTACAACCCTATCTTTTAATGGCTAAGATAGAACCACTTTAGTTTTACTTAGGCTAAACTGAAACCTATCCCTTTTACAAGGTAAAAGATGTAAACAAATAAACCTCACAAGGTGGGTGTTTACATAAATTAAGCTCACAAGAATGAGTGAAAGATTTACAATTTAAACACTCTCTAAACTATATACAAGAGAAATAAAGAAATAGTTAGGAATGAGCTTGTGGTTGTTACTAGCCGTTAGGGGTAATTTGGAGTCGTTGGGAACATTTTCCAGCCATTGGAGGCAGTTCTGGGTTGAGGGTATCGGTACGCGTGATGTCCGTATCAGTACCTGCATTTAAATCAAAGAGCTAGCCGTTGGGCGTACCGGTACACGATACTTCCGTATCAGTATGGTACTATGCATTGGGGGATTTACAAAGCAAAGGGTATCGGTATGCCTTTACGCATATTGCTGCGAGCCTTTCCGTATTAGTACGCATAAGCCTATACTAGTACGATTTTTGGTTCTGGAAAATTACTATAGTTGAAACCTTAATATGTATCGATACAGGGTATACCGTATCGGTATGGTTGTGTTGAAAACATGAGTTTAGCTACTTAAAAAACGTTTCAAAGCCTTCCAAAACCATTTGAAAACATCTCAAACTTATTTTCAAGTTGTTTGGACTTAAAATTATTTTTAAAATCTTGTCAATTTAGTCCAAAACTATTTTTCAATTATTATATCAAAACAAATTTCCTAACAATCTCTCCCTTTTTGATATAATAAAACCAACTTGAAAAATTATTTTTGAGATTCTCCCCCTTTGAAAAAATAAGTTTTGAATACGAGTTTAAAATTTAAAGATAGTTAAAGCTCCCCCTTATTCACTTGAAAATTCAAATTTTCAAAATATTCTCCCCCCTTTTTGTTATATCAAAAACGGTTCAAACTAAGTTTGAAAACTTTTAAAGTCCATAACAATAGAGAGTTTAAAACAAATTTTGACAAAATAAGAATTTTGTTTTAAAATAGGCTCCCCTTACTCAAGTATTCCAAAAAAAATTTTGCTCAAATGCTTGACACTTAAAAGATATTGAATTTCAAGATAAAATCAAATTAAGAGCAAATGAAATTTAATTTATCAAAGTCTTCAAAACAAAAGAGTAGATAACCAAATAGATAAAGAATTAGCATAGAGGTTACCCATCTTCTTCATACGTGTGACTAGAGCATTCCAAGATTTTTGCTATCATCACTATTGCTCCAATACACCTACAAAAGACATTTACTTGATTTTTGGTATCCGAATTTCTTTGGATCCATTTAAATTAGTCACAAGGTCTTTAGTTCCCTGAGAAACCCCTACTTGCCTAATCATATAAGTTTTTCTTTTCTTTATAGGACAAGTATGTAAGGAATGACCATGATAATGACAATGTGAGCACTTTGCCATTATGTGACAAGATGACTTATTAAAAATAATTTCTTTTTCTTTTGTTAAGCTTTCAAGCTTAACTTTCAATTCAAGATTTTCTTTTTCTAAAACTTCATTGCTTGTTTTTGAAAACTCTAAATCATTTTTTAAAGTCTCATTTTGGTTTTCAAAATCCAATTTTATTTTTAAAAGAAAATCATTTTCAAATTCAAGTTTAGAAATCATTTTCTTAAATTTAGAATTCATGGTTTCAAATTCCAAAAATAATTCATCGAAAGCATCTTGTAGCTCGTCAAATTTATATGAATTTAATTCACCTGAGTTAGAAAATACCTTGGGCTCATCAAGTGCCAAAACACCATCCACCATAGAGATTGAAAGGAGGTTTGCACAAGATGAAGCAGCATCCTTCTTCTCTCCCTTCTTGTTGCCATAGAGTTTCTCAAGTTTCTCCCATATTTCGTTGGTACTTTTGCATGTGGAGACTTTCTTGGAAACGTCTTCATTGAGGCCACAAAGAAGAGTGTACATCGTCTTTGCATTTAGCTTGGCCTTCGTGTCATTTGCACTCATTTGTTTCTTCTTCTTCTTAGGAGCTTCCAAGTAACCATCTTCAATGATATCCCAAACCTCAAAATCGAGAGATTTGATGAAATACTTCGTGACATTGCTCCATTGGAAGTATGTTTCTCCTTTGAAGAGCTGAGGACATGAGATAGAGTGGCCTTCTTCAAATCTTACCATTTTCTTGAACGGTGGACTTCAAGCAAATAATCTTTACTCTCAGATGTTAGTCCTTCGATGGAGACGAAGCTCTGATACCAATTCTTAAGCTTGTAGCACGTTCAAATCGATCTCTAAAAACTGTCAAGTGGGTTAATTGGCTAAAAACTGAAAGAAAGGTAGACAAATTGTACAAGGATTTTAAAGTGGTTCGACTACCCAACTGAGTCTACATCCACTACCTTAGCACACTACTAAGGATTTCCCAATTCACTGTGAATTCTTCCCATTTTCTAGGCTAAGGAGGCAACCCTTTACAACTATATCTTTTAATGGCTAAGATAGAACAACTCTAGTTTTTACTTAGGCTAAACTAGAACCTCTCCTTTTATAAGATAAAAGATGTAAACAAATAAACTTCACAAGGTGGGTGTTTACACAAATTAAGCTCACAAGAATGAGTGAAAGATTTACAATTTAACCACTCTCTAAACTATGTACAAGAGAAATGAAGAAATAAGATTTAGACTCAAATTCTCTTGATCATCTTGCTTGAATGTCTTCTCTCTAACCATCTTCAAGTGTTCTAGCCTTCATAATATAGTTAGGAATGAGCTTGTGGATGTTACTAGCTATTAGGGGTAATTTGGAGCAGTTGGGAACATTTTCCAACCATTGGAGGTAGTTTTGGGAAGAGGGTATCGATACGCATGATGTCCATATTAGTACCTGCATTTAAATCAAAGAACTAACTGTTGCATGCCGTTGGGCGTACCAGTACACGATACTTCTGTATTGGTACGGTACTAGGCGTTGGAGGATTTACAAAGTAAAGGGTATTGATATGCCTGTACGCGTATCGGTACGACCCTCTCTGTATTGGTACGACCCTCTCTGTATCGGTATGCATAAGCCTGTACTGGTACGAGTTTTTAGTTTTGGAAAATTACTGTAGCTGAAACCCTAAAGTGTATCGATACATGGTATATCGTATCGGTACGGTCGTGCTGAAAACACAAGTTTGGCTACTTAAAAAACGTTTCAAAGCCTTCCAAAACCATTTGAAAATATCTCAAACTTATTTTCAAGTTGTTTGGACTTAAAATCATTTTTGAGATCTTTTCAATTTAGTCCAAAACTATTTTTTAATTATTATATCAAAACAAATATCCTATCACTATATATACTAATAATATTACTAAAAACCTGTCAATTCAAGGGGTTAAATTATATCCTTGGTCCTAATAATTTTTTATTTTTGGAAAGATAACATTTTGTTTTGATTGTGTTGCCACAAGGATTAAATTGTTTTAATGGAAAAACCTAGTGATTCTACCGAAAATTTTGGAGTCAAGCCTTTGTCGTATAAGAGTCTTGGTGGCCGGCCGCCGGAGGAGGGTGCCCGACTTGTCATTCCTCTTGTGTTGGACCATCCTGAATCACCGGTGTTAGAGTCGGTTCAGCGACTGCAAAAGAAGAACAAGATAGATGATAGAGAGGTTTCTGGTGGTGCGTCTGGCGAGGTATCGGCAATGGAGGCCAACGTGGTGCCTAGTGATGTACGGAGGCGCTAGCCGAAAGGGTCTAGAATTTGACAGGGGATGGCTCGGTGGCCCAGGTGACGCTGTGGTGGAGGAGTAGAATGATGTCGTGCCGAGCAAGGGAACACATGGAAGTAAGGTTATTGCCAACAATGAGTCTGGGCAGAAGTTGAAGCTGAGTTGGATTGAGAAGGAAATCGTGGTTTTGGAAGATTCATTTCTCGAATCGTGTGCATGATCAGGTGGATTCAATATACGGAATGTGCTTATTGTCCGTCTGTTAGGTCGAATGATTAGGTTCAAGGCTCTGTTGTTGCGGGTTAATGTCCTATGGCGTCTGGTGGGTGAGATTCAGTTGATTGACTTGGAAAATAACTATTTCTTAGTGAAATTTGTCGAGGAAAAGGATACACCAAAGTTTTTACTCATGGGTTATGGACCATATACGGTAGTTATATAATGGTTCAACCGTAGAGACACTTTTTCTACTGCAGAGAAGTATCTATCATACGTGATAGTGTGGGTTCGCCTTCTTAGGCTTCCGTACATGTACTACTCGAAAAGTGTATTTTGTCAGATAGCAGACCTAATTAGTAGAGTAGTCAAAATTGATTATAATAAGAATCAAGGGGAGCGGGGCAAGTTTGCGCGACTAGCTATACTGGTGGACCTTAATAAACCTTTGTTACCATGTATTGAAATTGATGGGGTTATTCAACAGTTGGAGTATGAGGGGCTGCAACAGATTTGTTTTGAATGTGGTACTTACGACCATGCGAAGGAAACGTATCTAAAGAATCATAAGCGAGTTATGCTTGTGAACACTGAGGGTGTTGGGGTGGATACGTCTGATGGAGCTTCATGTGGTAAAGGTAAACATGTGGATAAGTTTGAACCGTGGATGGTGGCAGATACTCAGCATCGTGGGAGTTCGTTGCCAGGACAGGCTAATAAGGTGAATGTTGGGGGTGCAACAGGTAATGGTGGCTCTCAGTTTTCGATTTTGGATAAGCATGATGATGTGGATGAAGGGGTTGTAAGGGATGTTATGAATCCTATTCTAAACCGGGATAAGGGTAAAGGAAGTGTGGTGGCGTCACTGATAAGTCTAATATTTGCATATTTTCACATATATATACCTATATTTTAGTGTTCTAATCCAACTATAAATCTATGTTTTTACAAGTATTTGATTTTTGTAGGGATTTTGACAACTAAAGGATAATACATGTGTTGCGCGTAATAAGTGCTCCGCAATTGTGCAAGTGTACACATCACAAGTTATAGTATAAAAGATATTGTCTCCACAGGGATTGGTGCCACTTCAAGAATCTAATCTCTTGCACTATAAAAAGTAAAAGAACACAAGTAGAAAATTGTAGGAGTTTTAACTAACAACTAAACTAGAAAGCAAATATGTAAAAGAAAATGTAATCAAATGAGAGAGAATAGGCCAGGTTATCGTGAGTTGAGGTTTGATAGCCGATTGGATCGTCTTGGTAAAAGAGTGCAAGGGCAACTTGCGCAGCGGGGTTACCTTGGCAACTAATCGACGGTTGCTTGGGCAACTGGTTGGGCGGCTGGGCAGCAACTTCAAGGTTCGGCGGAGCATTCTTCAATGGTTTCTTCTTATCCCTAAGTCAAAACTCTAGCTAATTGTGCATGCCTTGATAATACATCCCTGCGTGAATCAAGGGTGAACAACAACCAATCTTGCGCTCCTCTTAGCCGTTGAAATCCTTAACTTATTCCTAAGACGGATTAATCTTCATCATCAATAGATTGAATAAAGACCATACTTATTCGTTTCTTGAATCTAACTCTCCCGATATTAGATAAATATATAAAGTTACGAGATCCTCTCCCAATTCACTCGCAAACAAGAATAAGAACCAAGAATGAGTAAACCTTGAATTGAAAGTGCAAACTCTTATTACCTAAACAAAATCCAATTGTTTCTCACAACCACAAAACTCAATAACCTTAGCCAAATAGATTTAGTTCATGGATAAGTTCCAAAGAAACACAAAACAAAGAATTCCTAACATAAACCTAATTGAACAAGAAAGAAAAAGATGAAGAATGGTTGAAGCCTTTGTCGAAATCTCTCCCTTGCTCTTGTCGAAATCTCCCACTTGCTCTCTTTGTCAAAATTTCTCTCTTCTCTCCCTCTAAAGTTGATGGCTTGGTCCTCAATTTATAGGGCTAGGTCAAAGTCTTTTTTGAGGAGGAAGTTAAGTTAGAATTAAATATCTTTAAATAATATAATTCTTTATTATATTTAAATTCCTTCTAGAACTTTTCATATCTTCTTGGGATTTAATTTCTCTTTAACCTCTTCATGGAAATCAAACTCCTTTGAGATTTAACTTTTCTCCACGTCATCTTGGGCTTATGTAGTCATCAATTTCGACTACCATATCATCTTATCCCTTATCGAAAATTGCCCTGGCAACTAGCTTGGCATCTCCTTCATGCATTGCCCTGGCAACTGGTTCCAGCCTTGCTTTGGCAAGTGATTCTGCACACACACACAAAACACACCAAAGCAGTATCTTTTTCAACAAAACTAAGCAAAATATGAAATCAAGCTTGTCCACCAATGAAACAATAAAAACATGCATGAATGGCAAATAATGCAACTAATATGAGCCTAAGTCTAGCAATAATATGAATAAAAAGGGTAATAAAAATAGTACTTTGAACACTTAACACACCCCCAAACTCGAACTATTGCTTGTCCTCAAGCAATGCAAACTAATAATTACCCGCCAAGACTTCAATTTTCACAAACTTAGCTTTGAACTTGATTTCAATTCTCAGAACCAGGGCACAAAGTATGATTGGCTTTTCATTTTTTGGAAAACTTAGGAGTTACTCGGAATCAAACTATAATGCTTGTGAGTGTGTGCGGAGTTGTGTGCAAGTTGATTTTTCGGATTCTATGCAAACAAAAGGTTTTCAAATTACTTCATTGGGTTCTTTCAACATGTTTTAACTAGAGCCGGTTTCGGGCACCTCTAGCGTTTTGTTTTTAGTTTTCTTAAGTTAATTAATTTATTCGACTAGAGCCGGTTTCGGGCACCTCTAGCGATCAATTTTTAGCACATACTAGAGCCAATTTCGGGCACCTCTAGTGATCAAATTTTAGCACATACTAGAGCCAATTTCGGGCACCTCTAGCATTCATCCAATTTTTATTCGAATCCCCCAACTTTTAATTATCAACCTAAGTTCGCTAGAATTCCTTGAATCAATCAAGCCACAATAGTGTTTCATCAAGTTTAGCATTATAGTAAGATTCTAAGTGTTTCCACGGTTATCCTAGAATAAAAAAAAATCTATCAATTAAGTACATTGGCAAAGTCATCATCAGATATTCATCAAATCTAGGCAATTCTTGTTCCAACTAAAGGCATGGCAAGCAATTTATGTATCCTAAATGTAATACTTAAGATGAATGCAACTAAACATGGTAATTAACTAATAACAATCCCCCCAAACTCGAGTGAGACATTGTCCTCAATGCATGCAACAAAGAAAAATAAAAATAAAGAAAAGTAAAATGCAAACGATGACTTACTCCGAGAGTTCGTCGTCGTGGATGATTAGTTTCCTTTTGGTCGGTGTTTTGATTCTTTTGCTTGAACGCGGTGGTTGCTTCCTTGTTGCCGATGGTGGAATCGATCCTCGTACGGGGTTGTCCTCATCGTCTTCTTCATCAATGTCATTGGCTTTTCGCTTGGGCTTGGAGGATTCGATTGGTGCGATCTTTGTTCGTGCAATGGAGGACTCGTTCGAATCTGAAAAATCAGACAATGATTCAGTACGAGTTGATTTGGGCATAGGTGCTTTACCTTTGGCTTTTGCAGTGGTTGTCGGGGCGTCTTTAGCTTTGGTTGCCGCGACATCTTCAGTGTTGGTTGCCGTGGAAACTGCTTAGGTAGGCGCAATGTAGGTTGTCGTGGCATCATCTGTTGCGGTTGCCGTGGCAACTGCTTCATTGGTTGCCGTCGCAAGGATTTTGGCAGGAAAGATGGGGAACGGCACGCGGCTGTCCGGGTACTTTTCCAGGATGACTTGGGTGATGACATTGTTGTGATCCTTCATGTACCGCATGAACATTAGTTGCCGGTCTTCAATTTGCTTAAGGCGGTTCGCCAAGGTTGTAAGAATACTTTAAGTTGTCCTAGGATTGCTGGCCGAGTTGCCCGGACATCAGTTACTTGGGCATTAGGGGTTGCCGAGGCGGCAGGAGTTGCCGTGGCAATTGAAGGCGTTGGGGATTTTACCGGTGTTTCTCCCATTAGCTTTCAGATTTGTGCTCGATTCAAAATGGACTTTGGTAGAGCCTTTTCATCAGTGGACTCACTTGGAACATGCATCTCTTTGCAAAGATTGGAAATTAAGCACGGGAAGAAAAGAGAACCCTTGTCTTTTGTGCTACATACAAAAATCTCATCACAAATAATTTTCCCAATGTTAATGATGCGATTATGCAAGATAGAATGTATGAGCAAAAGACGAGGTGTATCAACGATGGTATTGTGTGTGGTGGGCATTAAAGAAGTTTTAACAAACTTATTCCATAATTTTGCCTCAGGTTTAAGCCGAAGGCGATTTACCGTGCCCTTGTATTTACCGTCGTTCCAATGAGTTCCCGATAGAGTGAGTTCTTGAAGCACCTTGTCGAGTTGCTTGGGCGTGAGTTGATCAACAAAGGATTGATACTCGTCCTTATCAATGTAGAGCCCATAAAAGGTGTTGATGTTTTCGGGGCTTATGAGTATAGCCTTGTCACGAACAAAAACATAAGGATTATTCGGGTTAGGTGAGTGAGCATAGAATTCTCTTACCCCATGAGATGTTACCCGGTTCCGATTGATGGCAAAAGATTTGCCACTTTTGATGTGCAATCCTTTTGAAGATTAATGGTTCAAGGTCGAAATCTTGATGAGAGTTGGAGTATTCAAAGCCTTGTTCTTCGCAAATCTTCCGGCTTTCAAACTTGGAGTGAAATCTTTCTTGAACCACCGGTGTAGCAAACTTCTTGTATCTTGGTTCTTTGGAGGAACTTGATGAACCAAAAATTCAATTTTGGATGCCAACGGATTGCCAAGTGTCTGGGTAATTCATGGTGTTTATCGATATTTGCTAATTCGGTGGTTCAACATTTAGATTGTTTGAGGTCTGATCATCGACCACTGCTTCTTTGGCTTAGGGGTTAGGTGAATAGTGGTTCGCGTCATCCTTTTTGGTATATTGCTACCTGGCAGGATCATCCGGAGTTCCAAGATTTTTTTAAACCAGTATGGAGTAGTGATCGGTCAGTGGATGGAAATTTTGAGAATTTTCGATCAGAAGTTACATCCTGGAATGTTAACACGTTTGGTCACATTGGGAGGCGAAAGAAGCGTATTCTTGCTCAGTTGCGGGGGATTGACAGGGTGCTTTTAACTAAGTCCTCAGATTTTCTCACTAATTTGGCTAGGGAGTTGCGTATGGAACTAGATATGGTCCTTAAGAAGGAGGAGAATTTGTGGAGACAGAAAGCATGTTCGCAATGGATTGTGGACGGGGATCACAATAACAAATTTTTTCATGCTTCTATGATGGCGCATAGGCGAGCTAATAAAGTGACGGCATTGAGAGTGGAAGACAGTTCATGGTGCTCAGATCAGGAGGATTTGGCGGGTTTGGCTCGTTCTTTTTTTTCATCTTTGTTCACGAGCTCAGGTTTGGATAGGCATGGATGGGAGGTGCGTGGCTTATTCTCGGTCATTGTGGAGGGCGAGTTACAGAGTCTTGGTATAGAGGTAACTGATGAGGAAATTCGAAATGCATTCTTTAATATGGAATTGTTGAAGGTGCAGGGTGTTGATGAGTTGAATGCTCACTTCTATCAGAAGAATTGGTCGATTGTGGGTGATTCAGTTTGTCAATTTATTAAGCAGATTTTTATATCTGGCGAGATCCCGAGCTTCTTGAACCAGATGTTGCTTGTTTAGTTGCCTAAGGTCACGACACCGGAGATAATATCTCAATTTTAGCCGATTAGCCTGTACAATGTGCTCTATAAAGTGGTAACCAAGATTATTGTTGATCGGTTAAAGCCGTTTTTGCTAGTGTGGGTCTATGAAAATCAGACGAGTTTTGTGCCGGGTCGTTCTACTTACGGATAATGTGGTTATTGCGCAGGATGTGATCCATACTATGGACCGAAAGACTGGGGGGAAAAGGTGGATGAGATTGACCTTGAAAAGGCGTACGATGGCCTGGAATGAAGCTTTATTGACGATACATTGCATGAGCTTAATATTCTGAATTCACTGTGTGTGTTAATTATGAGGTGTATTTCTACGGTTTCTACTCAGGTGCTATGGAATGGAGAGGTCACGGAGGCTTTTCAACCATCTCGGGGCATTTGGCAGGGGGATCCACTCTCGCCATATATTTTCGTGTTATGTATAGAGAGGTTAGCACAGTTCATTCAGGTGATGGTTAACAATGGTCAATGGCGTCCGTTTTGTACTTCCCTCAATAGTCCTAGTAGTCTGAAGACTTCCCATTTGTTCTTTGCATACGACTTGGTTTTATTTGTTGAGGCTTCGGTACAACAAATGAGTGTTGTTCGGTTCGTGCTAGAGAATTTTTGTCAATTCTCTGGGCATAAAATTAGCCGAGATAAAATGAATATATTCTTTTCTAAGAATGTTCCACTTGATTTACGCAATAGCATTAGCGCGGGATTTGGTTTTGTTGAGGTTTCGGATCTTGGGCGGTACTTGGGTGTGCCACTACTACATCAGCAGGTTACACCAGCTTCATATAGTTACTTGGTTCTGATGGTGCAACGGAAGTTGAGTGGTTGGAAGGCGAAGTCCTTATCACTAGCCGGTCAAATTACTCTTGCATGCTCTGTTTTGGCAACAATCCCTGCATATACAATGCAATCAGCAATCTTGCCTAAACGCACTTGTGTTGAAATTGAACGCTTGATTAGGCGATTTATGTGGGGTATTACGACTGATAGGGGTGGTATTCATCTTGTTTATTGGGGAGATTATTGTAAACCTCTTGTTCATAAGAGTTTAGGGTTACAGAAATTAGTGCACCAGAATGAGGCGCTTATAATGAAATCGGCGTTTCAATTAGTCGCTAATAGGAACACTCTATGGTTCTGCTTCCTCTGAGCGAAATATAAGTGCACCGATGAATCCCTACTATGCTTCGGACAGAGAATGTATCGAGATTGATGAATGGTATTGGCTTGGTGTTGAATGATATGTGACAGAACCTTGTGTGGAGAGTTGGGAATGGTTCTAATGTTCGATTCTAGTATGATGCATGGTTGGGTGAAGTGGGCCAATTGGCACATTATCTGCATCCGAGCCGAGTAAGGGAGCAGTCTTCGATCTCTATTGTGGCTATGGTCGATGGAGCATCGGGGGAGTGGCGGTGGGAGGTCCTTGAGGAGCCGTTGCCGCTGCACATTTTGTTAAAGATTGAAGCTGTGAAATGCTCGTTACCTTACTTTGGAGAGGATCGTATAGGTTATGGTTTGAGTGTCGATCGACGTTTCACGGTAAAGTCGGCATATGGCCTTGGAGCAGATACTCCAACTGCTGAACTTGAGTGTATTTGGAAGATTATTCATCAGTTCCAAGGGATTCAGAAAAATTAGGATCTTCATATGGTTGGTTTGTTGTGGGAAATTGATGACCAACACAGAGCGAATGAGGCGGCACTTGGCAATAGATGGTCGGTGTGTTATTTGTCATGGTTCCATGGAAGATGTGTCCCATGTACTTCGGACGTGTCCTGCGGCATTAGCAATTTGGCAGAGCCTTGTGCGACAAGATAAGTTAGAGGAGTTTATGGAGCTTGAGTTGAAGAAGTGGTTAGGGATTAATCTAACGAACTCCTCTTATTTTACCATTAATCCTGAGGATGGGATCTCTTGTTTGGAGCGATAATTTGAAATCTTTGGTTGTTTCGGAATGCGGTGGTATTTAATAACCCGGTTGAGGAGTATGGGGGGTTCTTGCTCGTAGTCGACGGCTTGTGGATCTGATGATTGCCGCTACTGCTCGGCCGAGTGTGTTGCCTAGTGCGAGGTGTCAAGGCCATCCCTTATTATATTACGACCCTGCCTTGACAAGCCCGTTCATTACCGAGCAATGGTGGACCGAGTGATGATATGAGCAGTCCCTAAGGAGCTACCAAGTCAAGGATGCAAGTTAAGAAGCTTTAGGAAGACGATGAAGGCCCTATCCAGAAAGTGTCCTCATTTGGGACGAAGCAACGTCTACTCACGGCATTTTTGGTAAGTTTATTTAGCTCTTTAGGGGGAAGTGGTCTGGTGTCGGGTCTCCACCATCCCCCTCGCCTGGGCTAGCGACCGAGCTTTCTTGGTGTAAGCGACCTACTCCTAGGCCTATGTGGGGCCTAGTGATTGGCACACTGTCTCCCCGGGAGAAATACCTAGGGACGGTTTGGGGCCATAGGGCCCCATATCGCGCTTGTGGCTGAAGTACGAGGTTGGAGTGCAGCTATCGCTAGGCCCTGCGGGATTCGAAACTCTAAAGCCTTAGGGCCTTGTGACCCTGAGAAGGCTAGACCGAGATAACTCCTTGGACAATGAAGCATGAGGAAGGCTGACTTGTCTGGGTAACACCCATTTCAAGTGCCGCACGGCTTGCCAACCGAGCAAAGGGGGCCTGTCCGTGACACATGGTATCAGAGCAAGAATACGATGGACAATGTACTCATGTGATGGTGGCGTTTTGCGATGGCTTTTGATCTGATGGTGCGTATTTGTTAACGAGACGCCATAGTGCTCATGTACCAACTGGAACACTATGATGCTTTATTTAGTGGCGTGGTGCGTGGTGACGCTTGAGACGGATGCGTAGCAAAAATGAGAGTTGGACTATTTGTGGATCAGTTGGTCTCACGCCAAAGCGCTCCCGCGGTGGAGTAGGCGAGGTGGATCATCATGACGAGAAAAAAAAAAAGAGAGACTACTTTTTTTTTTTACAGGCGCAGAGGCGCTGGATTGTGCATTATACGCCAAGCGCTCTGGTGAATGGAGTAGGCAGGGTCGAATGATAGTAAACCAAGCGCTCTTTGGACTGGAGTAGGCAGGGTGGGGGACTACGCCAAGCGTTCCCATGTGGGGAGTAGGCAGGGTGGTCTAATCCCACGCCAAGCGCTTCTCTTCAAGGAGTAGGCAGGATGGTGTAATGTCACGCCAAGCGCATCCATTAGTGGAGTAGGCAGGGTGTTCTAGTTTCACGCCGAGCGCCCTGTGAGGGTAGGCAGGGTGGCTAGAACCTACGCCAAGCGCTTCCGCGAGTGGGGTAGGCAGGGTGACTCCTTATGCTGATTGATCAAGACCTAGTCAAGGCGCAAATGTGTCTAATGGTGGGTTTGGCAAGGTAGTGCCGATGTGTTACATTAGCGCGGTGGCGCGTATGAATTAGGGCACAGTGGTGCTCATTTGTTCGTTACAGGCGTAACATTATTGTTGGCTGATCGAGACAGCGGTCGAGTTGAGGCGCAAAAAAGCGCAAGAACTTTTGTAGATGAGATTGATCTTTGTATAGTAGTGCATGTCCGTGATTTGGGGACACCGGTAATATTTTTTTATTTGGGTTGCTTTAAAGGCTCGTTGAAGGCTGTCTATGGGACATGATGAAGTGTGTATTCCTCATAGCATGGGGGCACAAATTCTAGCAATATGGGGATGCTTACGCATCACGCGAGAGGAGAGTCATTCCCTATGGTGGCTATCGGTAATAGTGATGCTTATTTTGATACATTGTCTGGTGTCGGTAACCCTTGCTTATTGATGTTTGTTTTGTCCTGTTAGTACAAGGGCGTGTGTAGCCCGAAGCATAAAATGTGGTTAATTTTGTTAATCTAACATATTGGTGCTTGTCATTTCCATGGTAATGGGATAAATTCTTGATTGATGAAATTTAATGGCAATATTGTTTATCCTGGCACTGTGGTGCTTGATTGTTGCCTAACTATCTTTTTCCAGGTGAAAAGATGAGTGGGTATAGATGGTTGTAGAGTGATACAACAGATAGTCACGGGTTCGTAGACTAACCCTAAAAGAAAGAGTTAGAGACAACTTGAAACCGTTCCATAATTGCTTTGGGTTCGGGGACTCAAGGCGGCAGAGTCGTGTTCTTCAAGGTGGTGGATTCGCCCATTGATAAAATTAAAGGGGTATGATAAAACTCGTTTGTTGTGGGAGTACTTTGGTATAGTGTGATCGTCTAAGGGTGCAGGAAAAGACTTTTAGGACTTCAAACTATTTAACGAAGTGGTCAAAGGATCACAACGAACGCTGTATGCCAGATGGAGTGGCCCCTCTCGAAACAAAAATAGAGTAAAAGGGAGTGCAAAGTTATTGGTATTCTCCCTCTTGTATGTTGTGGACTCTTGTAGCGGACGGACACATCATGGGTTCTCGGGGAAAAGTTATATTGTCAGATAAAATCAAAGAGCCTAAGGGAAATGTTTCTCATAGCTAATGATTTGTCTGTAAATGGCAATTTTCTTAAGACACATTGGGTCTTAAGGTAAAAAGGAATGTGTTGCGATGTGGTAGTTTGGACCAGATCCTCTGGCAATAATTTGCAATATGAGATGACAAAGGATAAGACAAAGTGCTATTTGTAAAGCTACTCGTTTGGGTGAGAAACACAAGGGTGGTACAACTTGGTAATGCGGGTGCATTTGAGGAAAGCTCTCCTTAGGAGTTCCTTCACAAGCAGAGCCAAAGAGTAAGCGTGGGACAGACAAGCTCGATGGGTATGTGGTGATGATTCAAGTACAATTCAGATCTCACCCAAGTATTACAAAATCCCCAATTTGGGCAGTGGAGATATGGGCTACTACCGACAAGCTAGTTGGTGGGGCGAGCTAGTAAAGCCAAGGCTTAGGTCAAAGTTGATGTATGGACCAAGAGACCAAAAGCAAAACCTGGTTACCACGGATATGTCAGTGTTACCCAAAAATAGAAATGTGGTGGTCAAGGAAGTTATAACGCACTTCCCAGAGTTTGGCAATACAGAGCGTGAATTGCAGTGGGAGTCGTACTGGAAAGTCCCATTGAACTTGTAAGGTACATTTCATTTTATTGTTATGTTATTGGACTAACCAATTTCGTTGTCAGTTTTCTCTTTGTGTGTGTTCTGACGACAGGTGTTCCTACCAATTCCTTGAGGGATATGGGGGCAATCGATTAGAGAACCAAGACGGTTTGAAGGTTTGGCAGGTGTCAAAAAGTCCTGGTCGTATGCAACAGGGATAAATGTTAGCTTCATGTAACAAAGAAGGACACGATACAAATATCACATCTATTTGTAAAAGTCGATGTCTGTGCAGGCACAATGATTCTGGGTGTGTCGACAAGAATGGTGACAAACGCGAAAACGTGGAACGAGTATTGCCCAGAGAGAGAACACACCCAGGTGCTGGGGCATCAACACAAGGTGGTGGGTCGGTAGACCCTAGTCGGTTTAAGGAACTTGAGGCCGTAGTGGCTGCCATGAGAGCTATGGCATCAAATGATCGGCTTTGAGCAATAAAGGAAATGCAGCAAGAGTTGACCCAGACTATCAAAGATTTTGGTAATGGAGGCAAAAGAAGCATTAAGTCATATGAAGTTCGGACTAGATGAGATCAAGACTCACGTTAACCTGATACAAATAGCTATGAGCAATTCGATGACAGTAGATAGGGTCTGAGGACTAGGGTTTCAAAACCTCAACGGTATGAAGAGAACAGAGATGCTAGGGAGCATGAAAATTTCTTGTTCGACGTCAAGCATTATTTCTGATATACGCATACTAAAACAGATAAAGACAAGGTCGCGGTGGCCTTGGTGTATCTAATAGGGGACGCCAAGTGGTGGTGGCGGTCCAAGTTATTAATGGTGTTTGTCCTATCAAAATATGTGATGAGCTAAAGGGAGAGTTAATGGGCTCATTTCTTTCCCAAAAATGTAGAATATAATGCTCAAAAGAAGCTACGGGATTTAGCGAATACATGTTCTATTCGAGATTATGTAAGAGAATAAAAAGGTATTGATCCTACATGAGAATACTCTACTGACTAGATGTTGTGTGCATATGGGGAAGAGTTTGGTTCCTGGGAAAACCTAAGTTACACGTAGAGGGCACAAGTGAGACATCATTTTGAAGTCCACGACATGAGACTAATGTTGATATGATGGTTGTGGGGTGCTAATACAGGTTCCTTTGTGGGCGTGATTAACAAGATGAACTTTTCTGGTAAGTGGATAATGGGGAAGACATGTCTTTTGGGAAGAGGGTAATGGCCTCGTGACAAGTATAGGCCATGTGTGTCAAGAGATCAAATGCGTACTTTTGTGCTTATCAACAGTTCTATCTGTTACAAAGGGAGTGAAGGAGAAACGAAATAAAGGGGCAACTTGATTGGCTATTACAAGGGCCATAAGAGACCATTAAGAAGTTCTAGCGATGACATATGACCATCTATTTTGGCTACTGGAACAAGGGCAAGGTTGTTCGAGAGAATATTGGTGGGCATTCATTTGGTAAATGGTGCAGGTATAATTGAGTAAGAAGAAAACCTCACGAGTGGATGATATTAACTTGTCGTAGAGACTGCATTCTCAAATAGTCAAAACACTTGTGGTATACATACAAAGGCATATCATGATTGGTGGTAGCATAAGGCAATGTGTACCAACCAGGTAATCATACGAGACTTGTGTGGATATGTTTTCATTGATAAAATTGCTTGTATATCTTATAAAAACAGGATGTATTGCGGAGAACAAAAGGCAAGTACAATGCAATACGGTGTTGGCAACTAGAGAGAATCTATGCATTATTGAGCAACCAGGTGCAACGCGAGCATGTGCTGGCAAAACTTGGGTTAAGGTTGATGACAAATGTATGGTGACGCATTCAATACTTTGGAGGTCTCGGTATGAGATGAGGCAAAGTTGACGAAGATGCTTAACGTCGAGGAGCAAGCCATTGAGTAACGAGTCATAACACGTTGCTCATGATCAGGTATGTTACTTTTGTATTTGTGTAGGTTAATGGGCAGATCGTGGAGCACAGAGAAACTACAAGGCACTTGTTCGAGTGGATCGATGGTTTGTTACTTGTCTTTTGCCCGAGCCACAATCAGAGTAAAAGTGGGGGAGCATGAATCTAAAACTCAACATGATAGAAGTGGAACTGGGTCATAATGAGTCTGTGGTCAGTCTAGATGGTTACGGATGTACAACATAGTCAAAAGGGGATAGAAAGAACCCAGGATCGAGGCTTGAATTATTTGCTTGAAGGGTCAAATGGCGGGACAAGGAAAACATACCAAATCGAGCACGAATCGAAGATGTGCTGCCATAAGAGTTTGTATCGGCTCAATAGGTGATGAAGAACTGGTGTCAATATCAATGAGAACCATCCCTTCTTGGACTACATAGATAAGGGTATCGGTAGAGGAAGTGGGGGAGAATGTCAGAACCATCCCTTCTTAGACTACATCGACGAAACCATCGATAGAGGAAGTGGGGGAGAATGTCAGAACCATCCCTTCTGGGGCTACATCGATGAGGCCATCGATAGAGTAAGTGGGGGAGAGAATGTCAAGGCTATCCCTTATTATATTACGACCCTGCCTTGACAAGCCCGTTCATTACCGAGAAATGGTGGACCGAGTGATGATATGAGCAGTCCCTAAGGAGCTACCAAGTCAAGGATGCAAGTTGAGAAGCTTTAGGAAGACGATGAAGGCCCTATCCAGAAAGTGTCCTCATTTGGGACGAAGCAACGTCTACTCACGGCATTCCTGGTAAGTTTATTTAGCTCTTTAGGGGGAAGTGGTCTGGTGTCGGGTCTCCACCATCCCCCTCGCCTGGGCTAGCGACCGAGCTTCCTTGGTGTAAGCGACCTACTCCTAGGCCTATGTGGGGCCTAGGTGTGCGGGCAGTGGGGCCTAGTGGTTGGCGCACTATCTCCCCGGGAGAAATACCTAGGGACGGTTTGGGGCCATAGGGCCCCATATCGCGCTTGTGGCTGAAGTACGAGGTTGGAGTGCAGCTATCGCTAGGCCCTGCGGGATTCGAAACTCTAAAGTCTTAGGGCCTTGTGACCCTGAGAAGGCTAGACCGAGATAACTCCTTGGACAATGAGGCATGAGGAAGGCTGACTTGTCTGGGTAACACCCATTTCAAGTGCCGCACGGCTTGCCAACCGAGCAAAGGGGGCCTGTCCGTGACACGAGGCTGGCAGGATTGAGTGACAACTCGAGTTGGGTGCCACCGGACCAAGGTTGGGTCAAGCTTAACTCAGATGAGGTGGGGAGTAAAGTGGATGGTTCTGCTGCTTGTGGCGGTGTTGTTCGTGATAGTGTGGGTAATTGGATCTTTGGGTTCAATAAGTTCTTGGGGATGTGTTCTATTTTCGAGTCTGAATTATAGGGAATCTATTTGGGTCTTGAACATGCTTGGCACGTGGGTCTACGCAAGATTGTTGTCGAGACAAACAATACGGATGCATATCGACTACTTACGGATTTGGATAAGAATGTGGGTGTAGTTTGTTAAGTTACTACCGTATATTAGAGACTTGATCGCTCGTAGTTGGGAGGTGCGGTTTTGTACGGTCCGACGATAGGGTAATAAGGTGGCGGACCAACTGGCAAAATTGAGACTTTGGAGTGATCTTGAGTGCTAATGATTTGAGGCTACGCCTGCTGGGGTTCTTGCGGCCGTGGAGGTTGATCGTCAAGGGATTGCTGGGCATTAGGATGTGTGCGTGTATTGGCTATCCTTGTGTTCTAGCTTTGTTGTTTTTGGGTTTTTTATTCTACGTTATGAATATTTTAGTATTATCCGAGGTACTCTTTTCCTCCGTTTAGGATTATAGAAGTTTTTAATGAGGCTTAGGGTGTACTGTTCCTTCTTTTATCGAAAAAGAAAAGTATAGATGACAAAGTGCACTTTTGTCCTTTTGTCAGAAATGATGTTATTGTGAGATTTATTTTTCTATGGGTATTATTTTAGTAACTTTTTTTAAAAATATTTTAAGGTGTAAGAAGTCCTTAAACTTTTAAAATACAAAAATCAATTAAGTCTTTGAACATTTTTGCGCCTAAGCTTTTGAACCAAAAAATATAAACAATTAAGTCTTTAAACTAAGAAATTAAATCAATTAAACTTTTTGACGAATTTAGACCATTAAATCTTGACATTTTTTGGATCAACTAGTGCAATATATCGTTTCACAATATTTTCACTTGATATTTTTAAATTTGTCTATTTTATTTAAAAATTCTCTAAAAGTTCTAAAAAAACTTTTAACATTTATAAGGATATTTTAAAAAAAAACATATATAAATACAACATGATAGTACTGTAATGTATTATGTACCAATAATATCTAAAAAAAACTCATCAAGATGGTGCACAAAAAAATTATGAGCTTAATTATTTTTTTCAAAAATTTAAAAATTTCTTACACTTGAGCCTTTAAAAATAATATTTAACTAAAAAAACTAAATTTGACTCTCAACTTCTATAATCTACTTCAATTTTATCATAATTCTAAAAAATCGAATGATTTTTTGTTATTTTCCCTTTCTCTTTACTTTTCACTTCTCCGACTGGCCAAAATCTATGGATTTCCAATCTAGAAATATTATAATACTAGATGCTTCCCTCGCACCAATTTAATCCCTCACAATTCAATTAAATAGTTGACTAATTTGAATCAAATACTATAGACTCATCAAGCAGACAACACTCCCAGTGCAACACTAGAATTTAAATCTAAAAAGATCTAATCTGTTATCCTACTAGACCAACTAAAAAATCAGGGACACGCCGGGTGAGGCCAAGAATTTTATGCTGTTCCGGGGATCATTCCACTTTCCCATGATGAATTAATATTATGAAAAACTTAATTCACAATACATGATCAGACCGGATTTTTTCCCTTCACATATATATATAATCAATTTCAATACCAATGCTCAACATCTTTAAACATACCCATGCGAGAAACTAGTATACATATTAGTTGATTTAAATCCTAACAGGGGAGGGGAGGGGAGGGGAAAGGCGATTGGAATCTGTTTCCCACTGGAAGCTGTCACCGGAATTGTTGCCTTCTTCCCTGCCATTCCAAAATAAATGAAAATGAAAACAAAAACGAGAACAAACGTGCCATACACCAGTAACAACCAGTCGATAACAACCTAGCAAATGAGCAAAGAGGGTGGATTAAGCACTTGTTAGCAGCCTGATAGAAGATTCAGGTTTACACAGTAAGTGTACATTTTGTAATCAAATTAATGTGAAACACATCATCCAAGAACTTATACACTCCATTCATGAAAAATTACTCTTTGGGAAGTCAATTGGTTCATAGTCCAAACCTTGTGTTTTGGAATGTATGAAAAAGAAAGATCAACGGAAAACAATGGAGGTAAACAACTTTCAGTAACCACTCCTCTCTGAAGCAAAAGAAAAATGAAATAGCCACTGTTTTACAAAACTGATTTGTCACCAAAGCTCACCTCCAGCTTCTACCAGTGCCAACCGCTTCTTCCACTGACCACACCATACTCACAAAGAACGGAGGACACATTACCCCCCACCAAATCATAACCAAAACCCCAAAGGAAAACACAGTCCAGCTCCAATACAACCAGAAGGAATATCTAAAATCAAGAAGCCATTTCTCTTCGTTTATGTTTTTATCATTGAAGATCATTTTTTTTCTTGAAATCCAGCGTCAGCCAAACAATGACTTCGTTTTTGCAATATTATCATCCAAGCATGTTTGGTAAACATGTATATATTGTAAGCTCTTCCACAAGTTACAAGTTTGCAACACTTGTAGCATGCACACTTTAACATTCTATACAGTGGCAGTTTTCCACTTCTACAAAGGAAGAAACACAGAACAGAAAAAAATATGGTATCTCTAGTGATCATATTCACATTTAATCTAATCCACTACAATTTAGAAGGTTTTACCAGAGAACTAATTCCAAACAGACCTAAATCAAAGATGATAAGTATGAAGAATGCATAGAAAATCAGGTAGCACCAGTCAATCTTACAAAAAATGAAAGTAACTCACCATTCACGGGTAAAATGTTTATATCAATTTATATCAGAAGGTGTGCGAGGTAGCAAGAGGCACAGAATGAAAGAGCTCCTAGTGGTGTTAGATGTATCATGCTTACCACAGGAACTTAGAAGGATGCTCTTCCAGTGCTCTGATCATTATCAACATCGAAGCCCCCAAAGCTGCTAAAACGACTAGATTGAGAATCGCCACGGCTCCCACTACTTCGGACTGAACGATCGTCACCAAATCCACCAGAACGGCCAGAACCAAAGCTGCCAAAGCCACCAGCAGTTCGACCAGAGCGATTGTCATTAAATCCACCTGGATTGCCTGAACCAAAGTCCCCAAATCCACTTGAACGACCGAATGCAGAACCACCAAAGTTTCCAGACCGGTTATTAGAACCAGAGCGACCTCCATAACCACCTGTCTCATCAGAAAATCGACCACCACTACGACCAAATCCAGGACTCCTATTGCCTCCAGAATGGCCAAATCCATATTCCCCTTGCCGACCAGAACGACCAAAACCCGTATCACCATATCCACGATCTCGTGTACCTCCAAATGACCCAAATCGGCCACCAGCACCGATATCATCGAACATGCCAGTGCTCCCACCATCAACCTCTATCCTAGGAAGCTACAAAAATTAAGAGTAAATCAGTCAATAAGTCATCCATGAAAACATAAGAGTATCACAGCAATCCATGTCAAATTCATGTATAACTTTCAGGCAAAATTACTTACCAAGAGGTCATTCATTTATAAGAATTACGATATTTATGTTCCCAATATTCTCCAATCATTTAAAAGCCAGACAATGTATTAAACCAGTTAGGAAGGTCCAGGTTGGAAGGGTAGTTCAAGATTTTCTTATTTTCTATGGTATATTTTTCTCTTCTTAACATTTGATGGGGATTGGTGGGTATCTTTAGTGGAAAGAAACTAGGGTCTGGTTAATGGTGATCTTATAGATACTTGTTAAATTTCTACTTTAGGAAATTTTTAATTAATGTGCTATCCTCACCAAGTTCAATAAGAGACTATATCACCTGAACCAATGCTGTAGGAAGTCATTAACATTTACTAAGAAACAAAGATAGAATCTCACGCCACCAATCATTAATTATATTGATATTTGAGACTTGAACAGAAAAAAGACATGTAAAAAAAGTATTTGAAGCTTGCCTACTTGAGAATTAGTACTACAAACTTAGCCTGAAATTGAAAACGAGCTTTTTACAAATCAAAACCAGACAATTTAAACAAGAACTGGTTAGGTCTTTTGTTCAAAGGATAATTATTAATGCTGAACCAGTAAAGACTGACAACAAAACCAGATAAAAACAGGCTAAAAATTAGTTTCGATGACATAAAAGGCTGAAATAGCTTATAATGTTTTTAGCCAGCTCCAGTTCCAAGATGCTAAAAGAGTATCAATGTTGAAACCTTTGACCTTTGCCTCCCCACTTCAAAAACTTTCACTTTAGCTTTTAAAATTCTTTAACTTCCCTAATCCTATAGTTCAAAATCCTCAATATAGCATCAACGTTGTTAAAGAATAATATTAACCCCCCCCCCCTTCCCCCCAAGAAGAAAAGGGAAAAGAAAGGGGAAAATAAACATGCACATCAAACGGAATACGAAATATTACCTCAGAAAATCGGCATCCTACTTCTCGCTCAATAACCCTAACAGCCCTACTCTGCTCTTGAGTGTAGATAAGAATTGCACTTCCTTTCCTTCCAGCACGACCAGTTCGACCAGTTCGATGGACGAAAGTTTCAGATGTGTTTGGAAGCTCATAATGTATTACCTATGCAAGAATACAAAACTAATCACATAACGTTTAGAAGTAGAGTGAGGGGAACAAGTTTCTGGCTTTGGAAAGAGCTCAGACCAATCACTAAATGAATGATGCTAGCATTTACCAACACATGCACATAAAATAATGACAGATTCCAGAATGTGATAATACTGAGAAAATTCATCATTAGTAATTATCAGTTCTGAAAAAAATTACAGTGCGGTTTTTGTAGACTTGTAAGAAATTCTCTCTTATTTTTATTCATAAGAAATATAGGAATATATATACATAGGCAGACTTTGTATTCTAGGTAACTAAATATCCTATAATAAACATAGTAGATACAGCCCTAAAGAATATCTCTAAAAGTAGCCTACTAAAAGATAACTTACCCTAATTAACAGATACAGACTTTAATACATAATGTATTCCCACTCTAATACGTATTAACCTACACTCCCCCTCAAACTGGTGTGTATATGTTGTATACACCCAGTTTGGATAAAAAACCATTGAAAGTCACTCTTGGAAGTGCCTTGGTGAAGACGTCAGCAATTTGACTAGTGGTAGGAATGTAGTTTCACAGTCCCATTATTAACCTTCTCATGGATGAAATGTCTATCTATTTCAATATGTTTAGTTCTGTCGTGTTGTATTGGATTCCTAGCAATACTCATTGCTGATTGGCTGTCACTGTAAATTCCAAATTCTGATTCTTTATCCAATTCTAGTTCAGTGATGAGTTTTTTAATCCACATTCCTTCACATATTCCAAGGGCCATTGCTCTAAACTCTGCCTCTGCACTGCTTCTAGATATCACAACCTGCTTTTTACTTCTCCAAGTGACCAAGTTGCCCCATACAAATGTACAATAGCCACTTACAGATCTTCTATCTGTTAATTCACCTGCCCAGCTTGAGTCTGTGTAAATCTTTACTGTTCTGTCCTGACTTTTCCTGGAGTGTCGGCTGGTCTACACTTAAGCATCCTAGTTTCTGTAAGTAGATTTAGGATGTATTTCCTTTGGTTGATGACCAACCCTTCATTAGATCTTGCTACCTCCATTCCCAAGAAGTATCAAAGACTCCCCAAGACCTTAGTTTCGAACTCCTTTGCTAGAGCAATCTTCAGCCTTTCTATTTCTTCTATATCATCCCCAGTAATAATCATATCATCAACATAGACAATTAGGAGAGTCATTGCAACCTTTCTGAACAAGGTATGGTCTGCTTGACTTTGCTTGAATCCATAGCTCTAGCAAATCTATCAAACCATGCTCTAGGGGATTGCTTTAATCCATACAAGGATTTATTCAATTTGCACACTATGCTCTTTGTTGTGCTTTCCTTCAAACCTGGTGGAATCTCCATGTATACTTCCTCCTCAAGGTTTCCATTTAGAAATGCATTTTTAATGTCCAATTGATGCAACTTCCAGTCCTTATTAACAACCACTGAAAGTAATACTCTGATGGTGTTTAACTTGGCCACTGGTGCAAAGGTTTCTTGATAGTCAACTCCATACGACTGAGTCAATCCTTTAGCTACGAGCCTCGCCTTGTATCTTTCAACACTTCCATCTGAGTGGTATTTAACTGTAAAGACCCACTTGCACCCAACAGCCTTCTTCTCTTCTGGAAGATTAGGGACACTCCAGGTATTGTATCTTTCAATGCTGGCTGTAAAAGCTTTAAAACCATATAACAATTTTCCATAGGCCACAAATCTGTTAATAGGATGAGCGGTACATTTCCTTACCCCCTTTCTAATAGCAATAGGAAAATCATCTAAATTAACAGTAGTAGAGTCTTGAGTGATACTATTACCTCCTGTCTCCATAGCAGCAAGACTCAGAACTAGCTCTTGGCAAGTGTTAGGCTGACTAACAGCTTCAGGGAGAGTTCTTTTCTTCCTTGTATAAACACTGAGTTGTTTATCTGCAAGTTGAGGAGTCATAAGGTTTGGGGATATATGTAGTACAGCTTTAAGAGTTGGAGGAGGTGTGTATAAGGGCTGGACATTTTTGACCGTGGAGAAGGTATATCTATTGGATTATTAGGGGCAGCAATCACAGCTTCATTCGAAGGGCCAGGTTGTTGTGTAGCAACAATGGTTTCATCATCAAGGATAGGCAAGATGGTAAGGGGTTGTAGATCGGGCAAGGACTAAAATTCCCTATATGTCTCCCCCTGAATAGCAGTCCCTACAAAATAAGGTTGATGTTCAAAGAAAGTAACATCAAAAGATATATAGGTTTTCTTTGTAGTGGTAGAGTAACATTTGTAACCCTTTTGACTCGATGAGTACCCTATAAAAATACATCTTAAGGACCTAGGATCAAGTTTACCTCTATGGTTACTGTGCACATGAACAACGGCTGTGCAGCCAAAGACTCGAAGAGGAAGATCAGAGGATAATGGTTTAAAGTGGGGAAAATGATGCAAAAGAGATTCTGTAGGAACCTTGAACCCTAGAGTTTTGCTTGGCATCCTATTGATGAGGTAGGTTGCAGTAAGGAGAGCATCCCCCAAAGATGCTTAGGAGCATTGGCAGAAAACAAGAGAGAACATGTGACTTCTAGGTGGTGTCTATTTTTTCTTTCAGCCACACCATTTTGCTGAGGGGTATTGACACAAGAGGTGAGATGAAAATTTTCTTTCTCCCTAAAGATACCCACTCCCATTATCACTCCTCAAAATTTTAATTTGAGTGGCAAATTGTGTTTGGATCATCTTATAAATTTTTTTTAAAAATTTGGTCAATTTCAGATTTTTCTTTCATTAAAAAGGTTCAAGTTGTCCTAGAGTAATCATCTATGAAGACACAAACCACCTAGATCCTGAAATGCTCTTAACCTTAGAAGGGCCCCAAATGTCACTGTGTATAATCGAAAATGGGGAAGTAGGTTTAAATGGGGAAGACACATATGGTTGCCGAGTATGTTTAGCCATTTGACACACTTCACATGTAAAAGAAGAAGGATTTTTATTGATAAATATCTTGGGAAACAACTTTTTAAGATAAGAGAAATTGGGATGTCCCAATCGAAAATGCCACATCATCACATCATTGGAAAGCAAACTGGAAGATAAAACTGAAGTATGAAGGCCACTGGAACAAGGAGAATTCAAAGAGGGTAAAGCATCAAGGATATATAAGCCATTACACAGCCTAGCACTGCCAATCACCATTCTCGAGCCTTGTTCATAAAACACACAACCAGCAGCCCCAAAGTGAACATCACAGTTACCATCCTTAACCAATTTACTGACAGACAACAAATTGCAAGTCAGGTTAGGAACATAAAGGACATTAGAAAGTACTATTTTTCCACTTAATCGAATTGAACCTTTCCTATCACTTTGGGTAGGGAACCGTCAAGAATCTTGATTGAGGAAGTAGAATCGTGGTAAAAAAGAATGAAAGAGCGGGATTCATGTCATATGGTCAAGCACCGAATCCACTATCCATTTGAAGGAATTGATTTGGTTTCAAAGAGGAAATGCTACCTTCATTTCTTTGTCAAAGCAATAGTGGTAGGTATAGATGATAGGCGACTAAAAGGTCCGGAGTTCTTCAATCTTTGTTGGCTAAAGCTCTTTGTGTGAACTTTCGGAAGAAGCAAGATGGGCCTCTTTCAAATCTGGATTTAGGAGGCTTCCAATCATGCTTCCCATGTAGCTTCCAACAATTTTCCATCACATATCGACCTTTTTGCGGTCGTACACCAAGGTCTCCCCCTTTTTAGTAAGCCTCCGGAGGTTGAGTGGTTAAGAAGAGCAAAAACATCATCTCGAGATCTTGGTGGCACCATCAAGGAACGCCTACTTTCCTCCCTCCGAATTTAAAAAAAGCTTCTCGAACAAGAGGAAGTGGCTTAGTGGCCAAAATTCACCTCTCCGCACCATCAAATTCTCCATTCAGTCCAAAAAGGAATTGGAATAGTCTTCCCTGATTTTTAAGCTTATTGTAGAAACTGATGTCATCAGTACATTTCCATTCATTTGCTTCGTATAGATCAATCTGCTGCCAGCACTTAGTGAGAACACCAAAATATTGGGCAACATTCAGATCTCCTTGTTTGAGATCTTTGATCGGATTCTCTACGCCAAAAAGTTCCGATGTGTTATCAACACTGGAGTGCGTGTCTCAGGCTGCACTCCAGATTTCAGCTGCAGTCTTGTAGAGCATAAAATTTTCTCCAATCTCAGGGACCATGAAGTTGATTAACCAAGACATGATCATGGTGTTTTCACTCAACCAGTTAGAGTAGGCTGGATCAGACTCATCAAGAAGAGAGTCAGAGAGATAGGAAGCTTTTCTTCTTCCTGTAGCATACAGCCGGACTGATTGGAACCAAGGAAGGTAATTGTTGCCATTGAGTTTATAGGATGTGATTGTGGAAAGAGAGGTATCTAACAGTGGGAAATCAGAAGAACGAGGGTTGTTTTAGAACTAACTTCTAAAGTATCGGGTTCCATGGAGAATGATTAAATCGATCGATCGAGGAAAAAACCAAAAAAAGGAGAGGAGAGGATCGACCTAAACTGATACCATGTAGAATTGTAAGAAATTCTCTCTTATTTTTATTCATAAGAAACATAGGAATATATATATATAGGCAGACTTTGTATTCTAGGTAACTAAATATCCTATAATAAACACAGTAGATACAGCCCTAAAGAATATCTCTAAAAGTAGCCTACTAAAAGATAACTTACCCTAATTAACAGATACAGACTTTAATACATAATATATTCCCACTCTAATACGTATTAACCTACAGTTTTATTTCTTTATAAATTCCTCTATTTCAACTAACATATTTTCTAAAAGATGCCTGCATCATTTGTAATGTTTTAACAATTAACAACCATGGCCCACTACTCCAAAATGGCCTGAGTATGTGACCAAGTAATTGCAAACAGAAAAGGCAGAATATTGAAGCCAACAACATTAAACCATAACATAAATTTTGCTTCAGTGGATAAGAAATTCACGTCAGAGATCATACAAATTCTTCTAGGATGAAAACATTGAACAAACCCATAAGAAGTAGATTTTCCTTCGAGTGGTACCATGGGTAAGAAAACATCAAACAAGACATGTATGGCATCAGAAGATGAAAATTGTCAAAAAATAGATTCATAAATTAGAAATATTATGTGTAATTAGATAGGATTCTGTGGATATCTTCTAGTAGTTACAATCCCTAACTTTAAGGGATTGTATCTTTCCCTGGAATTAGTTACTTTCCTAACTTGAGAGTTACCTAAGTTAAGGATACAGCTTGTATATAAATATGTAACAAATCTTACAGAAAAAAGAGTCAATTATAGAGAATTACTCTACTTTTCACAAAAATATTAAATTAATATTAATGATCAACTAAGCAAACAATATTTTCTAACAAAAGTAGCTAAAAATGCCTAGAAGCAGCAGAGTGTAATATGTAAAGCTAACCAGATCAACACTAGGTATATCAAGGCCACGCGCAGCGACATCAGTAGCAACTAAAATATTAAAATTCCCATTTCGGAATCCTGAGAGAGTTGCTTCCCTCTGACTTTGAGAGAGATCACCATGCAAAGCCTCGCATCTAAAGTTTCTTGACATGGCATGTGCTAGCCGATCAGCATCACGCTTTGTTTGAGTGAAAACAATACACTTTCCTCCTTTCGCATGCTCCTAAAAAAGAATTTCATGATGGAAGCAATGACAATTGAGAACTGAAATTAAAATGAAAAGAAAAAAAAACAAAAAGTAATAAAGCCAAGCAAGAAAACAAACAAACAAACAAATCCCAAGGGCATGACCCTTACAGTAATTAGAGGACCAAGAATTGATGCTTTCGCACGCATATCTGCTACAATCGAATGCAAGGAAATTCCTTCTGCCAACTTTTGATCATTTTCTCCAACCTGCGGGTGAACATAAGCCACAAGAAATAAAGTGGTGCTAGGTGTGTGTGTCTTGCCCACTTTCAGAGCTTATCTTTCCTTATCCTCAAAAGGGAAAATAAAGCAGAGTTTATCCATAATTAGATGTGTCTTTTTAAAATAACCGGAAATTAAGCACCAGAATATGGATTATGATGGAAAAACTTCATGCTAGCATTCATTTCTATATCTCTAAATTTCCATATGTATACAGCACATGCTAGAGGCAGTACAAACTCAATAGGTAAAGATATACTGAAAACAAATTTAGGGTGAAATAAGATATACAAACTAACCAGATCAATAGTTAATGGGTTTTTCAAGTGCTTTTGGGTAAGGCTTCTAATCCAATTAGGCATTGTTGCTGAAAACATCATGCTTTGTCGATTTGCAGGCAGCCTCTCCAGTATGGTTTCAACATCTTCAGCAAATCCAACTTGAAGCATCTGATCAGCTTCATCAAGAACAAGAAATTGAACCTCTGTTAAGTTTAGAGCACCTCTCTTAAGCAGATCAATAATGCGGCCAGGTGTACCAACAGCTATATCAACACCATAGTCAAGTTGCCTCATTTGTTTGGAAATGGGTGTACCCCCATAAACACAAATTGTATCCAAGTTGGGGGCAGACTCATGAAATTCCTTCTCAACTTGTTTAGCAAGTTCCCTCGTTGGTGCCAAAACCAAGCACAAGGGATTTCTACCACGTCTGCAAATTTAACACAAAACAACACACCCAATTAAAAATGATAATAAAAACAGTCCATAATCAACCAATATTTTAGTTTTTCACAGCAGAAAAAGAACCAAAATATAAACCAATAAGGTCTCTCTTCGGTGGTTGACTTGCGATATTTACCTTTTGCGTCCTCAATAGCTGCTAAAAGGTAAAAGTAAACATTAAAAAGCCATATTGTTGTAGTATCACTCTCATACTACAACCATTCGGTAAAAAAAGGGTAAATAGCTAGAGCATAGAACAAACTGACAATAGGTTAATTATTCATAATAAAAGCAAAAAAAATGCATTTTCATATGCAACTTTTACCTTCTCATTTCGCAATTAAAAACAAACAAAAAAAAAACATAGCAAAAGTATCGATAACATAAACAATAAGATGGGGGGGGGGGGTTCACAAACCCATGCTGAGCATTGTATCGAATGATTTTGTCCATGATAGGAATCCCGAAGGCAAGCGTTTTGCCTGTCCCTGTCTTAGCCCTTCCAATCATGTCCTTTCCTTGCATTGCTGGTTCCAACACAGCACTCTACAATGAAAATGAAGGGAAAAATTTTAAAAAAAAAATAACTAAAAGGTAAGAGCCTAAAGCAAGGTCTGTATACAACATATATAATTATATAAATTTTTACCTGGATTGGAAATAATTTGGTGATACCCTTTTTCTTCAGAGAAGAAACAATTTCGGGAGCAATCCCTAGACTAGAAATCTCAAGCCCGTCACTTCCCTTCTCTTCAACATAATCCTCGACGGCATACTCCGAATGAAAGCTCGTCGATGCCCTGAAATTCAACGGCCCTGATTCGGCGTGGAACCCCTTCGCTGCAGGCTCCAAAAAGCCGGAGAACGGTTTGAATTTGTTAATCAAACGAGTCTCAGCATCTATAACGGGTGCTGCTGTTGAGTGGAAGTGTTGAAGGAGAGTTTGGGCGGAGGCTGCGAGGAGCCGCCTGGAAGCTAAGGAAGTTGAGCGTTTTAAGACGGTGGTCATCATATTTTCGTTTACAAAAATGGGGTTGTTACTAACAGTAAAGAAGAGGGCTTTGGCGAAAAGGGAAAGGGGGAAAGTTAGGGTTTTAGAAATGCACAGAGACGGAGAAGGGTTTTGTGCTGCTGTTTAATAATCGGCAGCCTTCTTTTGTGGAAATGACATCGTTTAAATGACATCGTTTTACATTTTTCATTATTTATTCGATGGAAAATTATTGAATATCAACCACAAATATCTTTCTTTCTTTTTTTTTCCAAAATGAACGACAAATATCTTATGACTATAGTAAAAGCTTATGAGTTATAAAAATACTCCAACTATTTTGAAAAAAAATATTGTTTTTTTCACAGTAAATTTTATAATGCTCGATGAGCACCAATGAATACCACTAACGATGAGTATCATTAATTTAATTTATAATGATTAAAAATTTAAAGAACTCACCGTACAATTATAAATTATTTAAAAATCAAAAGGTAAATTAATTAAAATACATTATTTTATATTTATATTTCTTTTAAACATAATTAGATCAAAAAACCTATCCTAAATTACAAAACCCTAATTTTTTTCTTTCAAATTAAGTCGTTGTCGCTAGCCGCCAGCCACCTGCCTCCGCCCACATTCTCGCCGCTCTACCACCGTCCATGCATGGCCTTCGTTCAGCCCTGCCGCCGTTTCCCACCGTTCGTGCAACAAAGTAATATTTCCCCAATTCCCCCATTTGAACCCTAATTAATTTTACTTCAATTTAGGGGTTTTGGCGCCAGTCATCGCTGTCACCGGCATCCTCGTCCAGTAGGCCACCTAATTTCGGCATCCCTCTAAACTGATATCCCCAATTCCGGCATCCCCTTATTCCTAAACCCTAACCACCATCCTAACCCTAATTTTTAAATTAGGCAATGTAGAACCCTAATTCCCAAATTAGAACCCCAATTACCGAAATTGAACCCTAATTTCTATGTTAGAACCTTAATTCCCAAGTTTGACTATAAATCCCCAAATCGAAACCGGCAGCCGTAGCGGTACGTTGTTTCAAGCGTTTTGGTACGCGGGTAATACAGTACCGGTACTGAATGCGTACCGGTATGAAAAGTGGCCACTGGAAATTATTTCCAAATAGGGCGTATCGGTATGCTAGGAAACCGTACCAGTACGCTCTGTTAGAATCTTGAATTTTTTTGTTAAGTTCGATTTACTTTCCAAATTTGGAATTTTGAAATTTTGTGTTAAGTTCAATTCTCTTGCCATTTACAATTATAATAATGTTGTTTTTCTTTAATTTTGTTAAATTACAGATTTTTTCGAGATGGTTGATAACGAAGATACCAAAATTCAAACTATAGAGTTGGCATGTTATAATCAGGATGAAGATGACCATAGTCAGGATAAAAGATCGTTACAATAGCGAATCAGATTGTGAAATTTATATAGAGGAAAAACAAATTGATTATCATGTTGACGATGACAAATATATAGATGATGAGAAGACCCTTAACTAATTCATTGACGAAAGCATATAGGACAAGATTGGAAAAGAATTAAAAGATTACAACGAGAATGATATGAGTATGTCGAAGTGGAAGACTTTAGATGATTGCATTAAATTTTACCATACATATGCAAAAGTGAAAGGTTTTGGAGTTCGAGTCAACCAAATAGTGAAAAGTCGAAATGGTGATCACATAATTGCAAAGAAAATGGTGTGTCGTAAGGAGGGATATAGAGAGGAAAGGTGGATTAACTTTCCAAACAGAAAACATGATCAAAGACCGACCAGTAAATTTGGATATGAAGCATTTATTAGATCCAAATTGGACGAACGGTATCAATATTAGAAAGTTGTTAAATTCCACGCAGAACATAACCATGAAATGGTTCAACCAACACAAGTTGCTTACATCAGGTATGTAATTCATCAACAAGTAAATTGTTACATAATAACTTTTAGCTTATATATATTTAATGTTTTTAATGATTAATTTTATATGTCATTCCGAAAAATTAGTGAGTTAGACGAAATTAAGATTAAGAGCATGCACCACTCTGGAATTACTCCAAGTTGTTCTAGTGAAGCTGGTTCAATTGAGAATGTTGGTTTTCTACCGAAAGATTTGTACAATTATCTATATAGAATTAAACGAGAAGAAGTGCAAGATGGTGATGCTGAAACGGTGATGGCGTATTTATATGGAAAGCAAGAATCTGATCCTTTCTTTTTTGTAAGGCACACGAGGGATGAATTCGAAAACTTAGAGAATTGTTCTAGTGTGATGGTATATCATGCGTCGACTATAAAGAATTCAGTCATGCACTCGCATTTGATACGACTTACAAGTGCAACGCATATAACAAGCCGTTCATTGTTTTGGTTGGTGTCAATCATCATCGAAACACAGTGACATTTGGATGTGCATTGGTTGTGAACGAGAAAGAGGATACTTGTGTGTGGGTATTACAACAATTGATTGAAGTGGGAGATGGCTACAGACCACTTACTGTTATTACTGATAGAGATAAGGCCATGAAAAATGTCATTTCTCAAGTACTACCCTGGGCAAAACATAGATTGTGTTTATGGCATATCATAAGGAACGTGCAATTTCATGCTCAACACAATTTTCTTGATTGGTTTATGAGATGCGCTGACTAGTGTAGAATGCCATCAGATTTTGAAAGGCTTAGAAAGAATTAGTGGACAAACACAAAGTTGAAGGAAGGAGATGGGTACAATAATTGTATGAAGATAAAAAGAAATGGGCAAAAGCATATTTGAAAGGATATTTTTATACAGGTAACATTATATACACTTTAATTGTATATAATATAATATTATATTTATTTATTGTATTTAACCAAATTATTAAACATTTTTGGTGTGCAGCAATGAGGACTACTCAACTGTGCGAGTCAATGAATAGAACACTTAAACTTGGTTGGACAAAAAGGTGATGTTGTATCAATTTGTTGAGAACTATCATAGACAACTGTTATCTCTAAGATGGGAGGAAGGTCATCAAGACTACAAAACAATAGATGAACAACAGTTTTGTGACTGTGTGTTGGCAGTTTTAAAATGTAATGCAGCGCAAGTATATACGAGAAATGCTTTTGCTACATTGTGCAAAGAAATATCATATGAGGGTTATTATTTAGTCAAAAAAAATTGAAGTACAAAATGCGTGCATGTGTTATTGGTTAGAGCATGTTGAAAAGGAAAAGTGGTATCTTGTAGTTAAAGATACCACAAATGATACTATGTACTGTTGTTGTATAAAGTTGGAGTCTGTTGGATTTCTATGTCGTCATATGTTTGCCATGTTGAAATTTGAAAAGGCGGAAGAAATACCCCAAGGATGTATAATGAAATGGTGGACTATTTATGCGAAAAAAGATGTTGGATTACAAAATAAGAATGCAGATGTCAAAGATAATAATCCAACAATAATTCAAGCCAGGTATTCCACTCTAGCCTCTTATTGTATGACTATTTGTCACCGTGCATCACAAGCATTAAAAACTTTCAATGATGTTAAAGATCAATTTACAAAAATGAGACTCAAATTGCAAGCAGTGAAAGTGGGATGTAAAAAGAGAACCACTAAAGACGAAGAGGCTCTTGAAATTGGCGATACTATAATTCTTGAAACAGGAAGAGGAAAACCCAAGAGAACTAAGTGCCAAGCTTCATCGTCCAACCCAACACGTTTTTCATATGATGAAGATGTCACGTTGGACTCGCATAAAACCTCTGAACCTTCTCCAAACAAGCCTTTTGATTAGGATACGGGGCATACTGATGCACTTCAAAAATCAAAATTAGCTGGATACATGCCCAACACATACAAAGAAGACAACATATCTAAGGTAATTAAATATGAAATATAATAATAATTACGTTGTGTTGTTATGTATATTGATAATATCTTTTTCGCGGGCTGCATATAATAATGAATTGAAAAATATGGAAAAAGATCCAACTATTTTGGATTGGCAACCAAATAAGGATTGGTAGTGTGCAGTCTTGTCCAAAAATGATACTATTTGTTCTTGTAAGTTAAGAATTAGTTTTGCTAGTGATTCATTGATTTAAAAAACATGTTTTAGTTTCTTTGTTGATGCAATTGATAATATTAATTTCTACAATTTTTCTCTCTCGTGATAAACAGGAGTAGGTCTAAGCGTGCTTTGAGAACATATCAAAATTCGAAGTAACTACCACATGAGGGATGCGGGTTGTGGTTTTTATTCTTTTCTATGTCCATTGGGAGATTTTGTTTAGTTATGTTATTATAGTTATACCTGCATGAAATACTAGTTATATTCAGGAAATACTGTTAAAGTTTTAATATTTTAGATTTTATGAAGTTGGTTTTGTACTTACTTTAATTTTATCTTATTTGCAATTACGATGTTTACGGTGTTTTGTGATTTTCTTCCTCTTGCTGCAACGCTGAGGAAATTCAGGTTACTAGTAATAAGCTAATTTACCTTACTTTTATCTTGAACGATAGTTGGATTTAAATGAAAAAAATATATCCAATCCCAATTATTTTTGGCCTTTGGATTCAAATACGAGTGTCAGATACGAATAGATATTTGTACATCTAAATAAGTGTAGTGTATTAGTATGTGATTGTTCCAATAAGTTTGGTTTGCAAACAAATAAGTTCTTATTAGTTTATGCTTTAATTTGCCTGTTTGATCATGTTATATTGAAAACATAATCATAAAGAGCACGAGTCGTGCAAAATTTTATGGAACTTATCAAGTATCGAGTCGAGTTGAGCACTGTTCAACTTGTGATCAACTCGCTTATTGAACACCCTTAAATAAGATAAATCAAATTACCTAACTTTAAAATTCACAATGATCTAATAAGTATCTCGTATCAAATTTCAAGACAAAAACTTAATTAATTAACTAAATGAATGAAGCCAAAATTAACAATGATCAAATACGTAGACACATCGTACTAGTATGATGGGTCTCACAGTACCGATACGCTTAGTGTACCTGTATCGGTACAAAATTAGGTCAATAGTTTTTTTTGAAGCATAACATATCAGTATGGTGGCTTTCGTATCGGTACCCAAATGTCGGTACGTGGTGATGACTGTACTGATATACTGAATTCAAGTGTACCGGTACGAGTATCGTACCAGTACACAAAGAGGTTATTGAATTTTGTTTTGAAAAATACCGCATTAGCACGGTAAATACCATATCGGTACAGGCGTACCGATACGCCTTAATGAGCATATTGGTATGCGGGGGCTTGGGGGTATAAATAGGCCTCCTATCCGATTTTCCCCAAATTCTTCAAACCCTAAGCTCTAAAAACGTCGTTTCCTCTAAAAAAATCACTCATTTTCACCCAAAATATATCAATCTTTACGGTTTTTGCAAGAATTTCATCTCCAATCAATGAATCGTGCATACCCTTCACTTCTTTCGTCTATTTTACGAGTTTTCAAGGTATTATAAGATTATCTTTTAATTTAGTTTATTTTGATTCCTAGGGTTTCTTAGGGTTTTGGTGTGTTGTTGATTTCGATTCTTAAGGTTTCTCACTTTCTATATGTATCAAGAATTGAATTGGTGTTTTGGGGTAAAATTAAAAATGAGTTTATAGATTGAATTATAGATAGAAAAATAAATAGGAATGCCCAACTAGATATTATAGATGGAATCATAGATGAAATTAAAAATGCGTTTTGGGGTAAAATTAAAAATGAGTTTAAGAATGAAAAAATACATAGGCATGCACAACTACCTATTATAGATGGAATTATAGATGAAAAATTTCATATGTATCAAGAATTGAATTGATGTGTTTTGAGAATATAAAATAGTAATAAAATATGTAAAAATACTTTATTGGTGTAGTCGTAAATAATTTGTGTTCTTAAATATTATTTATTTATTTATGTTTGGAGTTTAGAGTTAGACAACTATAAATATAAGATTTATGTAAACCACAATGCATGTGGTATTATAGATGGAATCATACACATAGGCATGCCCAACTAGCTATTGGTGTAGAACCTTAAAATGTAATGCATCTAAGTTTTTAAGTATTTTTATTATGGACTGAAATTGATGAATTTTGTATACATTGTGCTTATTGTTTTTTGTAGGAGTTTGATTTTTCCTTAGTGTCTCTAGGACCTTAAATCCTTTTTTCTTGTTTGAAATAGCACTAAAATTAAAACTAGCGACAAAACGTCGTCGCACGAGTTTAGCTTCTGCGAGTCAGCCCACACGTGAACCTGAACCTCAACCCATTTTACCCACTTCATTTGATACATGTTTTGATGAAATCAGAGTACAAAATCAAAGGGTAAACTTTGATATGTTCAAAAAATTTACTATTCGGGATAAGCGTGTGGTAGATTTTGAATTTATGTCTGATGATTCTTTTAAATTTCCTTACCTTAGTCTTATAAGGCGATGGAAATTTCTTACCATGCTTCAGCTCAATCTCGAACATTTTTCCACTTTAACCCAATTTTTTTTTCTAATGCTCGTTGTCTTGTTGATGAAACGAGTAACACTATTATTGCCATAGAGTCCTATCTCATGGAAAAACCTTTCAGCTAGACGCCAAAATAATTGCCACCCATCTAGGTCTAGAAAACACTGATCTTGATAATGAGGATTAGCTTATTCTTGATTCTCCAGTCCCCGGCTCTGTTACTGCCCTAACCTCCCATGACCGCTTTCTCCATTTGATTATCACTTGGTGGTTTCGGCCATCTAGAGGTAAGTATTCTACCATTAGGAATGTCGATGCTTGGTGGATTTAGTGCTTCCGCACTGGCCAACACATCAATTTTGCTTAGATTATTTTTGCGAACCTAGTTTACATCATCAACAACCATCGCACCTCTATGGTCAACTCCTTTTACTACAGTTGCGTCCTAAGCCATATCTTTATTAAGGAGGACATAGATTGCTCCATAGATATTCCCTTCCCTCTAGGACATAAGATTGATGCTTCATCTCTTCGAATGACTCATTTCAAACTCGTCAACGACGAGTGGGTTCCTCGTGCTCCACGGCCAGCTCCAACACCTCAAGTGGCTCGTTAAGTAGTTGCTCTGGTACCTTAGGGAGATGTCTCTTTGGCATTACTTACGGAGTTTATCACTCAGATAGAGGGTCGCATTATGCATTATTTTGATTCAGTTGATGAATGTCTTGATATCTTGGAGTATTCGGTTAAGCTTCTTTAGGATGATGATGATGGTAGCGACGATGCACCGGAGGATTAGATTTATTTCATGTCACTTTAGATTATGTTAGGTTATTTGTGGATTACTATGGAATAATATTTATCTTGCTTAATATTTATGTTAGATTATGTTGGATTATTAATGGATTACTATGGATCATGTTGGATTATTTATGCATTATGCGTCATTTTGTTTATCTTGCTTAATATTTATGGATTGCTTCATCTCTATTTGTAAATATATCATTTAAATAATTCTAACCCTACGAGAGGATTATTTTCAATGTAATGCAATATCAAAAATGCTAAATAGATTTTTAATTATACATGTATAGGTAATAATTAGGTTTTCATGTTTATGTATTTTTAATTTCAAACTTTTTCTGGGCTTGAATTTTTTTAATATAGATTTAATTATACATTTTTGGTTCATAAATGTAATTATATCGCATCATATAGAAGTGTATTTTTATTAAAATCAATATTTGGTTACAAAGTTGTGATATATAACCGAACCAATGTAAAATTACCTTTCAAGAATCAAAACCAAAATAATGGAAGTGAAATGCAATATCAAAACACTAAAAAAGTTAAATACTAATAGGTTAATAGCATTTAGCTTCTGTGTTTATGTGTAAATTCAACGAGTGGTCTTACTGGAAAATAGAATGGTGTTCATTACAGGATATCCAAATTTGAGCAGTGGTGCATATGTTTTATTTAAGGGTTAAGAAAAAAGTATGAATATATACTACCTTAAGAATATTAAAATAAAATTAATAATTATTGTCGAGCACTTTTCTTCGACCAACTCAACCAATTCCATGCCAAATTTTTTTACGTATATTTGATAAAGTTAGAAATACTCAAAAAGCCAATTTGGCCGTTGTGTACCAATACGGTCTTGTAGGCCTACCAATACGTTTTTATTATGTTAAATTCCAGTGAGCTCTTTGCATACTGATACTGTCACCGTACCGATACATTTCAAATGCACGTACTGATACGGTATCTTAGTGTACCGGTACGATCTTGTGACACAAATTATGATGAATTCAATGCTAATGTTTGAGTACTTTTTGGCTCTTATCCATTTTTGTTTGATCAACTCAACAAATACTGTAAAATCAATATACATTTCTTTTTCATGTGAAACAACATTGTAATGTTTGAGTAATTTTTTGGTTCTTAATCCATTTTTCGAAATCGACACACATTATGTTGAATTAAATGCTAATTTTTTTAAAAAATTTAATAATTGAAGTTTACCTTGTTAAATAAAAAATATATCATAAGAACTATAATAACCATAATACTCACATATATGTCAAACTCAGAAAATCTCAAATCATCGCCATTAATCACCACATGAAGAAAATAAATGAAAAGTGAAAAAAAATAAGGAAGGTTGAGAACCACCCAAAAAATGGTAAAATAGCATTCAAAATTTCTTAATCCTCAACTTCTTAATCTTGTATGGGCAGTTTACAACAATTAAAAAGATCAACGTTATTGTGGTTGCTCGTAACAAGTTTTGCCAAAATTTTCAGTCGTTCAACTCCCATTTATTGCGTCTACATAATAAATATACCACGTTATTCAATATCACACAATAGCTAAACGAAACTGCATGATATACTTTACCGTGAAAATCATCTTCAACCAATCATTTTTGTTATTGGCTTTTATATACTTCAATATATACATGCCACAATCATCCCTAAACCAATATAAAATAAATTAATTTATTAAAAAGACAATCACAAACATAGCAAAATTAAATTTTAGTTTAAATTTAAATTACATACAAATTTGGTTGATTCGGTAATTCAGGAAAATAGATTAGAAATTTTAAAACATCTTCAAATAATCTACCCAAATGAGCATGACACTCATACATACATGGAGTTTTACTCAACTGTTATAGAAGTCAAAAAATAAGAAATTGATAGTTAAAAACTATAGTAATTCTATTAGTTCTCATAAATGAATAAAAAACTTACTATATTTTTTGCAATCTTTTTGCGCACTTCATTGACACCAAGAGAGTCCAAACATAATTATGTCCCTCCACAACATCAACAACTAATAAAAACCAATGTTTGCCCTATGCATCATGTAAAGGCACATATACCTGCTAAATCATGTGAATTAATATTCACTGTCAACTAAATACAAGCAAACAACAAAGTGTAAATATACATGTTCAACATTACTACTATTAATAGGTATAAAGTCCTCTATCCATCGGGTATGAAATTTGAAAACATTTGTATCGATTCCCGCCTTCTGAGCATGTGTGAAATATTCCATAATAATGCTCTAAGACAAACATTAAATTTGAAAATGTCATGAAATCAGAAACTAAAAATAATGTGATCCCTAGCCCATAAATTATTTTTTACCTGAAAGGACAGAGGCAGATATAACTTCTTTGGTGTAGGCTCTTGTCTCAAGTGCAAATCGTACACATAGATATCGATAAACTATTAAATATTTAAAAACAATAAAAACACTTGCATTAATAAAAGACAAAAGAACAAATATTGATCATGTAAAAGATTTAATAATTTAATCTATCATACCCAACCAGATAACCATTTTTCTGAAAAAAATAGAACGAGCATTGCCAACGTCCAAAAAAGAGTAAAGAATGATTTAATAATTTCCTTCAACGTAACTAATTGACTAGGTTTTTTAATACGACTTTCAGTTTCTTCCTTCAATGATGCGACACTTAATCTTTCTTCCTTTTGTGATTTTTTTCTAAACCCTCATCTTTCAATAGACCGCTATGTAAATTAGTCTCTTCTGATCTATTATTTAAAGCATCCTCCTTTAATGATTGACTATGTATACCTTATCCTTTTACTGAATCACCATCTTGTATTGAATTTTTAACATTACTCGGTGTTAATATGGTCACTAATTTTCCAAATTGGCCATTTAATTTCTCAAATTGACCATTTAATTTTTTGAATTGACCATTTATTTTAATAAATTCCTTTTCAATATTTTGCACCAAATGAATGAGTGTCTCAAACATTTGATCACTCTGATAAGGAGTTCTTATCTTTTGCTCATGTACAACTTCAGTTTTTTCCTATATATATAAAATAAATAAAAATGTTAACAATAACTTAATTAATATATACCGACAAAAAGAAATTCATCATTATTATTAAAATTTTAGTTAATTATAATGAATGTACCTCATTGTTTGTCTTCTCCAAACACATATCGATATGACGCTTACACTCCATCATCTTAACTTGTTTTGAATGTGTTAAGTTTAGATCCATCATCTACATTAAGAAGTTAAAATCTAAGTGTGCATGTATTGAAACTTAACCAAAAAAATTCAAGATTCTGACAGAGCGTACCGGTACGGTTTCCTAGCGTACTAATACGCTATGTTTGGAAATAATTTCCAGTGGCCACTGTTCGTACTAGTACGCATCCAGTACCTACATTGTATTGCTAGTGTACCGCAATGCTTGAAACAACGTATCGGTATGGCTGTCGATTTCGATTCAAGGATTTGGAGTCAAACTTGGGAATTATGGGTCTAACATAGAAATTAGGGTTCAATTCTTGTAATTGGGGTTCTAATTTGGGAATTAGGATTTTACATTGGTCTAATTTAAAAATTAGGGTTAGGGTGGTGGTTAGGGTTTGGGAATTAGGGGATGTTAGAATTGGGGATATCAGTTTAGGAGGATGATGGAATTGGATGGCCGACTAGACGAAGATGCTAGCGAGTGGTCGGTGACAGCAGCGACTAGCGGCAAAACCCTTAAATCGAATTTGAATGGGGAATTGGGGAAACATTACCTTGTTGGCGAACATTGGGAACGCCAACAGGACTGAACGGCGGCCACACATAGACGGCGACAGGGCAGCACAGGTGGCTGGTGGCTTAATTTGAAAGGAAAAAAATTAAAGTTTTGTAACTTAGGGGTAGATTTTTTATCTAATTATGTTTAAAAGAAATATAAAAATAAAATAATGTATTTCAATTAATTTACTTTTTAATTTTTAAATAATTTATAATTGTACAATGAGTCCTTTAGATTTTTAATCTTTATAAATTAAATTAATGATGCTTATCAGTGCTCATCGAGCGTGGCAGACTTATTTTTTTTTCACCCAATAATTTTGGTCATTGTTTGTTATTGCGCTTCTTTGGTTGAATATTACACTTGAAATTTATTTTCCCAAAATATAACACATGTCAGATTATTTTCTTTAATTGAATATTATTTTTCACTCAATAATTTTCGCTATTGAGTGTTATTGTTATGAAAAGAGTTAAAAAAATTTAAAGTTTGTTTGGTTCTAAAAAATAAATGTCATTTAAAAAAAAATAAAAGAACATTGAAGAACATACATTTAGTTATAAAATAAAAAAATAAAACAAAAATAACCCCTTTAAAAAAGATGTGTGTAAAAATAAACAATAAAGAGATTGCAAGAGAAATAAATGATTTTGAACTCAATAAGTGGTCTTAGTGGAAAAGCGGTAATGTTCATCCAAGAGACTCGGGTCCGAATTGCTTTGTTTTCAAGGTGTATATGCATTGTCAAACGGTTAGAGATATCTATTCAAGAAAAAAAAAGAAATAAAAATTCTTTTTTGGTAATATGCATGTCATCTTATGGTCCATGTTCGGGTGCAAGGCTGCCCCTCTCAATAATGTTGTCTCCAAGGTTTGGACTCACGTCCTCACCTTAAGAGTGCAATGTGCCATACCACCCACGCACTTGTTGGTTGTTTTAATATATCTTCAAATCATTGTAAAAATATTTTTTTTCTAAAACACATAAATAATTTTCTAAACTATAAGCTATTTTTTGTTGAGTCTTTCGACTATGGAAAATTACAAAAGAGTCGTATTACTTAAAACAACTAACAAATAGATCCTTTGACGTTAAAAATTTAACGGTATATGATGTGACAATTAATAAGATTGACATAATAACAAATTTAGCTATCATTTTTACCATTTATTTCAATTCGATCCTAACTCTATGACGAAACCATTTTTATGCGAGAAAATAGCTTGACAATTATTTCTTGAAAATTTAGGGGTTTTGCCTTTTTAATTTGATTTTGAAAATCATTTTGGAGTCGCCATTGATCACTTCGAGGTAGACCGGACACCATAAAAATAACCAGAGATTCATTCTTTAAAAATTTTGGTTCGGGAGTCAATTACGTGTGGGGAGTGATTAGCACCCCACAAACACCCGTTATCGGTACCTTTTAATTTTACGTGGCATTTTTGCATTTCAATAATAATAATTTAAATTTAATTTAACCCTTAATTGTTAACTGGATTTAAATTCCAAATGGAGATATTCCTTTTATAAGGAAATATGTTTTTATTCAAATATGAGATTAGAAGCACCAATTACGTTAGGACACCCATATTCATATTCAAAAATATATTTCCAATATAAAAGATTTTAAATGCATGTCCAATTATTGTCTTGTTTGTTTTAAGTTCTAACTTAAAAAGGTTCTAATCAATTATGTCTTATTTAATTCTATAAATATTATTCAATTTTAAGACTTATATGAGATAAAACCCAATTGATGGGGAATCATCCATGTTTAAGCCTCAAAATTATATCTAATATTCCTAGTCCAGTTAATTAATCTAATTTCTTAAGTTCTAATCCTAATTAAAGGCTCTAATTAATTACTAGATTAATTATCAACTTTTAGGTTATAACAAATATTATTTGTTCTATCTTAGAAGTTTAGGTTGAATAACACTCAATTACTTTAGGGCACCATTCAAATTTAAACTTCTAAGTTTTCCAAATAAAACTTGTTAAATTTCTACAATCATCTATCCTATTTAAATTATTTAATTCTAATTAAAGAACCTAAATACTAAGTCTCTAAACAATTAATAATCCAAGTGATTAAATTATCTAAACAATTAAAACTATATGCCCAACTTTGAAATATGCATCATACATATAAATTAAACAATTAAATTAAATTAATTAAACATGACTAAATTGAAAGAAACGAAACTTGAACTTGATTTTATTTAAAATATGGGCTAAATTGAAACATTTATAAACTTTAGAGTCCAAAAAATAAATTCCCAAGAGTAGGGCCGGATCCTCCTAACCTGACTCGGTAAAAGTGCGCGGATCTACCCTAAACCCGATATGCAAAACGTTACTATTTTGACTCGGGTATATGTAGCCCAACTCGAGTTAACTCATTCATTTGCACCAGCCCACTCTACCCTCTCTCCTATCAAATCCTCTCAACCCACTAACACCTTATTTCTAGGAAACTGAGTTCAAATGGAGTAAAACCCAAAGTTCTTCACCATTCACCGGCCACCTTTGGTTGTTCGTCGGCTATGGGTCACCACTCCGGCCACCGCTCTCTTCCGGCCGATCGTCGTGAGGTAATTTTCGACCGCTGGCTTGAACCCTAAAAATTCCAAAAACTCTCGATTTCAACTCCTAAATTCCTAAATTTAACCCGTTTCATTAGAAACTCCCAGCTTCACCCATCTAAATCTAAACTAATTCTGTTCCCGACCCTCTTTAACTCCGCCGATTCAAGCTAGACTCACCGGCGATCAAAAGCTAAGCTCTGATAAATCTTTTTTAATAATTTCATATCTATTTTTCCTTTGTTTTTAATTTCAATCTAACATATTTGCATTCCTTTTACTAGAGATTAAAAGAACATAAACAAACATACCTCCCGGTGATTCTAACGATGTCTCTGACGTCCGATGAGTTCTTCAACGTCTCTTGATATGTTCGTGAAGTCTTCTCGACTTCTAACGCGGTTCAACTCTCCGAGATAAGGCTCATTCTCTCTCTTATTTTCTTATCTATATTTATTATTAATGATTATACTTAACTGCTGACACATTTTCCCTTTGTAATCACTAATTTTGTCCGGGTTAACCCGTTTTTTTATTTTACAATCATGAGCTTATATATATACTATTATGTGATAATAAAACAATGATGCTAAGTGGTTGTATTATATGTATATGTATTGTGCTCATGTGTGTTATTATGTGTAACTAGGTATGTATCATTAGTATGTGTTTATTATATGTGTGTTTATTTAGGCATGAACATATATGTGTATGTTTGTCAACATTGCATGTAATAGATTATTGTATGTATGTGTTATTAACATGTATATGTATGTTTACTATTGTTTTAATATCATTAATGTCTAAATGTGAGTGTGAGTATGTATATTGCATGTACTATGTGTATATGTAGTATGTATTAATGTTTGTATTATGTGTAAGCACATTTGGTTATATATGTGTATGTGTACATAAGTTAGTTAGTAGTATTATTATTTAATCTAAGACTAAAAACAAAATAGATCATAATTAAAATAAAAGCCCAATAATATTATATTTGTCCAAGTCCATTACAAACTAAAACCCAAAAAACAAATACATAGGCATGTTTGGCCCAAACCCAATATAACAAAACCAAAAAACCCTAAAACTAATCTGATCACCCTCTTTTTTCTGTTGCAGCTGCCAAGATCTAGCCGTTGGATCAGATCTGATCCAACGATCTAGATCAAACTTAAGATGTCTGCCCAGCTTCCGCATGCGCCTCCACGCGCTGACCATCCAGCTTTTCACGAGCCAGTGAAGCTCACGCACTGGCCGTCTAGCTCTCCACGCGCCAGTGAAGCTCATGCGCCAACCGCCCAGCTCTCTACGCGCACGTGTGATACAAGCCCTAACCGTTCAGCCTCCTCATGCGCCTACACCGTTTCGTCTCCCCTATATGCGTGGCCACACCACTGAAAATTCCACTGCCACCGTACGGAGACCACTGACTCTCCAACCACCGAGCAGGTCGAAAAAACATAAAAAATACAACGTACATCAGAATCATCATCATCCACAGTAATCTCATTTAAGTTTTGCTTAAACATGTAAACAATAACATAGGTAAGAAATGAGTGATCTGAGAAGCATACAAGCAATGTAAACAACCACTTGTAATCCTAAGTTTTCAAACGGGGGAAAATATTCAGATCAATACAAAAAAATCCTTTCAAGGTACTTTTCTCTTTTTTTTACTAATTCGAAGCATGAATAGCCAAAAAGGGGAAATGTTAGAGTTTACCCTTGCCGGTTCGCCCCTTTCCCGTTGTCTTGGTTTTCGTCGGGCCGTTGCTCCGCCGTTAATAAGCCCTGGCCTCATCGAGGCCAAATGTGGTGAAGCGGTGCGAGTATATGGTGGCAAAAACCCTATTTCTAGCCTCAGTTTTGGGGTTTTAATTGGAAAATGGGTTGATTTTGAAAAAAAACCAAGTATAGATCGAGGCTTAGCATGAAAAATGGAGGTTTTGGTGGGTTTAAAGGTTCACTGGCCGGATTATGGGTTTCTCCCCAGCGAACGACGGCGTTCGACCAAGGTTGGGAGAGGGTTTGAGAGCCTTTGGGGGATGATTTTTGCTAAAAGAACTAAAAATGGGATTAAAGCCCCTGTTTATAATGTTATAACATTTTAAAATTTGTATTATTACTCTTTAAATCCCTCTGCCCTAAAATAATCACGCCCGTAGTCCTTCTGCATGGGCAAATAACAGCTCTAGTCCCTCCGCCCCATTTAATTACAGGCCCAAGCCATTTTGCTTTTTAAAATCCCTTCCCAGCTTCCTAGAGTTTTTAAAATCCCTTCAATTTCGTCCCTTTCGTTCCTTTCAATTTGGCTTTCAAAAATCTTTTTTTATTCAATTTGGCCCTTTTTCTAGTGTTAAAAACTTTTTTTTTCTTTTTTTCATGCAACTTTAATTCAAATCTTGCACATTTATTTCCCGTAAATTTTAGTTTAATTCGTATGTTAATATTGCTTGTTTGTGATTATTGTTTTGTGGTTGAAAATTAGTTCGAATAGTATATATTTGTGATTTAACATGCATATAGTTTTAGTATAAGATAAGAATTTGTAAAAATGTAATATATATAATTTTGATATCTAATATCTATATTTTTTAGGTATAAAATAGAAATTTGTAAAAATGAAATATATATGTATATATTTTCAACCTATAATATATATGTTTAGTATAAAATAGAAATTTGTAAAATGTAATATATGTTTTTTAATATATAATGTATATGTTTTTTAAGTATATAATAGAATTTTGTAAAACGTAACATATATATTTTTGATATATCATCTATAGTTTTTAAAGTATATAGTATAATTTTGTAAAATGTAATATATATTTTTGGTATATAATATATGGTTTTTTAAAGTATATAGTAGAATTTTTCAAAATGTATAATGTATGTTTTTGTATATAATATATATATAGTTTTAAAGTCTATCCATTATTTTCGTTATATAGTATACAATATTTAGTTATGTTTACATTTACTTGTATATGTTTTTTATTTAGGCTTAGTGTGATAGTATAGACATTGGGTTGTTGAGTTAGTTTCAGATCAGAATTAGGCAAATTAATTTAATTAGTTTAAGATTGTGTGCTCGTCTCATAGGGGCACAATCCTTAAATTAATTAGATTAATTTTGGGATTAGGTTCTTTTGAGCCTTAGTTAGATTAGGGGTTCGAATTAATTTAGTGAATTTAAATTTATCCTTGGCTTATTGGAGTAAATGTTAAATTCATTAAATTAATTGAACATTTCTTAATTACTTTTTAGGATAAAATTAATTTCAAGTTTAGATTGACATTAAATTACAAATTAATTATCATAATTTGTTAGGGTTTCTAGTCTTTTAGGGCTAATTAATTTAGGGTTAAGCATTAGAATCATTTAGATAATAATTAGGTCACTATTTGGATTTCTAATAATTTGGGCCATCATAGGTTAGGTCTTGGGTTGAGCCTTCCTTTTGTGTGTTTATATTCGTGTCTTTGATTGTCATGCCTTAATTGTCATTCATATAACCTTTAATTTTAATTGCATTCTTTATTAATTTAAATCATAAAAGGAGGTACTTATTAATTCTAATATTTGTTTCGTAACAGTCCGAGCTTAAAGGATGTTGACCAAATATTCGGATTAATCCTTACCATCCCGAGGTAAATGGATTAAGAATTGACAAAATCATCACATCATACTTAAATGCTTGCATTATGCATAAAGGTGACCTACGGAAGTCGAACCATAAATTAACATGGCAGTCGAGCTTATTCGATATCGGTTTAATCTATGGTCCGATGTATCACCAACCTTATTAATTAAATGTCCAATTGATTTGAATCCACCAATTTGATAAAGCCCATGCAGTTAAGGTTAATTTTCATTTAAGAACTCCGAATTGAATTCAATATAAATTTCAATGATTTTCATCCTTTTAAAAGCAACAAATTTTTTGGTATCGATTTCCGGGCATGATGGGGATGCTAATCCTTCCCCACACGTAACCAACTCCCGGACCCTTTCACAACGAATATCTGGTTTCTTATGGTGTCCGGCCTACCTTACCCAAGTGGCCAGTGGCGACTCCAAGTTTTCATTATTTTTCAAAAAATTAAGGTTTTCCGAAAGAAGTCCCCATTCTTTTAAAAGATTTTCAATAATGATTTAGGGGATAATTTGTAGCGCCGAATTCATGTACGATCCACACGATAGTCTTTAAAGAAGGTCGCTACACTCTCCTGGTATTTATAGGGGTAGACTAGGATGACATCATCGTGCCGATATTAGCTCTACCTGTGTTCAAAGAAGCACAAATCCGAGTGAAATAGTTTCGGGCCAATGGGTGCCTGCCACATGTCCTAGTTTAGGTGGAAAAAATTCAATTTCATACTGGTTTTTGTGTTTGTTGGGCCGATTTTAGCTGTAAATGGGTTGGAAAGGGATTATGATAGTTGTAAACAGGTTGTAAAAATGAAGATTTGGACCTGAATTTGATTTTGGGCTTTTGTATATGTAATATTGGACATTTGGAGAAAAACATATTGAAATGAATTTATTTATTGGGTTTTATTATTTATTTATTTATATTTGTTAGTTTTATTTATAGTGATAATAATAATATATATGGATACCCGGATAAATTTCGGGTCTTACACTCTAAAAAATTACACCTCAACATTTCAGTATTCTATTAATTTAATGGGCAAACTACAACGTTGGTCACTTACCTTTTATAAATGTCCACTTTTGCTCACCAAATTCAAAAAATAACGTTGTGGTCACTTATGTTATCAATTTATAAAGTTTTGGTCATTAAACGTTAAGAATCGTTAACTTGCTGACGTGACAGGTTAGTAAAAGCGGTTAAAATTTAATTTGACCCAGAGCTTTAGATAAATTATTAGGATAAGTAGGCCTTGTACATCCCCTAATAGGAGAAGCCATTGTTCTCGGAAAGGACATTGCAACAATTCTATGTTAGGGCTCGTAAACATTGTCGATGCAAGAACACTGTGGGAATCACTCGTCCCTTTAGGAATCCCATTTACCCAATTTGCATAAAAAAATATCCTCCTGCTACCTTCATCCAACATCAACGAATGTTGCAATGACTTAACAAGCTCTACACTAGATCCACCAAGCAAGTTTCTTTCACCAAAACAATCCAAATTCTCATGCATCGGATTCGAACCCAAATTCCCATGATGCACAGATATTTTAATCTAATGCCCTACCACATACTCTATATATCCCCGTACCTGAAACATATTGGGTACGACTTGGGTACTCGCAAATATTTTATCTCCTTATTTTTTCTTCTTCTATCATTCTTCCACCATTTCCCGCCTTTTTCTTCTTTCTTTTCGATTTTCTTTCGCCCACATGATTCAACTAAAAGTATATAAGTATGTGTAATATCATGCTCACATGATTTTTTATGACTTTTTATTTTTTGCATTTTTATATAATACAAAATTTATTTTATTTTTGCCGTATCTTTGTCATTCCCGTATCCTGTATTTTTTAAAATTATTGTTTCCCTTCCTCTTTCTGTACTCATACATGTATCCGTATCGGTGCAACATAGCCAAACTCCCTCGTCAGCTTCTTGCAGGCCAACGGTGTTGATCCACAAGTTTTGAGTTCTCCCCATGATCTCTTCCGAGGGTATCTTTATGCCTCTCGGGATTTGCTTTCCTAGTCAAAGTAGAACCCACTTGGGATTTTGTCTTACTAATTGGAAGCCAAAATGCCTTCCCTTGAAACGAAACGGATAAACTCCTCGTTGAAGTGATTAACATCTTGGTAGCAGCTGACAATTATGTGGATTCAACTAATTTCTCTTCTACATTTCCTTTAAAGAATATTTCAGTAAATTACTAACCATGGGTCTTCTTTTCCATGGTCGATAAAAAGGAAACAAACATTTTAAGTTATTTTTGTTACAATGGAGAAGAACCCATGAAAGGGTTTCCAAATGATTATGCATTTAACTAACAACAATGAAAACACACACAAAGGTTTTATGGGTTTTAGAAAAACCGAAGAAAATAGTAGGTAAGGGGTCAAGTTAATTAATAAAACAAATATGAGTATGAGGGACTCATCGTTTTAAGTCCCAAAATGGGTTGCACCTTAAAGATTTAATAAGAAATATATTCGACTAAACTCCTCCATACTTACACGTGAAAATCTTAAATTCACAAAATTGTTGTTTTGCTCAATCAATTGTTCACATTTCATGATAAAAACATAATTCATGTGACATTGAACTTACCTCAGTAACACAACTATTACAAATAACTCTATAAAGCACAAAAATACTTATTAAAGCTTGAAAACGTCCTAACAAAACAACTAAACCAAAACAAAATTATTTCTTTACACAATCAATTGTTCGCATTTCATGATAAAAACACAACCAAAATAAGCACAACACATTTATTCTGAAATCATCCCATCGATCTGCCATTAGGTACTCTTTTATCCAATTTGTAATATTTGAGAATTCTTAAAAATCTTCATTTGTTTGTAACATTTTGATAATAGTGAAGTTATTGTCCGAATGTGTAATCACTAATTTTGTCTGTGTTAATAACCTATTTTTATTATTTTATTTAGTTAATTATCTTATTTATTTACTCTTATTATTATTGTATAAATTAAATAAAAAATATTAATTAATTAAATAAAATATTAGTCCATTATTTTAAGAGTTCTAACAATATTAAAATCCAAAATATATATTTACATAAATATAGCCTGTTAAAAGTCTAAACCCCAAAATTCTTAATTTTAAATTAAACCCTAACCCTAATTAAGCCTAAACCTTAATATGAAAACCCTTTATTTTGCGCAGCCAAACCCCCACCGTTAGATCTGGTAGGATCAAATAGTCCAGATCGAGGCAGCTAGAGCCCTTCAACTACCGTGTGGTGCACACATGCCCAGATTGCAACCTTTCATATGCCTTAGACTCCTTAGTTGGCAGCCACATCAATGCCATGTCGACATTGTGTAAGTGACCGGAGCCAACCATCGCACGCCACGATAGAGCCACCACGCCATGTCGGTTGTGAGGCCACCAGGAGTCTCGTACATAAGACTTTCTCTCTATGGTTCCCTACTCCAACAGATTGCCACATGCAAAAACAAAACAAAATTAGAAATTGGCAGAAGGAAAACGTGAATATAGACAAAGAATTTCAGAAAAGCAACCAATGACGAATTTTCATTCAAATTTATATTTTCTGTAATTCATGTAATATTCGGGTTTAAAAAGAAAACCTTGAAATATTGTAATTCATTTGGCAATCAATACATAAAACAAAAAAAGCATTTCAAAGGTATTTTATCATTTTTCTATGTTTTGAATCAAAAAAGGAAAAAAGAACTAGGGTTATTTACCTTCTGGTCTTTCGGTGGTTGATCTTCAGTTGAGGCATCGTCCCCGATGAAGGACGAGTCTTGTCGGTGATAAGTTCGTCTATTCCCTTCAGGGCCATATGTGGTGAACCATTCGAGAGAGGAAAATGGAGTTTTGATTTGTTTGTTCTAAAAGCAAGGTTTCAAAAACTAGGGTTTTGGCATTTGTTTTTTTTTTTTAATTTTGAGGGGAAGAAAGTTTGTTTTGAAAAAATAAGGTCAAATTTGGGTTTAAAAGAAGAAAATGAGTGATTTTAGTTTGAATTTTGAGTTTGTAGGCTCTGGCGAGTGACGGCTGGTGACGAGCTACGGCGATCGAGGTGGTGGAGCCCCGTCGAAACTTGAGTTCTAGAGAGGTTTTTGGGCTAAGTTTATCGTGTTCATGATGAACACGAAGAACACCAAGTTGTGTTCTTCAATTTCGGGGGTTTTAATCTATTTTTTTCTAGAAAAAGAGGGGTTTTGGTGTTTGGTTCAAAAGATTTTGAGAGCTAAATGTTTTTTGTGTAAATATGGAAAAAAGGGGTCCAATTTAAGCAAAAAATGTGTTTTGTACATCGTTTAAAAATTTAAATGGTATATTTGCCTTTTAAACCCCTATGCCCAAGTTTAATCACACTCGTAGTCCTTCTGCTTTTTTAAATCACGCCCGCGGTCCTTTTGCTTTTCTAAATCATGCCCGCAGTTTTTTTCATTTTTTAAAACCCTCTCGCGGTCCTTGTATCTTTCTCAAGTTTTGCAATTTCATCATCTTTTCTCTAATTTAGTCTGAGATCAGTGGCAAAATTATCCCTTTTGTCCCTTTCCCTTTGTTTTTCTTTAAATATTGTTAGTATATGGTATGTTTAGATATAGACCTCAAGATTTCGTTATCCTAATAGGAGTGACGTCCTAGGTCTCCAAGCGTCATCTCCTTTGGGTACCTACCGTAAATTGCTAGATTTTATACATTCGAATGACATGGCCATGCATACATGCATTTTTATAGATTAATAGTCAAATTAGAGTGAATTTTAATTTTTCTTGGTAAATACGATTCGAACCTTTAGGTACTAATTTTGGGCGTGATGGGGGTGCGAACCCTTCCCCACACGTAACTGACTCCCGAACCCAAATTGTTGTTTTGTTGTGGTTACTTTTTGGTGTCTGGTCTATCTTATCCAAGTGACAGGTGGCGACTCCTAATATTTTATTTTAAACCCGTATTTTTAAAATCCCCCTAAATCAAAATTTTTTAAAGAAAAGAGGGAAACTTCAAAAAAAATATTAATTAGTCGCTACAGATGGTGGTGCTCGATGAAGTCAAAAGTGAGACTTCAATCTCATCTCAAAAAGAAAATGAGTTGTTCTAAATTATGAAAAACGGTTACCCTTACATTCCATTTTAACATACATATCTTTGAGAGAAGGTAATGGCCACGTAATTGGTGAAAAATCAATATCAATGATTCATGTGGGTTTAATGAAAAGATAACTTTCTCGTCTCCAGTTTCAGGCATGCTCATTTGTGTCATTTATCTACAAAAAAAGAATCATGTGCAACTAAGAATCAAATCTAAGGAAAAACCCTAAAACCTAAAAAAGCTCTCGGTTCTCTCTGAAAGTTCACTTATTTAGGGTTCTCTTTTGCTTCTCATGGGTGGCACCGCTTCCCTTGATTTTATGTTGGATTTTGTGGATCCCTCTGTCATTCGTTGAGGGTTTTCTCTAGAAGTTACTCATGAAGGTACCGATGAAGTGAAGGAGACCAAGATTGGGCTCCTCAATCTAAGCTTTAAGAACTTCAAGATAGAACCGGATGAAGACATTACAAAGATGTTTGATTGATTCTCCATCATAGTTAATGGGCTCAAGGGATATAGAGAAGTCATTCTAGAAGACAAGCTTGTTTAAAAGCTTATCTATTCTCTTCCGAATATGGGATTCAAAGAAGACCTCCATCATTGAAGCCAATGATCTCAAGACCTTAAAGCTTGATGCTCTCATGAAGTATCTTCTCACTCATAAGCTTATGAAGCAAGGAAAAAAAGATGAGGATAAGAAGAAAGTTGGGATTGCTCTCAAATCCTCACAAGAAGAGGGTGATTCTAGCGAGGAGGAAGATGAAGAGATGGCCATGCTAGCCAAGAGATTCACAAGGTTCATGAAATCCAACTGAGGAAGGAAGTTCCATCAAAGAGAGGGTTTCAAAAACAAGTCAAAGGAAGAATACAATGACCAAATCATTTGCTATGGGTGCAAAAATCTGGGGCACATCAAGTTCGATTGTCCCCAATTAAAGAAGAAGAGCTTCAGAAAGAAGAAGAATCTCAAGGCTTATGTGGCTACTTGGAGCGATGAAGACTCATCTGTTGAAGAGGAGAAAGAGGTAACCAACCTATATCTCATGGCACTTGAAGAGGATCCTAAAGTAACCTTTAATTCATTTACATTGGATTTTACATTTTGATGACCTTTCAAGAAGCTTATGATGAATTACAAGAGGTTTATGATGAACTAGTTTTGGAGTTCAAAGAATCAATTTTGAAAAACAAGAAAATCATTTTGGATTTGAAAAACCAAAATGATTCTTTATCCAAAACTAATGTGGAACATGAAAGGAAAGTTGAAGATATGTAAGCAAAACAAAAAGATTTTGAAAAGAAAAATCAAGACTTGCATAACCTACTTTCAAGAGTCCATGATGATCACCAAAAGAAAGTGGGTGATATTAAAGATTCTTTAAACAAAGTTGGGACATCTCGTTTTGAAAAAGGGAATCATTAAAAACCTAACTATGTAAGAAGAAACTTTAACAAGTACAAACATAGAGACTTCCAAAGGCCCTCTAACGGTAAGAGAATTAGGAGTGTTTGGGTTCCTAAGGAACTTGTAACTTCTAACAATGTTGATGCTATTGCTTCTTGGATCCCCAAGGGAACCAATATTTTGGGAGCTAATACTCATGGACCCAAAATAATTTGTGTACCAAAAATCAAGACCTGATTCTATGTTTGTAGGGGAGCATTTCTACAAGGCCCAAAACTCAATTGCAAATTCATGGTGCCTTGATAGTGGATGCTCGAGACACATGACCGGTGACAAGAGTCGATTCTTGGAGCTAAAACCAAAAGGTGGATGAGTAGTCACTTTTGGTGACAACTCTAAAGACCATATTGAAGGAATTGGTTCTATTGGTAATCACTCTTCCATACTCATTGATAATGTTTTATATGTCAACGGTCTAAAACATAATTTGTTAAGCATAAGCCAAAATGTGATAAAGGATTCAATGTCATGTTTGATTTAAATGTTTGCAAAATAATTGACATTGCATCTAATAAAATTGTTCTTGTTGTTCATAGAATAGGAATATATACATGGTGCATCTAGATGACATTAATTTCTAATGATCTAGTAAGAGGTTTACCTAAAATCAAGTTTTCCCTTGATAAAATTTGTGATTTATGTTCTAAAGACAAACATAAAAAATTTCTTTTAAATCCATTAATGATGTATCAACAAGTAGGATATTACAATTGATCCATATAGATCTTTTTTGCCCTATTAGAACTATGAGATTGGGTGGAAAATAATATGCTTTTGGCTTGTTGATGATTACTCTAGATTTACTTGAGTTCTATATTTAAGTACAAAAGATGAGGCTTTAGAAAAATTCATCACATTTTTAGAAGCAAACCAAAATGATGTTGACTACTCTATTTTTCATGTTAGGAGTGACTATGGATCCGAATTTTAAAATCTTGGTTTTGAAGAGTTTTGCAACTCTAATAGAATTAGCCATAATTTTTTCGGCTCTTCGTACGCCTCAACAAAATGGGGTTGTAGAGAGGAAAATAGAACTTTAGAAGAAATGGCTAGAACCATGCTTTGTGAAAATAATTTGTCAAAGTTTTTTTGGGCGGAAGCCACAAACACCACTTGATATATTGTTAACCATGTAATGATTAGGCCTCTTTTAAAGAAAACCCATTATGAGCTTTTCGAAAATAAAAAAGCCTAACATTAGCTATTTTTATTCATTTGGATGCAAGTGTTTTGTTTTAAACAAAGAAAAAGACAATTTAGGCAAGTTTGAATCAAAAAGTGATGGAGCTATTTTTCTTGGTTACTCTTTAAACTCTAAAGCTTATCGTGTATTCAATAAAAGAACTTTAGAGGTTGAAGAGTCTATACATGTTGTTTTCGATGATAACCTCCTTCCGAGGAAGGATACTTGTGATGATAATGTAGGAATTTTGGATGCCAATGATAGTGAAGGGCAGTCATCAAAGGTAGATAAAGTTACACCAAAAGAAGAACCACAAGATCCACCTTTAGAAGATTTGAAGGACATGTCTCTAGAGGAAAGAGATGTCACCTACCCAAGGGAGTTTAACTATGTCAAAGGTGGTGAGATTTTGGGTGATCTATCCAAAGGAGTAACCATTAGATCTTCTCTTAGAAATACATGTAATTATGTTGCATTTATCTCATGTTTGGAGCCTAAAATATCAAAGAAGCATTAAATGATGATTATTGGTTATTAGCTATGTAAAAAAGAGTTAAATCAATTTGGAGGAGTCAAGTTTGGACATTAATTGATAGGCCTAATAATAAATCTACAATATGTACTAAATGAGTTTTTAGAAGAAAAAAAACTAGATAAGAGTGGTAACATAGTGAGAAACAAGGCTAGACTTGTTGCTCAAGGTTACACTAAAGAAGAAGGAATTGATTTTGATGAAACCTATGCACCCTTAGCTAGAATGAAAGCTATTATGATTTTTCTTGCATTTGCATGTTTCCATGAATTCAAGCCTTTTTAAATGGATGTTAAAAGTACTTTTCTAAATGGTTTTACAAATGAAGAAGTGTATATGGAACAACCTCCCGATTTTGAAGATCCAAAATATTCAAATCATGTTTTCAAACTTTTGAAAGCTTTATATGGTTTGAAGCAAGCTCCTAGAGCTTGATATGAAAGATTGTCAAACTTTTTTTGGTTCTACTAATGAATCTCTTTGCCAAGAATTTGCTAAGTTAATGCAAGTTGAGATTGGAATGAGCATAATGAGGAGCTCTCATTCTTCTTGAGATTCCAAATCAAACAAAGGAAGGATGACATCTTCATCAATCAAGCAAAGCACATCAAAGATATGCTCAAGAAGTTTGGCTTGGAGAATGTAAAGCCTCAAGTTACTCCAATGAGCTCATTTACAAAGCTTGACAAAGATGAATGAGGTAAATGTGTTGATATTAAGCTTTATAGATCTATGATATGATCTTTGCTTTATCTTACTACAAGTAGACCAAATATCATATTTAATGTTTGCTTGTGTGCTAGATTTCAAGCTAGTCCTAGAGAATCGCATTTACAAGCCGTTAAAAGAATCTTTAGATACCTTAGAGATACACATAGTTTAGGTCTTTGGTATTTTATAGACTCATCATTTAGTTTGCATGCTTATTCGGATGCAGATTACGGAGATTGTAAAATAGATAGAAAGAGTACCTCTGGTACTTGTCAATTCCTAGGTAACATATTTATATCATGGTTTTCTAAGAAGCAAAATAGCATTGTGCTATCTACCACCGAGGCGAAATATATTTCGCTCGGTAGTTGTTGTGCTCAAGTCTTATGGATGGAACAATAACTCTTAGATTATGGAATTGATGTAGGTATCATTCTTATAAAGTGTGACAATACTAGTGCTATTTGACTCACTAAATGTAACACCCTCGACCCGAATGCTACATTTGGACCTCAAGCCCAAACCAAAATCATAAAAGTTTTCAAAATGGGTTTAGCCCAAACAAGGTATTTTCCAAAACATTTATATCCAATAGTTGTAAATATAGGTAAACAATTTGAATAGTTACAAAGGAGCTCCACTTTAATTTAAAAAATTTAAACATTCGACTTGATTAATACAATTCCAAAAGTAAGAATTACAGACTTGACCACATAAGGTCCTATGAATACATAGCCCACTAAACAAAAATATCGTACTTTGAAAGCCTCCACATGCTAAAATCTCGTACTGATAGTGCTCCTCGAACCCACGATCTGACAATCAACCTATGCACGGAAACAACAATTTCGAGCTTAGAAAGCTTAGTGGTACTCATCTACTCTATTATACTTCATGCTAATCATAAACATAAGCATGCAAGCTAGTATGAGCAATAAAGATAGATAAATAAACATGTGGCTCTACCACTAGTCACCTAAACACATGCTCTCAACATAACAACACATCATACATAGCACACAAGGTCCAACCATACTCGGGATCTCACTAGATCAACCGAGCAAAAACACACAAAGTCATACCACAAACCTGGAGTGAGGCCCGGTGTCACACAGCCTCAGGAACGTACACTCTGAGTGGGGCCCATTATCATACAACCTCAGGAACGTACACCCATACTCAGCATCTCTCATCGAGTATCATCAGATGAGTCTTTGTGTCACACAGTGTCAGGAACGTACATCTGAAATCTCTAACCAGGGTGTTGCAACACTCTTTCTTTGGGTGTCCGAATCCTATCAACAAAGTGTCCCAAACCATACATGTACCCATACTTGGCACGTAACAACACATGATCCACCAAGGATCCCTATAGTTTGCTATTACAAACAAGTCACCCAACATTTACCAAGTTATTACTCATTATTGAAGTGTACATTAATCATATTCATTAACCATCTCTATTAATCCATATTATCTCATTAATATCCCACGTTAATTTTCATATTTTTATTAGCAGTAGAGATTATTCCGTTCAATGGGTACCGATACTCGAACACGAGTATTGATACTGTACCTCTAGGTATCGGTACTCATAGGTGTACCAATACTAATATTGCTTACTAGAAATCCTAAATTTCTATAAGTACCGATACGGGTTGACCCGTATCGATATGACCCCCAATTGTGTACCAGTACAGCCAAAGCTCGTACCGATACCCTAAACACGAGTTCACGCCATTTCCTTGAATTACAATTTTACAACGCTTACTCACTCCCTAAAGTTTATGAAAGTCATTAAAGTTTGTTTAATAACGCATTTATTCAATTAATATTAATTATCAGCTTCATGATAATTTATTCGAATATTTAACCCTTAAGCATGATTCCCGTCAAAACTCACCAATCTATTCGAACAAACATGCAATGGCATCACAATTATCTCAATCAATCAAACAAGTATCAATTAATCATACGAGCATCTCAAACGAATCTACACGGTCCCTAAAGTTTTCATGAGTCCCATCATATTTGTAACATCATCATGCATCTCATAAATATCAAGTCTCATAATATCTATCTCTAATCATACTTATTAATCATCTACCTATTTTGCATGCACTAACACTCAAGGCAATCACACTTATGATGCTTATGAAGCAATAGGAGTTTGAGGTGCACTAACCTTAAGTTGTTATCGCTAAATTCCTTATCCAAGCTTCTTGAATATTCCACTTGATCTGATACCTGATCCTGAATAATCCTTGTATATTAATTAATACCATAAGTATCACTTAATCATATACTTTAATGAATTCAAAGGGCCAAATGCATAAAATCAGCTTACCGGGTTCGAATTTGGTGAAATGGACTACGCTAACGGACTTAGAACATCGAGAAACCCCCAAGTAGGGTCCCTTGGAAAAAGTCAATGCTTGGTCAAAGTCAACGCCCATGGTTAAAGTTTAACGATTAACCCAGCTGGTCAATAGTCCAGGCGATCCAGTGCGGCACAGGTGCACAGAAGCTACAATGCACCTACGAGAAATGATCCAGTGCATGCATGTGCAGGGGAACATGGTGCACTCTAGCTGCTGGATAACGCCCCTCTCACCGTTCCTTTGGAGAATTCGCGCGACGCGACGGCTTACGTCGTGGTCGACGGTGATAGGAAAGCTCCAGTCCAACATATTTTCGGTCGGGGAATCCAATGGTGATCTTTCTTTTTTAGTTTGAACATTCGAACACGACTAACTCGCAAAACCTAAATTTTCTTTTTTACCCCCTCCAACGACAACTCCGACGGCGATTCCGAGACCACCAGCCAACTCGCCTCAACAAGATGAACACGATGGTGTATGAGGTGTCATAAATGGACGACCAAATTCGATAGATTAGATCAAAAGTCAAACTTTTTTCTTTTTCATACTTTTCTCTTCCCCATCAAATCATCTTTCTTTTTTCAAACACTACTTTTAATAATCACATGTCATCCTCTTTATTTTATCATCTTCCTCTTAAATCTTTTTAAATTCAAAATTCACTATCACCAATAAAATAATAATCACATGTCATAAACTTTATTTTTACTCTAGACCCACTAAAATCCTTATTCAAATTAATCTAAAATAAACCATTTAATGAGCTTTCACAAAATAATTATTCTTATTTTAGCAAATATCTTTACCAAACCTTTAGATAAGGAGCGTTTTGGGACTCTTAGGAGAGAGTTGGGGCTTAGAAGCCTTTCTTGAACCTTAGAGCATTTGTTTGATCTCTAATATTTCTTGCATTTGTATTATTTTCATGTTTATGTGATCTTCTCCTTGAATGCATTTATTCATATTGTTAGGGGGGAGTTTATATCTTTGAATGCCTATACTTGTTGTTCATTCATCTCATTCATGCATTTTGATTCAAGCAAAATCAAAATTTTAGGTCATTTGCAGCAAAATTGTACATTTTGGTTAAAGGGCATCGGTACGGGGGTTGATGTACCGATATGGGTTTTTAAGGGTAACTTTTTGGTATAGATTCATTTGTACCTGTACGGGTTGAAAATCAATATGGGGTTAATTCGTATCGGTATACATTGCTCTGATACGCTTTTAAGCCGTATCAGTATGTGTGTGTTGAAGCCATTAAATAGGCTTTCCTATTTTAAATCAAACACCAACTCTTCTTCTCACAAAACCCTAGCCAAAAATCCTATAAAACCCTTTAAATCTCTCAATTTTTCATCAAAAATCATTAAATCTTTTTGGGGCTTTTTTTTCAACATCAAACTCAAGCTATAATATTCAAGTTTAGCATGAATCATCTCCTCATTCATCCATTCATCTATATCTCAAGGTAAAAACCCTATTTTTATACTATTTAAAATTTCTCTATATTTGTATAGCTTTTAGGTTTAAATTTTGCATATCTATGATGTATAAATCCATAGTTTCAAAGTTTTTACAAAAGCTTTTTCAAAACTACAATTTTTTCATTAGAATATATATTTATACTCGTATAATTTGTTTTACAGTTTTCAAATTTTAAACTTATACAAAATTTTCTTTATAATTGTTTATGATTTTAAACTTTAGAATAGAAATTTATAACACTACCTTGATTATTGGTTGAATTATTAGAATGAATTTGATGTATTTGCATATGTTTTTGTGGTTTGAAATTTGCATGTTTTATCCAAATCCTTTTACCATGACTCCTAGAAAATGTCATAGAAACGATCCTAGTGCTAGTTCTTCCAATTTTGATAATGGTACCAAACCTAATCTTGCTCATCTTTATACCCATTGTTTTAATGAACCGGGAAATCCTCACCAAATGGAAGTTTACAAACAATTTCAAAACTTTACTGTTCATCGTGAGCGAATTGTTGATTATTCTTATATGTGCTCTGATGAATTTGGTTTAAAATATCTAGATTTGATGAGAGAATGAAAGTTCATGAATTTTCTTAACATCCCCGGGATTGTTTACAAAAACCTTGCCCGTATATTTTACTCCAAATGCCCAGTGTATTTTAAACCAAGAGAAAACTAAAAGCATTGCTCTTGAATCTTATGTTATGGGAAAAACTTTTACTCTTGATGCCCAAAAGATGGTCAATCTTTTAGGAATGGAAATATTGGTATAAATGATGAAAACTTTTTTCCCACAACCTATAGTGGCTTAGTTACAATTCCTATGAACGCTTCCTTCACTTCCTCATTACTTGGTGGTTTCGAACATCCAGTGGTAAGTGGTCCACTATTCGTATGGTGGATGACTTTTGGCTTCATTGCTTCCCTGAAGGTAAACACCATAACCTAGCCCAAATTCTCTTCGCCGAGATGGTTCACATTATCAACAATCATCACACCACTCTTGTGAAGTCTTTCACATATGGAACTATCCTAAGCTACATGTTCCACAACCTCAACATAGATTGTTCCTATGATTTAGGGGTTCCCCTCACGTAGCTTATAGATGTTAGATCCCTTAGATAAGAAAAGTTTCACTTCCATAATGGTGAATGTGTTTGGGATTCTAATACCCCTGATGAAGTCCCTAAGGATGTTGCTCCGGTCGAAGATGCTCCCGCGAATCTGGTTTCTCTGATTGCTCAACCTTCCCTTGATGCTCTCATGACCTATCTCGATGAGAAGTTTTCCGTGATTGATTTGAGGTTCGACTCTATGGATACTAGATTGACTTTCATGGATGCGAGATTGACTACCTTTGAACATTATATATCTTCTATAGACATCTCTCTTACCTTATTTCATCATGAGTGGCGTAGTCACATTCATAGAGATAACGATGATGAAGATGCCCCTTAGGCTTTGAGCTTTGCACATCACATCACATCGTATCGTATCGTATCCTATCGTATCATATCATATCATATCTATTAGGTTTATTTGAGTTTTTATGCACCTATGTGCCGCAACCCTTTTTAGGAAGGTTTCGACGTTATTTGGAAAACTTAAGAAAAACACGGAGTCGCCGCCAATTTTTTTTTAAAAAAGTGTGATTGGATCACTTTAAGACAAAGGTTATTTTAATAAAGTGTTTTATTTATTAAAATAACAATTTTGGTCCACAAAAATAAGATAAAACAGGTTCGGGACCGGTTATGTGCGGGGAAGGGTTAGCACCCCGCAACGCCCAAAAATTGGTACCTAATTGGTTTCAAAAAGTATTTTCAAAATTGGAATTTTGCAAGTTCACAAGAGCTTCAATTTATTTGTCCGCTTAATGAATATAAATCTATTTTAATGGCCTTACCGCCTGGAAAATGAACTTTAATCACTGCCAACACTCCTGGCGCTAACCCGTCATTTCCATTTGGTAAGACACCGCATTAGTTAGTTTTCACTTTTTAAACAAACCAACAAAAAGATTAAGTGTGTTTAAGTCTTTTAATTTAAAACCCAATTAGTAAATTAAACCTTAAAAGAAAAGTCTACATTCATTTTAACTATTAAGATTATAATGTATTTAAGTGTATTTTATTTTAAGATATGAAGGAAGTTTTATATCACATATGTCTCTAACTAAGTTTTAAAGATCCTATTCCTAAGGTTTTACACACATATATTTACATAAAAGACATAAAGAAATAAATAAATTACTTTTAAGAACTAAAAACTTAATTTTAAATAAAGAAAAGGATAGCTATTTTGTTTTTTTAAAAAAGAATTTTCGATTAAGGACCAAATTTAAAAAAAACTAAATCAAAAGGATAATTTAAAAAAACAATTGAAAGTTTAGTGTGCAATCTGAAAGAAAAAATGACCAAATTTGAAGAATTGAAAACCAAAGGGCCACGATATGAAACCCAAGAAAGAAAGGCGCGGGTTATGGGCCGGGTCACGTGTTGATATTTAAGGCCGAGATCAAAAACAAAATTCATTTTTTACCCCCCCTAAAATGGATCAAATTTGGCTCATTCAAATCCTCTAAACACATTCAACCGTGTTCTTCATTTGTTGAAGAACACGGCATGGATCCGCCGTGCTGGCCACCATCCACCGGTGCCGGCGGCTAAATTTTCCAAAAAACCCTAATTTCCCAGATTTCGACAACCCCCAAATCATATTTTTTTGCCATAGCTACATTGAAACCAAATTCACGGCGGTGCTTTTCAAAACGGAGGTAAAAAGCTACCCTTTTTCTTTATTTAGAATCGAAATGATAACAGTAGAAGAAGAAATTACCTGAAATTTGCTTACTTTATTCCTCAAAACTCTAGATTACAAATGCTTGCTTCCTTACACTGGAAATCTGAATGTAAACTGTGTATTGTGTATGAGTTGTGTATGTTTCGTATGAATCTTGTGTCCCATGTACAAAGAATTACAGTGCTATTTATAGGTACAAAAATTCTTGAATTTCATGCAAGAATCCCAAATTTCTACCTGATTTGCCTCTGCTTTAATTTGATTTTAACTTGATTCTTGCCGAGCTTCAATTTAGGGATTGCATCTTCTGACTTTTGATGAGTTCTGCTTCGATTTTAGGATTTTATCCATTTATTTCCCCTTTTGCATGTTTTTTGATGACTTCAAACGACGGGGGAGACATCTACAAGGAGCAGTTCGAGGCGGAAATGGTGCGGGCGTTCGTTGGAGAAGATGAACCAGCAACTGGAAGGCAGAACGTTGAGCGCGTGGCTGCCACTCGCGAATCGCAATCCATGTGCTTTGCTTTGGAGTGATCTGGACCGTTAGATCACTCCTTGATCTAACGGCTGAGAGAACGGGGCGCTACATCATTCTCCAGCTGGCGTGATCTGCATTGTTGGATTGATCCTTAATCCAACAGCCCTCCATCGGCTGCGCAATAAAGAAACAAAGGGATTAGGGTTTTATTTAGTTATAATTAGGCCAACGGGCCCTTAATGGATATGTGTTTTGTTCTAAATTAAAGGGACTTGGGTTTTATTTAATGGATTGTTTTTTATTTTTATGTACTTTTTAATTTAAATACAAATGGGTTATGTTCTTTATATTTTGGGTTTTATACTAACTATCATATTAACTATTAACTAAAACACTAACAAAAATGTATATAGCTATGATAAAACTAACTACCACATCAATGCACTAACGCATAACAATAATACTAATAACAATATAACACTAACGTATAACAATTATACTAATCGACAATATAACCCAAGTGAAAAATCAGTGACAACAGCTGCCCCTCTTTGGTCATTCCGGTGAAACAAGAATAGAAAAAAGAATAAAGGACACTGATTTTCACCAATTACCAAACCTGGCGGGTTCTGTTCTCCTCATGCTCGAACGAATAAGCAGACTCTATTATCTTCAAGCCTAAATAGATAGGTTGGTTCTATCCTCCTCATGCTCGGATAGATAAGCAAACTGAAAGAAGGTGTTCCATTCTCCTTATGCTCGAATGGATAAGTAGGTTCTATTTTCCTCAAGCCTGAATAGATAGACTGGTTCTATCCTCCTCATGCTCGGATAGATAAGCAAAATGAAAGAAGGTGTTCCATTTTTCTTATGCTTGAATAGATAAGCAGGTTCTATTCTCCTTACGCTCGAATAGATAAGCGAGTTCTACCCTTCATGCCCGAACAAATAGGCAGGTTATATTCTCCTTATGCTTGAATAGATAAGCAGATTCCATTATCCTGATGCCCAAACGGATAGGCGGGTTCTATTCTCCATATGCTTGAATAGATAAGCGGGCTCCATTCTCCTGATGCCTAAACGGATAGGCAAGTTCCTTTGCAGAAAAAGCTTTCACACCTGTAAAAATCTGATATATGATGCGGTTATGATGATTATGCCCCTAAGGATGTCTAAAACATGAATGCATGTCTCATTTCTTTTGCTTTTAAATTTTTTTTCCTCAGAACTAATTTCCTTATAAGGCAGAAGACACAGAAGAAACTGTGAATTTTCAGAGATCTTGGACTGTATCATATCAAACATTTTCTCAGCTCTGGCAACAGATGGTAAACATCTCTTCTGGCCCATCCCATCAAAAGAATCAGTATGACATCCTTTTATTTCTCTACACTGAAAGGCTTTGCACCATGTTATTAGGATCACAATGAGCAAGAAAGTTTGCAACGACCCATCTTTCAATACTAGTTGGTTTCACCAATTTCTTGTTGTTAAAATTTCATTGACCATTCCTTGGAAAGAAATCTTCACCATTGCCTACTCTTAACCTCGGGGACTGTAGGACACGTCCTTCAATTTGGGTGGAATTGGAGTTCACCAATACACCTTCATGTTGCATCATGGATTCATCATGGGTACAACGTTGCAAAGACACCAAAGAACAAAGCTTAATGGGAATATACATGGGAAGCTTTGTCTTGCCAATATTAATGCATGGGAATTCATCTGAATATTGAAACCGTATGCTACGATAATTGACAAAATAATCATAGATAGTCATCTTCATCATCTCTGCTTCACCATTCTCATTCTTAGTACTTCTTTGCTTCATAGAGAACATATGATCTTTTAACATTTGCTCATTCAATCCAGTTATCTTGTATTCTTGGTTGGAAGGATTGACTTTATCCTCATATTCTTCAACACTCTTTTTGGCCTTTGTCAAACTATCATTGTAGTTGATACATCAATGTTCATTGACAAGCTTCCTGGAATCCTATTGTTCTCCCAAGGTCTATAAAACTATTCTCATTATTATACTGTCGTTGATATTTGGTGTTAGACCTTCTTGAGTGGTCATGAATGAAAGGGCCAGCCTCCAATGTCTGTAAAATTATTCTCATTGTTGTAGAAACAGACTATTTTGTGTAAAAATCTATGTTTTGCAACATGCTGCCTTCAACGCTTCTTGAGGATTCTCTGATTCTTGTTTTCGCAGGGGTCTTTGCATTGTTTGCATCAAAACCTATTTCCACCTAAATATTTTCGTGTGTTGGTGCTTTATGCCCCAAATCTAGGACTTGACTGCGGGATATTTCCGAGTTCTGGCATTCTTTCAAAAAATTTCAGAGTAATGCTCAAAAATCTTTTGCACATTTTAGAATAATGCCCAAACTTATTAGTTCTCATTTCAATGCAAGATGCTTATGGAAAAGGAAATATATCAGAGAAAGAAAAGAAAAGGTTTACGCAACAAAATTTTATTAGTATTGTGGCAATCACAAAAGGAAATTACAGGGAAAGAAATAGGCATTTAGATATCAGAGACCAAAACTCCTCCTGTCGTGACTCCATAAGATGCCTTGACCGCCAACTATGCTGACCAGACTCTGGAAATAGTGATTACGCGGAAAGATATGAAGCTTCCAGGTACCCAAATCCTGAGAATTAACTTTGTGAAAGATCTTGTTTGTAAATCATCTGAGCCGCCCTTTATGGGTTTTCAATTTAGACCTTCATTTGGTTTCAAAACTCTTTTTTCGGGTTTTCATTTTGAACCCCCTTTTCTCTTCTCTTCTTTTCTTTTTTCCTTTTTCTTTTTCCTTTTCCTTTTCCTTTTCTTCCCTTTTTCTTTTTTCTTTTTCTTTTTTCTTTTTCAAGAATTTGCAAACCGTAGATCTGGTGACGTTTGCATATGAAGATGTTTCCACCCACTTCATGAAATAGTCAATAGCTACCAAAATAAAGCGATGCACATTTAATGCATTCAGGTAAATCTGTCCGATAACATCTATGCCCCACATGGAAAAAGGCCAAGGGGACGACATGACATGAAGAGATTGAGAAGGTGTATGAACCTTATCAGCATAAATTTGACACTTGTGGCATTTGCGAGAGTAATTAATACAATCACCTTCCATGGTTGACCAATAATACCGAAAGCGCATGATTCTTCTAGCCACGGTGAAACCATTGGGGTGAGTTCCACAAAATTTTTCATGGACTTCTTCCATAATCGACTGAGCTTCTTTCGCGTCCACACACCTTAAAAGTATATGATCACGACTTTTTTTATATAGGATTTCCCCGTCAAGGACATACCCCGATGCCATTTTCCTGATCATTTTATTTTTATTATCTGTAGCCTGCAGTGGGTATTGCTGATATTTCACATATTGCAAAATGTCATGATACCACGGAAAACCATCTATTTCTTCTTCCACATCATAACAATAGGTTGTGGAGTCTAGCATATGTAACCTGATGGGCATCATCTCAGAACCTTCACTTGCTTTAAACATGGCCGCTAAAGTAGCTAAAGCATCAGCCATTTGGTTGTCTTCTCTAGGGAGATACTTGAAAGTGATATCATCAAATTCTTTGGTCAACTTAAGGACAACTTGTGGTATTCTACCAACTTTGCATCTTTTGTCTCCCATTCACCACGTATATGATAAATGACCAATGTAGAATCCCCAAAAACTCTTAAAGTGCGGACTTTCCTCTTAATAGCTTCTCTTAGACCCATTATGCATGCCTCGTACTCTACCATGTTATTAGTGCAGAAGAACTTGAATCGAGTAGTAAAAGGGTAATAATTTCCTTCTGGCAAAACTAGAACTGCCCAATACCTCATCCTAATGCATTTGCAGCACCGTTAAAATTCATGACCCATGATTCTGCTAAGGCTTCGTCATCTTCTGAGATATACATCAGATCTTTATTAGGAAAATTATAATTTAATGCCTCATAATCATTACAGGCGCGACTTGCCAAAAAGTCAGCTATAACACTTCCCTTTATTGCTTTTTGGCTCACATACTGGTTATCAAATTCTGAAAGTAACATCTGCCAACGTGCCAACCTTCCTGATAAAGTCGGGGCCTCCATCATGAATTTTAGAGAGTCCAATTTCGAGATTAACCATGTAGTATGATATAGCATATATTGCTTGAGCCTTTTAGCCGCCCATACCAAAGCACAACATAGCTTTTCAATTGAAAAATATATGGTTTCACAATCAGTGAACTTCTTGCTCAAGTAATATATCTCTTTTTCTTTTCTTCCAATATCATCATGCTGTCCCAATGCACAGCCCATGGAATTTTCACAAACTGTTAGGTACAAAATCAATGGTTTCCCCAAAATTGGCGGTACCAGCACTAGAGGATGGCTCAATTTCTCCTTGATCTTTTCTAAAGCTACTTGACGCTCTTCGTCCCATGTCCCCAGGTTATTCTTTTTGAGTAGCCTAAATATCGGATCACACTTATCCGTTAACTGGGAAATGAAGCGAGTAATGTAATTCAATCGTCCCAGAAAACCTCGAACTTCCTTCTGTGTCTGAGGCGGTGGGAGCTCCTCTATGGCCTTAATCTTGTCAGGATCTATTTCTATTCCTCTTCTGCTTACAACGAAGCCTAGCAACTTTCCAGATGTAACTCCAAACGTACACTTATTTGGGTTGAGCTTTAGACAAAACTTCCTCAACCTTTGGAAAAGTCTTCTTAAGTTCACTAAATGCTCCTCCTCCGTCTGAGACTTGGCAATCATATCGTCCACATACACTTCTATCTCCCTATGCATCATGTCATGAAAAAGAGTGACCATGGTTCTTTGATAAGTTGCCCCTGCATTCTTTAAACCAAAGGGCATCACCTTATAGCAGAAAGTTCCCCAAAGTGTCACAACGGTTGTATTTTCTATATCTTCTTGGCACATCTTAATCTGGTTATACCTGGAGAATCCATCCATGAAAGAGAAAAGGGAATGACCAGATGTGTTATCAACTAAATTGTCAATGTGTGGGAGCGGGAAATTGTCTTTGGGGCTTGCCCTATTGAGATCCCTGTAGTCAACACACATGCATACTTTTCCATCTTTCTTTGGTACAGGTACAATATTAGCCACCCTTTCTGGATACTTAGCTACTTCAAGGAATCCTACGTCATATTGCTTCTTCACCTCATCTTTGATCTTCAGAAGTGTCTCAGCTTTCATCCTTCTAAGCTTTTGCTTTACCGGCTCGCACCCTATCTTTATAGAAAGTCGATGCACGACAATGTCAGTGTCGAGGTTGGGCATGTCTTGATACGACCAGGTGAAAGTATCCCTGAATTGTTTTAGAATCTCAATTAGACTTTGTCCGGTTTTTGCTGTGATGGTAGTACCAATCTTTACCTCTAGCTTTTCTTCTTCAGTGCCTAGGTTCAATACCTCTAACTCCTCTTTGTGTGGTAGAATATGTTTTTCCTCCCCCTCTACTATTCTGAGCAGGTCACTGGGTAAGTCATATTCTTCTTCATCATCAATATTTCCAACTTCTTCTAAGCATAAGGGCAATTCAAAGTCAACCTTAAAATCAGACTCAGATTCATTTATGCTACTGATACCTGAAGACCTGAAAAAGGAAAGGTAAAAAATATATACAAAAGGAAGAAAGAAATGAATGGAATACTTTTTTATGTTTCATATTTTATGGTTTTCATTTGGTTTTGGTTTTTTATTTATGAAAAGAGTTTTCCACACCAAATTTAAGGAAATGCATCTTTTATTGAATTCAAATTATAAGTTGAACATAGGTCCTTTACATAAGATCCCCTGTTGTCTCCAGGCCTGGGTCAAAGGGGTTAGTTTTGAGAATTACTCTGAACATGTCTTAAAGACTACATGAATCTCTTCAGCAGTCCAGTTGTCAAGTTCGGAGCAAGGGTGAATCATGGAAAAATATTTGTTCTCTTCTTCCTCGTCTGTCATGGCGTTGATGCTCAGCTTCTCAAACGCTTCACACAAATCATTCTTTCCTTTCTCCTTCTCTTCAATTAGGGCGTTTGCATCCAGCAGGCCCCCAGATCTAAAGTTATGGCTCAGGGGCAGAAATGACATTGGCTCCCACTCAATTTCCTCTCCTTTCAGTCTTGCCTTTCTTCTCTCTTGGTGCTTTCTAATTTCAGCTCTTCTTTGCCATTTGTTACTTTGAAACCCAAGCCAAACCGATCCTTCTTTACTGGGATTACCACGGGATATAGACTTCCTTGGTGTCTTTTCCCAAATCCTTTCCCAACTTCAGCTCCTTTTCTTAGAGTTTGTTTAACTTGCATCTTTGAGCAGCTGGATAATTCTGGCTCAGGCACCTTACTCCCTTCAGTGAAAAAGGTTGCATTGACTAGCTCTAATGTCATGAAGTGACACTTGAGCGCACCCTCATCAATCTCGATAAAGGGTGCATCATTAGTTACTGATGCAATGATTTCCTCCTCTGCACCTACAGTTATCAATTGGCCGTCAATCACAAATTTCAACTTCTGATGTAAAGTAGATGGGACCGCTCATGCTGTGTGGATCCATATACGCCCAAGCAAGCAGCTATAACTGGGCCTAATATCCATAACTACAAATTCTACGTCAAAGGTTGATGGTTCAATCTGCAAAGGTACTTCAATTTTTCCCAACGCATCTTTTTGCGTTCTGTCAAATGTTCTTACTGTATTTTGATATGCTCTCATGTGAGAACTGTCTATGGGCAGCTTTTTTAGCGTCGCTACTGGCATAGCATTTAGGGCTGACCCATTATCAATAAGGACGCCCCATAGCATATATCTTTTTCATCTTGTGGTGATGTGTAGAGCTTTGCATGATCCCCTTCCTTCTCATGGTATTTCTTCATCATTGAATGAAATAAAGTTGTTGACAGCAATGTTACCGACCAAATGTCCATCTTGTCGGCTGTGATCTCCTTCGGTATGAACGTTCGGTTCAGAATCTTCAACAAGGCCTCACGGTGGCCCTCAGAACTTAGTAGCAGAGATAACATAGAGATTCAAGCTGGGAGTTTGTGGAGTTGCTCCACTATGCTATATTCACTATGTTTAAGAATTTTCAAGAATTCTTGAGCTTCTAATTCCTTCACTGGCTCATGGTACACTGGTGACTTTTCTTTGAAGAAATATCTATCATCTTCTTTCTTAAACTCTTCAACAACAGCCTTTCTTTGCGCTGCATCTCTATCTTCTTCTATTGGCTAGGAATAGAGCCTTCCGCTCCTCGTGAAATGACTCACTTCATTGACTAGTTCGCCCTTTGCTTTTTCTTCAACAGGTGGTCCTTCCAGGGTCGCTACCGTGCAAGCGTAATTTCATGGGACCTACTTGATGTCCTTATATAGAAATAGGGTTGGTGCCTTAAGTATAAGCCGCGGGGTTATTCCCCTTGCTGGTTCACTTGCTTTTACCTTGGCTTTAATGACCAAAGGCTTCATTCCAGAGTAATCTCTTTTACAGGATGACTCTTCTGACACACAAACATCCAACATGCACTCCTTGTTTTCTTTCTCAACGAACTCTAGTTCTTTTTCATTCATCTTGTCTTGGACCAATTGCTTGAACTCTAAGCAAAATTTAATCTCATGACCTTTCACTCCGTGGTACTCACAATACAACCCATCTTCAATCTTTAGCTCCTGAATTCCTCCTTCCAGTATCCCAACTATCACCATTTGAGCCCATACCCACTTTATGGGTGCTCTAACCTTAGTTACGTATTCCTTCATCACCTTATCTTACTCCTCAATGATTGCATTCACTCATGCCTTCTGATGGTTTGGCAACGGATTTCCCTTATCTTCTGGCGCATCGAATGACAATATTTCTGATTTTCTTAAATCATCCACCACCCTCTTGAACGCAGTGATATTCCCAATGGTATGCCCCCTAACCCCTGCGTGGTATTCACATTGTGCCTTCTCATCATACCATGATGGGTATGGTGATGAGAATGGAGGGACATGTCTTGGCAACACCATCTGGGATTTAACCAATTCAGCAAACAATTCCACGTACGTCATTGGAATAGGAGGGAAATACGGCTTCAAATTCGCTTGATATCTTTGTTTTTCCTTCAAAGGGTTTGTAATTGCTGGAACTGCAGTCGAGACATTGGACTTGTTAAAGACCAAACTTTTTGGATAATTGGGGTTATAAACATTGGTAGCATTAACTTCGCTTTCCCTCCTTTTATAAGGTTTCTTTGTTTCTCCGTTATCCAACTTTCAGCTTTTCATGGCTGCCAGAATCAACTATCCATTCATTAACATATCTGCAAAGCTCTTAGTGGCATGATTGAGCATGCGGTCATAAAAAGAGCCTTTCAATGTCTCCACGAACATTGGGGTGATTTCACTCTCTACTAATGGTGGCTGAACTTGAGCAGCTAATCCCTCCACCTCTACGCGTATTGGAAAAAAACTCTCATGATATTTTTGCTCCATCCCTTGCAGGACCAGTCGGGTTGAAACCATGTCTGAGACATGCTTGTATTGCTCACTAAAAGCTCTGGATAAATCCTTCCATGATCTGATGTTAACCTAGTTTAGCTGCGTGTACCAGCGTGCAGCTGACCCTACTAGACTGTCTTAGAAGCAATGAATGAGCAGCTTCTCATTATCAAGATACATCGACATCTTTCTGCAATACATGGTTAGATGTGCAGGGTCCTTATTACATCAAATTTCATATTTTCTACAAATACTTTTCTGCAAGGATTCCTAATTCCTTGACTTCTTCAATGAGCCACATAAGTCTTGGTCCAACTTCCCCTACTGGTTTGATGTATTATCGAAGAGCTGAAGCTTCAGTGGCTAATATCGTCACATGTCGAGCCACATCCTGAACCTGGGTCATGACGGTCCTATCGAACTCATCCCGCTCCTAAAATCTTCTGGCATTGTCTCCTAGGCGAGTGAACCAGTAGTCATTACCTCTATCTATTATATCTTCAAGGACCAAGATCTTCATCTTATATTCTTGGATGATGTTGTCCATTCTTTCAACCTATTTCTTCAAGGTATCGTTCTCACTTAAACAAGCCTGAAGTTCAATGTAGGTGTGATGGTTCTGAAATTCATGTAGTGAACGGTTCAAGTCATATACCTTGACTTACAACTCAGTAATACAAGCTTGGCTTTGCTTCAGCTTCTCACTAGTCTTGTCATATACTTTCTACAGCTCAAATAAACAGATCATGTTATCGTGGGCCTTCATTTTTCATGCAGCCACATTTTCCTTCTCTCTTTCAAAAATCTGTTTGCCATTTCCACTTTCAGTTGCCATCTTACCCTTTTTCTTTTCTTTAGTAAGGGCCCGTTTGTACTTCTCAACTTCCCGCATTCCACGCTCTTTCTCCTTTCCCACAACATGCTCGATTTCCTGTTTCCACTGTTCTGGGGTTTTTCTTAGATCAGCATTTCGAACAGTAGTCTGAAACTTGAGGAAATCAACCCTTTGGATTTCAAAATTCCTTTCTAAGTCCTCATACAGTTTTATCACTCGCTTTGTCTCCCTTTTACACTTTCCCACGTCAAGGCTGGAGTCAAACCAGTCATGTTGGTTCTGCTTTCGCAAGGCTTCTATCTTCAACTTGGCCCTTCACAGCTCCTTTCTCAGAATATCTGCTTCTGTAGGAACTACCTTCAAGTGTTATTCCAAAGACTTGTCCTATCCAGGTGTAGGTGCTATGACTCTATCATTCACTCTTGTACGCCTCCAAATATCATAGTCAGGGGTGTACATGCAATGACTATCAGATTCTAACTCCATATGATATCAGTGGTTCCATGAATCACTAATTGTGTGTACCTTCTGACTGAACTCTCCTTGAAATTCGAACTCTGACAAACCAAGACCAGTTGTGAAAGGAATGAACTAACGAGATACTAGCAAAGGAGCACATACAATTCCACCCCATAAGCCAAGCAACATCAGGAAGTTGAAATCCCCACACTTATATAGGACCTTGGTATGACCCATCCAAGGAACCCTCCATCTGATGTCTTCGTCACGACGGTCCTTGAAGATATCAATCCACTTACTATTCTAAACAACATGCTATTCCTTTGCTAAGAACTCTCGGAAAGGATAAAAGTTCAGAGAAAACACATTTGATAGAGCCAATGTTGGGCACTTCCAGAAGTGACTAAGAGCCCAAACCTGGAGTAAGGGAGGACATCCACCAAAGCGCACACCTTTCACTTTCCGGCATGCATTAAGGGAAATGAAGGTTTCAACAAGTACAGCTGGCACTGGGTTGACTCTTCTTTTCAACTGCTCAAAGAAATCTAACAATGCCACATCGATATTTCCCAAGACCTTCAGAAAGATAACCAAGCCGTAGATTACAATTGCTAAGAGACCACCCTCTTTTCTTTGTCTGGGTGAACTGGAATTATATTTCAGATACTTGACCAAGGAAAGTTGAAACTGCCTCTCTCTTTCGCATCATTCCTTTGACCCATCCATCACTCATACCAGCAAAAGCTTGAAGTCTTAAATGCGGGTTTTTGTTTTTAGGAGGTTTGGCATAGACCCAATTCTTCTTTACCTTGCGCAGATTGAATAGAGCCAAGTATTCTTCAAATGTGGGCATCATATCCTCTCCATTAAAAGTGAAGCAGCAGTACCCAGGATTCTAGAACTAAACCAAGGCTTTCAGAAACGGCTCATCCACCTTTACATACAGAAGATACGCTATATCACCATAAGCTTCATGGAATAACTGCTTGGTCTCATAATCAAAGTAGTCCCATATTTCTCGCAGTTCTTGCATGTTATTCTGTTTGACACTGATATGGGCATATTCGAAGTTTTTTTCTCATGATCGGCTACTAAACTATCCCCAAATGTTCGTTGGTTAACCTCAGACCAATGTCGTACCCTTGCAATCTCATCTTCACTTTTCAACATCCTTCCATCCATGTTGAGAGCTTTTCAACGTAAAGCAAATGTTTTTGAGAATCAACCCCTTCTAGATATGGAATGATGTTGCATGAATAAATATGCAAAGCAACAAGACAAGAAGGAAAAAGATCATAATTAAGAAAATACAAAGAGACCAAAATAATTTCACGAGTAATTCTAGGTAGCACATTCCAACACTCCAGGATATGCCTCCACGGATTATCCGCAACAATTTTGACCATACTCAAAACCCTAGGTTTTTCGCATGGCTCTATTGGGGTAGGCTCTAGATTATCAAACGGTCTGGTTCTAAAAAGGATACTCGAGATATCTTTGATGTCCCCTACTAAGGGTAGCAAAGCCCTTGGTTCTCACCCATTATAGGATTCAAACGAACCAAGTTCAATTCAGGAGGACTTACTTTATATGTCTTCTCGAAGGATCAATATCCTTACGAAGACATGAGGCATATGAGTCCCAAAGGTACTTGCTAGGCTCATACAGAGAATCAGTATTCTTACATGAGAAAAGCGTTTTCCCCTCACTTAAACGAACGGGACGAAGCTCGGGTTAAAGCTTTTTGCAACAATTTTAAAATACGTAAAATGGAGTTATATTCATTAAACGTACGAATAGACTAAAAGATTTGTGAACCTGCAAATTCCTTTTCTAAAAACATTTTTTTGAAAACAATTTGTGGCCTAACCCTCTTTTGTTTTTATTTAAAACAAAATTTTTCCCCAGCGGAGTCGCCAAGCTGTTGTAACCATTTTTAGGAAGGTTTTGACGTTATTTGGAAAACTTAAGAAAAACACGGGGTTGCCGCCAATTGTTTTTGAAAAAGTGTGATTTTAAGACAAAGGTTATTTTAATAAAATGTTTTATTTATTAAAATAACAATTTTGGTCCACAAAAATAAGAGAAAATAGGTTCGAGGGTCGGTAACGTGCGTAGAAGGGTTAGCACCCCCGCAATGCCCAAAAATTGGTACCTAATTGGTTTCAAAAAGTATTTTTAAAATTGGATTTTTGCAAGTTCACAAGAACTTCAATTTATTTGTCAGCTTAATGAATATAAATCTATTTTAACGGCCTTACCACCTGGAAAATAACTCTAATCACCGCCAACACTCTAGGCGCTAACCCGCCATTTCCGTTTCATAAGACACCGTATTAGTTAGTTTTCACTTTTTAAACAAACCAACAAAAAGATTAAGTGTGTTTAAGTCTTTTAATTTAAAACCCAATTAGTGATTAAACCCTAAAAGAAAAGTCTACATTCATTTTAACTATTAAGATTATAATGTATTTAAGTGTATTTTATTTTAAGATATGAAGGAAGTTTTATATCACATATGTCTCTATACTAAGTTTTAAAGATCCTATTCCTAAGTTTCACACACATATATTTACATAAAAGACATAAAAGATAAAAAAATTACTTTTAAGAACTAAAAACTTAATTTTAAATAAAGAAAAGAATAACTATTTTGTTGTTTTTAAAAAAGAATTTTCGATTAAGGACCAAAATTTAAAAAAACTAAATCAGAAGGCTAATTTAAAAACAATTGAAAGTTCGGTGTGCAATCTGAAAGAAAAAATGACCAAATTTGAAGAATTGAAAACCAAAGTGCCACAGTATAAAACCCAAGAAAGAAAGGTGCGGATTATGAGTTGGATATAGGCTGGGTCCTGGGTTGATATTTAAGGCTGAGCTCAGAAACAAAATTCAATTTTTTACCCCCCCCCCAAATGGATCAAATTTGGCTCCTTCAAATCCTCTAAACACATTCAACTGTGTTCTCCATTTGTTGAAGAACACGGGAGGGATCCGTCGTGCCGGCCACCATCCACCGGTGCCGACGGCTAAATTTTCCAGAAAAACCCTAATTTCCCAAATTCCGACAATCCCAAAATTGTATTTTTTGCCAGAGCTACATCGAAACCAAATTCACGACAGTGTTATTCAAAACAAAGGTAAAAAGCTACCCCTTTTCTTTATTTAGAATCGAAATGATAAAAATAGAAGAAGAAATTACCCGAAATTTGCTTGCTTTATTCCTCGAAACTCTAGATTACAAATGCTTGCTTCCTTACACTAGAAATCCGAATGTAAACTGTGTATTGTGTATGAGTTGTGTATGTTTCATATGAATCCTGTGTCCTGTGTACAAAGAATTATAGTGCTATTTATAAGTACAAAAATGCTTGAATTTCAAGCAAGAATCCCTAATTTCTACCCAATTTGCCTCTTCTTTAATTTGATTTTAGCTTGATTCTTGCCGAGCTTCAATTTAGAGATTGCATCTTCTGACTTTTGATGAGTTTTGCTTCGGTTTTGGGATTTAATCCCTTTATTTCCCCTTTTGCATGTTTCTGATGACTTCAAACGACAGGGAAGACGCCGGCAAGGAGCGGTTCGAGGTAGAAATGGCTCGGGCATTCGTCGAAGAAGATGAACCGGCAACTGGAAGACAGAACGGTGAGTGTGTGGCTGTCATGTGTGAATGGCAATCCGTGTGCTCTACTCTGGAGTGATATGGACCGTTAGATCACTCATTGATCTAACGGTTGAGAGAACGGGGCGCTACATCATCCTCCAGCTGGCGTGATTTGCATCGTTGGATCGATCCTTGATCCAACAGCCCTCCATCAGCTGCGCAACAAAGAAACAGAGGGATTTGGGTTTTATTTAGTTATAATCGGGCCAACGGGCCCTTAATGGATATGCATTTTGTTTTAAATTAAAGGGATTTGGGTTTTTATTTAATGGACTATTTTTTATTTTGTATGTACTTTTTAATTTAAATACAAATGAGCTATGTTCTTTATATTTTGGGTTTTATACTAACTATCATATTAATTATTAACTAAAACACTAACAAAAATGTATATAACTATGATAAAACTAACTACCACATCAATATACTAACACATAACAATAATACTAATAACAATGTAACTCTAACGTGTAACAATTATACTAATCGACAATATAACCCAAGTGAAAAATCAGTGAAAACACTGTTTCTTTGATATTTGGATTTTGTCTTGAATATTATGCTTTGGATTTTATAATATTATGGCCTTTATATTATATTTAGAGTTATTTTGGAATATATTGTTATGTTTACTTTATTTTACCCAATTGATTTTGATATAACAAAAAGAGGAGAAATGGAGTATAAATTTTTAATTTTTTTTAAAAACAAATAGCCTTTTAATCTTAAAGATAAGGGGGAGTGAACTCTAAAAATTTATTTTGTTTTGTTATATCAAAAAAATGGGAGATTGTTAAACCTATATTTTATTTTGATATAACCATGACTTAATTGCAAACAAATAAATTTTAAGGTACTTGAATTTACTCATAAATTGACAAGCATTCGAACTTAAATAATTTTCTATGTCAACATTTTCAACCCCCAAAGTTTTCTAAGTGTTTTGGTACTCAAATCAGCCATTTTGGTAACTGAGTACCGATACGGCCTATGGTGTACCAATACGCATTTTTTGCTACTGGAAAACAATTTTAAACTTAATGGCTTGCGAGTATCGGTACAACTATGTAATCACTAATTTTTATACGGGAATGTCAGCCTGAAAGTCATCCATAGTGCTATCTTTAATTGATGCTTATGGAAGTAAATAAAAACGAATATAAAATGTAAAAAGTCAATCCATGTAAGTTTCAGTTTTCAGAATCAATAAAAAAAGAGCAAACTTTTGCAGAGGTATTTTATCTTCCTTTTTACATTTCAAGTAAAAAAAGAATAAAAAAACAAAGGGATTTAAGTTTCTTACCCTTCGATCTTTGGATTTACCGCTGCTTTGGTGGTCGAGGTCACCGTCTCCGATGATAGATGGTTTTGGTTTACAAAGCAAAGGTTTTTTAAAGTTTTTGGTTTCGGCTTTTGTGGATTTGAGGCGGTTTGAGATTTTGTTTTGAAAATTAGTGGGCGGATTTGAGTTTAGGGGCAATAGATCTGTATTTTAGGCTAATTTTTTAGCCCGCTGACGCTGGCGAGCGGCAGTCGGCGGTACCTGACGGCGGTCAAGACGACGATTTGTTGCCGAAGTCCGAGTTCGTGATGAACCCAGATGATGTTGGAAGAATAGTCGAGAGAAATTTTATTTTTACTTTTGATCTGTTTTCCTAAGAATAAAAGAAAAGTCTTTTTGATTATAATGTTTGGTATTTATACCGAATATAAATGTTGTTTTTATTGTGTTTTAAGGACCTCCGCCCTCTCTATATCACGATCATGGTCCTCGTAGTTTTCCTAAATCTTTCATTGTGGTCTTTTTTTCGTTTTAAAATTTGGATTCCATTTGTTTCCGTTTTGGTCCTTAATTTAGTGCCTCCTGTTTTAATTGTGCATTTAATTTATGCATACCCTTTTTTAACAATATAAACTTTCTATACATTTAAAATCCCTGCTGTAAATTCCTTCTTTTATGTCAACTGGTATATTTGGGTATTTGGCTTAATTTTTCGTTTGAATTTGTGTCCTTAATTTTCATTCTCTTAACTCCATCCTTAATTTTAGTGTATTTTCCTTACTTGTATAGTTGACTCTCATTTATTTAATTGTATCCAATTTAGATAATTTATTTCTTTTTGCTTTGTGTTTCTGTATTTATACAAATGGATTAGTATAATTGTTTTAGTTTATTTAAGTACATTCCATGCTTGGGAAATTTACCCAAATATTGTGGTTTGATTTTTTTCCAACAATATGGTCCCCAACAGATTATTTCCAACAATATGGTGATTTACTGTGCAAATCAGAAGTCAAATTGATTTCCATCCATTTTTGAACAGTATTTTACCAAAAAAAATGTTAAAAAATTGCATCCTACACTGTTCAAAGTTGGATTACTTTCTCCCCGTCTTCAAATAGTGGTGAGTTATCAAGTTGCTGCCACATGGCAGCGATCTAGGGCAGCGTACCTTGTTCAAAGTTGGAGTGCCCTCCATCCGACTTCAAACAATATTCGGATGGGGGGTGCAGCGGTGGCACGTACGCAGGGTAGTGGAGCAGGGCAGGATGGCATGCATGGTGCATGCAAGTCTCGGGAAGGTAAGTATTTTATTTTAATTTAAGTTTGTAATATTGATTGGATGGTTGAGATTAAAATGGTTGAGGTTAAATAGGGGTTTAAGATAGGTATTTTGTGATGAAAATTTTGAGAAGATAGAGCAAAGAAGAAGAAGATTTGGAGGAATTGTAAGTAGATATAAGATATGTAGTTTATTTTTGTAATATTATTTCAATTCAATATATTTTTTTAATGTATGTATGTTTTTGTAGTTATTACGAATTTTTTTAGTTAAATTTTTTAATTTTATATTGTTTATATTTCAATTTTTTGTGTTAAATAGGTGGTTGAAGAGAAGAAATTTTTTGAAGAGATTGAGTAAGGAAAGGAAGATTTGAAGAAAATATAGTAAGTATGACAAATAGATGTGTATTATTGTTTACTTTTAAGTTCATGATTTTTTTTTTGAAGTTGATGTTTGAATTTTTTATGTTTGAATATTTTTATTATTTAATTTATGATTTATTTGATTTATTTATAATGATTTTTGAAAAAAACGAGTATATTGAGACTAAAATGAGTATATTGGGAAATTTGAGTATTAATGAGTGAAATATTAATTTTTAGAGGATTTTATAGAATACTGACAGAATGTGATTGGATTTGTTAGTTACTGAATGAAATGAATTTTGTTAAGGGAAAATAGGACTTGAATAATCAAATTAGTAAATTAGTGGCTAGTTTGTAAAAATCTTAAACTTGAAGGGTTTTAAAGGCAAATTACCGAATGATAAAGGGACTAAGGATAACAGTTATATTATTATTAGTAATAGTAAAAAACGTTTTTTAATTTTTATTTTTAAATTCTTAAGAAGAAAAAACCTTTTTAATTTAGAAGTTGGCAATTAGTTAAAAAAATATGGATGTTTGAATTAGTATTTTAATTTAGTAGTAAGTTGCATTATTTAGGCAAAATGACACAAATTTTAAAGTGGCAAAAGTGAAAATTTTAATTAATTAATGATGAGTGATTGATTTAAATTTAATGTAATAAGTTGATTTTGTTAGTTATGTAATTTAAAATATCATGTACTAGTTTTTTAAATTGCACGTAGTAAAAAAAATATGGATGTTTGAATTAGTCTTTTAATTTAGTAGTGTAGTGGAATTGAAATTTAAACAAAATTTATAATATATTTAGTTTAGGTTTTTTAATTTGCTAAAATTCTACGGAATTAAATTCTAACTCTAATACATTTAGTCATTGTAATAAATGTATTAGAGTTAAAATTTAAATTTCGTAGAATTTTAGCAAATTAAAAAACTAAACCTAAGATATTATAAAATTTTGTTTGTAAACTTTAGTTGATTATGTTTATTGGCAAATTATTTTTTAATGTAGTAGATTTAGTCTCGGGTCGTAATATATTCTTACTTGTCTTGTAGGATGGATGAACAAGCTCCTTTATTGCGATTACAGGATCCACAAATTATTAGTCTGACGGTTGATGAGATAGTACAATTTTGTTAATAATTTATTTATTAGAAATTCAATTATGTTAATAATATTTATTTATTAATGTGTTAATTACAGGATGTTGAGGATACATTTAAGCATCATCTAACCATGGCTAAAAATCATCCGGACGATCGAATCATTGAATGGTTGCAAATTTCTGGATTTTATCATGCGACATTCATTCGGGGGTACAAGTTGGTGCTCGGGTTAATTGCCGCTCTGATTAAGCATTGGAGGCCGGAAACCCATACGTTCCATATGTCGTGTGGGGAGTGCATGATCACACTTGAAGACGTGGTCATGCTTATCGGGGCCCTGGTAAAAGGAGCACCATTGATCAGGGCACAATTGACCGAGAACTATTGATCGACCAGACGAAAGCTACACCTGAAGCAATTTGCTCATTTTACCTTGGGAAGGTGCCAGATAAATCAAATTTGAAAGGATCTCGTATGAAAATGAGTTGGTTGCAAAGTGAATTTAAACTCGGTAAATATAATTCAGTTGATGCGATTTATAATGCCAGTCGAGCTTATATTCTGCAACTCATTGGAGGTATACTGGTGCCGGATAAATTTGGCAATCTTGTTCATACACGGTATCTACGCTTTTTGAAGTATCCGTGGGGAGTTTTTAAATATAGTTGGGGATCAGCCATATTAGCGTTCTTGTATCGTGAGTTGTGCAAGGGCACTAAAATAGAAAATGGTCATAAGATTTGGGGTATTGGTGGATGTTTGTTGTGCTGCAAGCGTGGGCTTGGCAGCGACTTCCCTTTTGGACATCGCTTACTTGAACACCGATACAGTTCCCTCTTGTCGCCAGGTAATTATCCTGATTCTAAGTTGAATTTTTAAATTAAATTTATTTATTTTTAAAACATTATTGTGATTTGTATGCATATGGTGCGATAAAAAAACGCACACGGGATTGGCGAACAACAACTTGAGAGTATTTAGAGCTCAGATTGATTTGTATTGTCAAGAGTAGGTATTTGGTTAAATGTATTGTTTACAATTTAGTTAAATATTTACAGTTTATTATTTACATTATAGTTAGATGTCTTATTATAATAATAATTATTTTGCATTTTATCAACGATGATCGCATTTTTGTACCGGATGATTTGATAAAGGATTCTAATCAGTGGTGTAGTGTTACACCGCTGATCCACTTTGCGATTGTCAAGTTCAACTTTGCCGATGGGGTGCTGAGGCAATTTGGCTTCCACCAGCCCATTTCGTATATTCACATTGATCATGACTATTTGCACGATTTTGATGGACGCAACAGGGCAGAAGTAAATTAGGAAGCCACACACGCCGACTACATTAATATGTGGAACAATAGAGCTTCAACATTACCGCTTCACGCTCTAATCCAAAAGGATGATTTTGATTTTCAGAGGTCAGAGTACCTGATCTATTTTCTTAATAATGGAATGTTGTACTTAACTTCAGCCGGTGGACGGGAAGAATGTTGAAAATATAAGAAAAAATACGATGGTAAGGGTAAATCCTCTAAGAGTGCAGCGGGTGCATCTCAAAATCCCGTTTGGAGTAGAAACCCCGAAGGTTGGCCAACCACGTGGGTACAACCAGAAATAGGCCCGGTAGTTATATGGAAAAAGGAATCGGCTTCTATATATGTGCAACCAGAAGTTGGTCTGAGCTTCTCAGATACTCACAGGTTTAATGATGTTGTTTTATACACACCCGAGTTTTTTCCTCCACAGTCACCCATTTACGTGAACTTTGGACAGAACATGGATTTTCAGGAAATGCAAAATTTCCTGAATTCACCAGAGTTGATGGGAGGGCAGAGCGGTTACATGGACTTTTTCACAACACCGCCTCCTATGCCCTTGGTGACTAAGGATGTGAGCTACACTGAAGAAGATTCTGAAGAGGATCCCGGGGCACTACAGAGGCCACATCGTGCTCGACGCCCGCTACGTACTTATCTTTCAACCGAACCCCTTCATGGCTAGAAATTACACAAGAAGAAAAAATGATTTTATGTATTTTGTGTAATACATTAGAGGCATTTCAGTTTGAATTTGAATGTAATTTTTTTATTATTCAATTAATCTAAAACTAATTATCTTTAGTAATTTGGTGATTTAATATTTAACCTAAGATGTTTTAAAAAATTGTAAGTGATTTGATATTTAACCTAAGACGTTGTAAAATTTTGATTTAATCTCGAGACTGCAATTGAAAAAAATCAATGCCCATGAATTGATTTAAAAAAATCAATGCATGAATTGATTTAAAAAAATTCAACTCGATTTGAAAAAAATATTTTTTTGATGTCGGGCAGTGGGTGGCAGGTGACAGTGTTGAAAAAATAAAGGGGATAGTTGAATTGATGTGTTGAAAAAAATAAAAGATTAGTTGAATCGATTTGAAAGAAATATTTTTTCATGAAGACGGGTTGTTATGTAGGGTAGGGGTGAGTAAAATTTGATTCGACTCGATAAAGTTTGAGTGTAAACTCAAATTCCAAAGATAATCAAATAAAGTTTGTAATATATTTTAAATTTGACAGCCCAACATTCTTTGTTTGTTTTGGTTTTTGGATTATTTTTTATTTCGATTTAATTATTCCAAAGATAATCAAATTCCATTTTTTATTTCAAATACAAACATAATACTTTCGAATACAAACATAATAAATCACTGAGGCATAGGCACATATCTTGATTCATTTGGACATTTTGATTTCAAATGGCCTTCAGCCCTACATATGGTACATATCTTTGTTGTCCCTTCTCTCTGTGATGAAGATCCATACTAGTGTAGATGCGAGTTGATCTAGGTCGGCCAGTTGGAGTTCGACAGAGTGTAGGAACCGGTAACCATTTTTCATGCTCCATTGACGGCCAATAATTTGAATTCGCGATCGGTGGGAACTCAATTCTGTAAATACTTAACATGTGGTTGAGACTGAAGCATTCATCAACATGTGTACGGGTCAACATTGGCGAACATACATGCTGCAACTGCATGAGCACATGGATATCGCCATGCCTAGAACTCGCCACAGTCACACCACCTACATCTGAAATCAACTTGAAATACATTTGAGTGGGCTGTTTTGTTGCAGGTTCTGGAACCAACAACATCGAAAGTCTCATTCATTCGGTTGAATGCGTGAACGGTCAGCGGCGTTGCATTTTTCATATTATTCTCCATTTTGTCACAATATTATGAGCCCAATGTTGTCCCTTGTTTATTAAGGACTAGATCTGCTTCCCTTTAACAGACCAAACCTTAGCCAAACGGTAGTATGTCTCTGCCACCAAGCTTGCTATTGAGAGATGATGTGATCCTTTCAGTACTCCATTTATGCACTCCACAAGGTTGGTTGTCATTTGCCCGTAACGTCTACCACCTTTGTCATATGATTGGGCCCATCTTTCTCTCTCGATACTATTGGCCCAACTCCAAACACGCTCACCGTATTTCTGTAAATTTGCCATCTTCCTTTCAAATTTTGGTCATAGTAGTTGATACCCTGTGCCATAATATATGTTGTTAGCATCTAGAAAAATCAAAGCACATAACTGCATGGGCATATATAACGGAGTTTGAAAAAATGATACTTACCCATGTTTAAAATCTCACTGTGAATGTATTTATTTTTTAACTGTTTACCGATGTGACGAACATAATATGCAGGATATGCGTGCGGAGGTGTAACGACATCTCTCTCGATTAATTATTGCTTTGATACCTGTCTCTCGATCAGATATAATGTAGACCCCATCTTCTCGGACAACACGGTCACGTGAATTGGTCAAAAAAATTCCAAGCTTTCGTCGTCTCCCCCTCAACAATTGCGAATGCAATCAGAATGACATTGCTCTCACTATCTTGTGCAGCAGCAACCAACATTATATGAGAGTACCTCCCGTACAACCACGTTCCATCGACTTGGATCATACGTTTACTAAATGGAAAGCCTTCAATGCATGGCTTAAACGCCAAGAATAGTCGATGGAAAAATTGATACCCTTGAAGCAGTTGGCCTTGTCGGTCGTATGCATCCTTTGTTTGATACCTCACTATGGTGCCTGGGATGAAATGTGTCATTGCTATCAATAAAGCCGGTAGCTCATTATACAAATTATCGTAATCACCGTACACCGAATGCAATTCCTTATCCCTTTCACGCCACCCCTTCTTGTATTTCATTTGATATTCAAATTGTTGCGCAATGGTTGCTTGAATCGCTGAAACGGGAACCCTTGGATTTGCTTCAACCAACTTCATCACGTGATGACTTATTACACTCGAGTGCAATTTCGTGTGGTCTTGGTCGATAGATGTTCGTAAGCATGTGTGATCACCGTTGTATTTTGTGACCTCCCAACGATCTATCTTCTTAAGCTTCGACACTCGAATATTCCAGTTGCACCATTCTCCATATTTCATACACTTCGTAAAGAAAGTCCTTGGGGTAGATTTTGCAGCCACGTAGTTCACATGCTGCATGATGCTATACTCTTTAATTGCCAATATAGATTCATTCTTTTTATTAAATTGAAGCCCATCAAATAATTCACCATGCTGACTCGAAGTTAATTGGGGCATATCTAGGAATTGCGGCGCCCTCATCGTATCAAAATCCACCGAGTTCATGTGAGCAAAAGGTTCATAGAATGTAATGTTGCCCCCGGTCGAAAAGAATTCTCCAACACCGAAATCAGAGGTATTACGAACGTTATTATGGAACAAATCGGGATCCCTAATATCTTCATCTTCGCTAGAATCTTCAAGTGATTCTCCTCGTCGACCTCATAGGTTCTCAATATTAGCATCAACAGTTGGATCAACAGTCGGCCCCTGTGATGCTGCATATGTCGACAACCCACCTTGATGAAATCCACTAGATGTCCCACTTGCCAACATTGTGACAAAACTGCCTCCGGACATATCAAACTCGTTACTAAAAACCCAATTAACTAGATTCCCCAATTACGTTTCTGGATGGGCCGAGAATATCACGCACCTCAGCAAACAACTTGACATTTCGAATATCGATAGATTCATGCTCTTCAATCATTATTCTCACATATGTATTCTCTTCGAGAGCTATTGCAGAATATCTGACTGGATTATGACATGTCAGCTACCGATACCATAAACCATGAATCTGAGCTCCAATTTTCTCATATATCTTCTCATTCATTACTCGAAGCGAGATTTCTTTTTTAAATATCATTTTCAGAGGGCTTTCAGATTTAAATACAATACTGACATCATTTTTCACAATTTGTCCATTGTAATGGACAATCGCCACAAATCTATTGTTGCTCATTTTCTCTGCATGTTCGAGAAAAAAATATTTCCAATTATAATACACAAATCAAAATGAACAACTACAATGTCACTAAACCTAATTTTAAACTATAAATAACAATAAATACTAATTACGATTTTCCCACTACTATAATCCTAAACAAAAATAAAACATTCATCGTTCTAACGAAAAAATTAAATTTCAAACAACATAAAATGTATACGGATAAAATAAAATCAAAATTTCAAACTGACTTACAATATTTTTTCCCACAACTTTCTTCTCTACTTCTTCTTCTCATTCTTTACTCTAATTTTTATTCAATTTTTTCTCTAACAAATTACCTTCAACATAACCTATTTAAAAAAAAACTATATTTTTCCCTTATATACCCCTACACGAATTTTATCTACACTAATAAGTTTCAAATCAAAAAATTTACACTACCCCTATATAATTTAAATTTATTATAACAGTTAAAAAAATAAAAAACTTACATCACTTGCATTCATGCAGCTGCCATGCATGCCACCCCGCCCCTACACCAAAGCTGCATCACTGTCACCCCTGCACCCCCATCCGAACACTGTTTGAAGTAAGATGGAGGGCACTTCGACTTTGAACAGGGTACGCTGCCCTGGATTGCTGCCATGTGGCAGAAGCTTGATAACTCACCACTGTTTGAAAACAGGGAGAAAGCAATCTGACTTTAAACAGTGTAGGATGCAATTTTTTAACATTATTTGGTAAAATACTGTTCAAAAACGGATGGAAATCAATCCGACTTCTGATTTGCACAATAAATCACTATATTGTTGGAAATAATCCGTTAGAGACCATATTGTTGGGAAAAGAAATCCAACCACAATATTTGGGTAAATTACCCTTCCATGCTTGCTCTCCGTGCATTTTTTTTTTTATTTCCAAAGTTATTCTTTTATATTTATTCGTTGAAGCCCTTGGTTGTTGTTTCATATGTTCGCTCTGTTTTAACTTTATCCTTATGTTTTGTTTGTTTTCATTCTGATCCTCATTCGGTTGTTGGGTTTTGATGATTTAGCTCATGTACATGCATGTATATATGTGCATACGCATACATCATTCTGTCTTCATTTGTAATATGCCAGTATAGTTTTTATTTATTTATTTACACATGCTTCATATATATAATTTAATATTTGGTGTGGTATCTCGATTCATGTTTTGGTGCTTATATTAGATTTTTGTATGGTTTTGTCATTCGAATTTAATATTCATTATGTTGTTATGTTGCATCCGATATATAAACTATTAATACGGTTTTCCTTTTATTCGAGAGTAAACTTGGCTAGTACCAGACGTATTGGTGGTGGTCTTTTGTTTGTTCTCGAATAACGGGGCCCTTAAAATTTACTCGCATGTATAACCAAATTTTGATTTAATCGTCACTGTAACTCGCAACATTTGATATTAATAAAACAGTAATTGATTTGGTACCGAGTATGGGCGTGGTCGGGGTGCGAACCATTTCCCACACGTAACCTACTCTTGAACTCAAAAAGTAAAAATCTCTAGTTTATTTTTTGGTGTCCGGTCTATCTAACCCAAGTTCGGTGGCGACTCTCGTTTTTATTCCAAAAAAAGATTTTTAAGAAATTCCCCAAAATCAAATTTCAAGAAAAGTGGGATACCTTCGAATTTTTTTAGTCACTACAAGCTATACGCATACTGGTATGACTTTTTGAAACTGTTATCCAAATGAGCTTTGAGTACCAGTATAGCCTATGGCGTACCAGTAGGGGGTTTAATATTTTTAAATAATTTTGACCTTTAGACTTGCCAGATTTCTTGGAACCAAACGTTAAACATTTTGGTACGTGTACCGGTACAGCTATACGCGTACCGATACGCTATGTCCGTTAAAACATCCAAGGATTTTAATGAGTAAAATGAGTATCGGTACGGTACAACCCGTACCGGAACCCTTTGTAAAACTTTGGCTCCGTACCGATATGCCTGCGCATGTACCGGTACCCCTTTGTTGCAATGGTTATTTCTATTTTGAGCAGGTACTGATACGAGAGCTCGCGTATCGATACCCAGACTTGCCAGACAACATTTAATGCGGGAAAAATTGCAGCCCAACGACTCTATTCAATTTCCCAACAACTCAAACGGCTAGAAATCAATGAAGGGTATAAACAAGTCTCCAAAGCTTCTTCAACAACAAGACAACCATTCAAAAGTATTCAAGCACATATCCAACTTCTTTAAGCTCAAATTGCAAATTCTTGTAACTCACTTGAGTATTTTTATTGTATTTCATTTTTTCATCAAGTTTGGGGTCTTAGTGATATTTGAATTGTGCAAATAATATTCATTTAGAGGAACTTCATAGTTCGCTTCTTTGTACCTACCTTTAGGAAAAATGGATTACTAGACTTTAGGGTATAAGTCCAGGTGTTCTTGAGGTTATCTCCTTTAGTCGAAAAGGAAAAATAAATTTGTGAAAATCCTTAGTGTTGATATCTAAGGTAGTGGATGTAGACCTTGTTTAGAAGGTTGAACTACTTGTGTAAATTTTCTCTCTTTTTGCTCTTTGCTTCCACCAATTTTTAATTGCCAATTCACCATTTCTTGGCCATTTTCATTGATTAATCAACTCGATACGGTTTCGAAAGGGAGCTTCCTAACGAGAGGCTCGGGTTCTCTGCCCTCTTTTTTTCAGTTTTGGTGGTGCTTGTATGGCCTCTATATTGTTGGGGTTTTTATTGAATCTTTTGGTGGTAACCTGAGCGCCCTTTTCTGTCGATTGAAGACTAACAATCTAGTTTTCTGACCTGGCTCTTTTTTGTCCATCGTCCATCTCTAGATCTTTGAGGAGATGGTTGTTGATGGCGCATCTAGCTGCATTTCCATTATTGCTTTATGCTCTGACCACCACTGAAATGACATGCAGCGTCGGATGACCTTGCTGGCTGTTGTTTTCCTTTTTCGGTTCTTTCGTCTCGAGACATGTTCTGACTCTCCTTTGTCGTTTGTTTTATGTTTGTTGTGTGATCCTTTGTTTTCTTGTTCATGTGTTCTTGTTCCTTGTAAGTTGTTCCGTATATTGTTCTGTTTTGTCTTGTTCTTTCTCTCCCTTATATTTTTTTAGTGTTGTTTCTGCGCATTTCTTTTGAATGGTCTATGAAGCCGGCTCGTTTTATCAACAATAAAAAAAGCTTACTATGTGATTTATTAATACCAAAAAGTAACAACAAAATTAACAAAGGCAATGACCTAAACGAGAGTCTAAAGTGCGGCTAAAATACGATTAATTTAAAATATTAAAAAAATAGAACCTTATTTGGTGGATAACATTTTAAGTTAATCATATTTTTCTTCCTAAATGCCACGTCTGCGTCGCCATTCTTTCCTTCTTCATGGATTAACTTCTTTGCCCTTGCCCCACCCTGCACTCAAAGCATCTCTTTCCTTCTTCATCGGAGCTTCGACACAGCGAAAGATGGTCGCCCTGTCGTCAGAGCCCCACGCAATTATTGAGAGAGGGACTATTTAGAGAGAGGGGTTGAGAGAAAAAAACTTTAGAGTTTGTTATTTGGTTCACTATTTCCATTTATAATATTTCATCAGTTTATTGGGGACCTTTTACATGGATGTTTTATGTCTATATCAATTTTCAGCTCTGAATGTTTCTCCAAATAACTCAAAATATAAATTTAGGGATAATTTTTACATCATAGGTTTCAAATGATAATGTTATTTTGACATTATTATATAATAACTAGTTATTGATCTTGTTTTCCGAGTGAAGTTCACGAATTTATTCGCTAGATTTTTTTTTTTGGTGTACATGTTAGTCATTGGGTTAGACAATGTCAAATAGTCCTCTTTCAGGCAACAAATCCCAAGATGGAGCCTTAAACTCTTACCATTGGGGTGTTCCCTTAGGGACACACCCTTTAGAAATTTCAAAGTTGAGAGCAAGTAAAATTTTATTTCTTTCAGGAGGAAGAAGAGACAGAACCTATCCTTGCGAGAAATGACCCAAGAGAAATTCAGAAGTATTATCAGCAGTTTTATTTGAAAAACATTGCAGATGGCCAATCTACAAAGAAACCGTGAGATCTTTAGTTTCACATCAAGATTCCGTTTCTGCTTGTCATTTTATGCTTCTTGTCTAAGCCTTTTGCTTTTTTGCTTGCTCTTGAAGGGAGGAGATGGCCAAAATTTGTCAGATTGCTTCAGTATTGTATGATGCGATTAGAGCAATTGTGCCTGTTGGAAGAGTTGATGATGAGGTTTGATTTGTATATTCGAGGTGTTCTAGTATAAAATTATGAAATATACTCAGAAGGTTTACTTTTCAGTTATTTTGTTATTCCAGATTCACAGATTTGCTAAAGAGGTTGAGAAGAAGAAGGAGCAATTTGAACCCTATAACATTCTTCCACTGTATGCTGTTGGAGTTACACCAGCTATTATGGAACTTCCTGAGGTTGTATATGTGCATAATATATAATATTAATCAACTTGCATATATGAATAATATTTTTAGTAAAATTTCACCTTGGTAATGTTGTCCGACAAACACTGCAGATTAAAGCAGCACTTCGTGCCATACAAAATGTTGAAGGTCTCCCTGTGCCCAGAGTTCATACCACATCCAACGCTCCTTATGACTATGATATCTTTCAAGAGAGGGAAAAACCAGTAAATGATGTACTTGATTGGCTTTCTTCCCATTTCGGATTTCAGGTAATACCTTAAATTACTAGTATATTGCATTTATTTTACTCAACACTATGTACTATCGGTTCTGGCCACTTGTCAAGCTGGCTTACCTACAATCCTTTAATGTATAAAAAGAACCAGACTTTGTTTTGCATCTCCGTGGAGGGTTTGCTATTTCCACATCCCTCAAGTTGATTTTTAATTTATTTAGAAAATTTCCAGGATAGGATGGAAGTATGGAGCTTTACGAAGGTTATTGAAAGTAGTTATAGTCATGACATTGGGGAAATGGAAACTAGGAACTCTAACAATCAATGGTTCAAACATCTTGAACAATTTGCATATGGGTTCCAATTTTTCCTGTTTATAATCCTTAACCTGTAGCAGAAAAATTCCTTTTCTTTAATTTGTGGGTAAACTACATAAATAGACCCTTGACTATAGGGTGTTTTTTCGTTGAGTCCACCGACTATGAAAAGTTACAAAAGTCACCCGATTTAAAAAAAGTAACTAGTTGGTATGTTGTCGTTAAAACTTTGAATGATGTGTCTGTTTATAAAATCTATATAATAACGTATTTAACCCTTAACATTCACATTTTATTTTAATTTAGTCCTAATTTTAAAATTTTTGATCTCATATTTAAATATAGCCATTAAAGAAAATTAATAAGCTTTCTTTTCAATTCGTATTTCCAAGATTCTAATTACAGAAGTTTTGCCTAATTGAATTTTCTCTCATTTTCCCGTCAATTATAAACCAAATCCCAATTTTTATATTCCAATTTCTTGAACGATTTCTTCCTTTTTCTCCAATGAAGGTTGTCAAACATTCAAAACTGGGGACTCCAGTGTGTTTCAAAACTTTCCGAGAATTCAAATCCAAACACCTCTGATTCAAACTCTATGTTAACAAAATCTTCAAAATCCCAGAATGATTCTTCCAAGAATTGGTAAATACGATGAAGTTCTTAGGCTATGTTGCCTTGCATTTTAGAATTCACATCAAGGTGGAGATGTTAGAATATGAGACCCGTATTCTATCTTATTCTGGCCCGAAATGTTTGCGGTGCGACCAACTTGGTGGCAAATAAAATTGGACGAAAAAAAGGGAATTTAGATTTCTTGTTATGCAAGAATACTTTGTGGACAAGTTATTTACCTTAAATATGAAATATGGTTTAGGGTTAAGTAAATCGTCTCAAAGTTTTTAATGCACAAAATCCTCTTGTAACTGTTTTCGCCATTATAGTGATTTTCCCTCCTCTGCCCGTGACTATTTCCGAGAAGGTTTTCCACGTAAATCTTGGTGTCTTTTTTTTGTGTGCAATCATATTATTTTTCATTATCATAATGTATAGTATATCGCTAGTATTTCTTCAAATATAATATTTCTAAAGCCTCTAGTCAATTACAAAAATCTCTAACAAACTTCTAATGATCATAGTTAGCAATGTTCCATAATGCTATAGCAAATTTATGCATCTACTCCAGGTATTTGGTTGGTCCATAAGTTAACAGAAATATTAGAGGAGAATCTTTATTTCAAGTTGTTTATATATTATATGTAAAAATTTGTTTCTCTAACTGGCATCATTTGTAAATATTTGTTGAATTTGAAGAAAGGAAATGTAGCAAATCAAAGAGATCACTTGATATTGTTGATAGCCAACACTGATGTTAGGAAAAAAGAGATTTATGAAGGTTACACTGCGGTAAATCTTTATTCCCTTGAGCTACTTTATAATACTTATTTGGTTTTTCTACTTTCGTAGCTGACTTAAGTTTCAGCAGTATCATATTTGTTCAAGCCTGACTTGAAGTTTACTACAGTTAAATGCTGAAACTATACGGACGTTGATGTATAAAATTTTCAACAATTATTTTTCATGGTGCAATTATTTGCATTGCACAACACAATTGAGGTTAGTCTATTAGTTAATGCAAATCAGCAATTGTGTGACTGTAATAAACAAAAGTCAAACCCTTTTCGTATTTTATTGCAGAAGTTGAACTCCTAGATTTTACATAGGGTGCTTGGATTATTTTTTACTTTGCAGGTTTCCAGTTGGTCGTAATAGACAACAGCTGGAGCTTATCTACATTTCACTTTATCTTCTTATATGGGGTGAAGCTTCAAATATCCGATTCATGCCTGAATGCCTTTGCTACATGTTCCATAATGTATGTTGTTTTCTTTACATTTTGAGGAAGCATTGTCCATTATTGGAATTTACTATTTGTCTATCGTGCTAGTTTTTCATTTATTCCTTCAACTTCTGTTTTCTCTTATATTCAATGACCTTAAAATTGATGTCATGTTTCTCTCCTTGATTTTTTCAAATTATCATCATTAAAAATCATTGCATTCTTATTGTTTCTCGTCTTGAAGTTCTTGTGTTCACGGTTGGTATTTATTTTATGTCATATTTATTAATCTGCCTGGCTAGTTAAGTTGATGATGACCGTTGCACCATTGCAAAATTCAGATAAAGTGTGGGAACTAATAAGAAGGATGGAGTACCTGTGTTGGTTTGTCTGACCAGTAATCTGAAAGAGTAAAAGAGAAAAATCTAATTGAATAGTGTGTTGGCAATGTCTATAAATCCCCACCAAACTAGGTATAGTCTTTGTAGTTTCTATGCGAGCAAGATGAGTCTATAGAAAGGTACTGAAAAGAGTCTCAGTTTGAGTACTCTAATTTCTGTCATTTATTTGATAAAGAAAGAACATATTTATAGATTACAAGAGAAAGCCTAAACTAAGAAAAAAGGAATTACAAATAAATTACAAAAATTTAATTCCTTATTTACAACTATTGACAAGATACTAGGAAGATAATTGTTAACTAATAGCAACTTCATATTAGGGAATTTACATCCCTAATTTTCCGTAATCACACAATTCATACCCCCCTTTCTGGAGAGTATATATTATATAATCCCAGCTTGCATGTAAACTCATCAAAGGTTACTCTAGGAAGTGCCTTGGTGAGTATGTTTGCAAGTTGATCTTTAGAAGAAACAAAATTCAGTTTTACCAGACCATTGCTGACTTTCTCTGAAATGAACTGTCTATCAATTTCCATATGTTTAGTCCTATCATGATGGACTGGATTTCTCACTATATTGATGGCAGATTGACTATCACTGTATAGTTCAAACTCTTTAGAGCCATTGAAGCTCAATTCAACAAGTAACCTTTGTAACCATATTCCCTCACGCATTCCTAGTGCAATAGCTCTATACTTAGCTTCACCACTGCTCCGAGACACAACAAATTGCTTTTTGTTCCTCCAAGTTACCAAATTGCCCTAAACAAAAGTGCAGTACCCACTGGTGGATCTTTTATCTGTTAGTTCTCTAGCCCATCTAGCATCAGTGAAGACTTTTACTGATCTGCCATTGGTTTTCTTGAAAATTAGCCCATGGCCAGGTGTCATCTTTAGGTATTTTAGTATTATGTTGATAGCTTCAAGATGCTCCTCTCGAGGGTCACTCAAATATTGACTAATAATGATCACATGAAAATATATATCAGGTCTAGTAAGAGAAAGATAAATTAATTTCCCTGAAGAAAAACAGAATTGAAGAAAAACATAATATGTTTTTGTTTCTTTTTTATTGAAAAATTATTATCAACTTATAGAGGTTTACAAACTTTTATAGACTAGGACTTTTAGTTACATTAGGAGTCCTACTAATTATTAACTTTTAACTCTAGTCTTAGGAGTTTGACTTTAACTAAACATAGTTCGATTACAATAACTATTCTAGTTCGACTAAACTTACACTCCCCCTCAAGTTGGAGAATATACATTGTATAATCCCAACTTGAATAAAAAATTGTCGAATAAGGCTTTTGGCAGTGTTTTTGTTAGTACATCTGCCACTTGCTCCTCGGCTGGAACATACTCTAATGAAGCCATTCCACTTGTCAACTTCTTTGTGATAAATCGCCTATCTATTCCAACATGCTTTGTTCTGTCGTGTTGAATAGGGTTCTTGGCAATTTTAATGGCCGATTGATTATCACAAAAAATCTGGAAATTTTCATCTTTGGTCATTCCCAGTTCTTTAAGCAACTTTATGAACTAGATTCCTTCACACATTCCCAAGGCCAATGCTCTGTATTTTGCTTCTGCACTGCTTCTGGAAACAATTGTATGCTTTTTGCTTTTCCAAGTCACCAAATTACCTCATACATAAGAGCAGTATCCACTAGTTGACCTCCTGTCTGTTAGTTCACTGGCCCATCTTGCATCTTTGAATACTCTAACAGTTTTATCAGAACTTTTCTTGAATATTAAACCATGTCCAGGTGTACCTTTCAAGTATCTCAGAATCCTCTTTGCAGCTTCCTTGTGTTCCTGCCTTGGATCTGTCATGTGCTGACTCACAATATTCATTGGAAATGAGATATCGGGTCTTGTTAGTGATAGGTAGATTAATTTCCCTACTAGCCTCTGGTAGAGTCATTTATCTGCCTTTGGACTTGGATCGACTTTGTTGAACTTTAAGTTTGCATCCATGGGTGTATCTGCTGGTTTGCAACCCAACATTCTTGTTTCTGTCAACAAATCCAGAACATACTTCCTTTGATTGATCACCAAACCTTTGCTAGACCTTGCTATCTCCATGCCTAGGAAATATTTGAGTTTTCCTAGATCCTTGATTTTGAATTCCCTGCTCAACAGGGTCTTTAATCGACTCAATTCCACTTCATCATCTCCTGTCAATATTATATCATCCACATAAACAATAAGGACAACCCTTTTATTCAATGAGGTTACCTTAGAGAACAAGGTATGGTCTGCTAGTGATTGTTTGTATCCATTCTCCAAAATAACCTTGGTGAATCTGTCGAACCATGCTCTTGGAGACTGCTTAAGGCCATAGGGAGACTTGTCAAGCTTGCACACCTTTTGATTTTGTCCAACACCTTCTAGTCCATGTGGAATCTGCATGTATACTTCTTCCTCAAGGTTACCATTAAGAAAAGCATTTTTAACGTCAAGTTGATGCAGTTGCCAATCACAGTTTACAGCTAGGCTTAACAAAACTCTAACTGAATTTAATTTAGCAACATGGGCAAATGTTTCCTTATAATCAACTCTATAGGTCTGTGTGAACCCTTTGGCAACCAATCTGGCTTTATATCTCTGTATACTACCATCTGATTTGTACTTAATGGAAAACACCCATTTGCATCCAACGGGTTTTTTACCTTGGGGAAGATCTGTAATGGTCCATGTACCATTCTTTTCAAGTGCCTCAATTTCTTCATCAACTGCTCCTTTCCACTTTGGATTCTGCAAAGCTTCTTCAATGGTCTTAGGAATCTTTTCTTCATCTAGCTTTGCTGTAAATGCTTTAAAAGATGGCATCAAATTCCCATAAGCAGCATACCTTTGAATATGATGCTTAGTACACTGCCTCACCCCTTTTCTTTTAGCAATAGATAAGTTTTCAAATTCAAGAAGATGAGAAGGATTACTAGCAGAATCATTACCTCCACTTTCTTCACAAGCAGCTGGACTAAAATCCAATTCTTGGCAAGTACTAGATTGCAGAATAGTTTCTGGAATGGTTCTCATTTTTCTGGTGTAAACCTACAATTGTTTAGGGGGCTATGAAGAAGGTTCGGTTAAATTTTGGGTTCTTGCAGGCGTGACAGTAGGTGAAGTATGTGGTGTAGATAAGGTATTAGGTGAGAAATAGGTAAGATATTAGGTGGAGAAAGAGAAGTCCGAGCCTCAAGTGATGAGGGATAAGTAGGAGGTGGTAAAGGAAAAGAAGGAACCTGTTTTGGAGAGGGTTGGAAATCATCAAAACTCTCCCCTGAATTTCAGCCGCGGGAAAATATGGTTTCTGTTAAAAAAAGTTAAGATCCAAAGAAACAAGAAATTTACGAGAAGGTGGATGGTAACATTTGTAGCCCTTCTTTAGTGAAGAATATCCTACGAACGCATATTTTAGAGATTTAGGATCAAGTTTAGACCTAGAAGGATCATGGTTTGTAACAAACACGATACAACCAAAAGTTTTTAAAGGAAGTGTAGAGGACAAAGGCTTAAAGTGAGGAAAACAAGATAAAAGAACATCTCTAGGTGTTTGGAAATCTAAAACTCTACTAGGCATGTGATTAATAAGATATGTATAAGTTAATAAGGCTTCTCCCCATAGATATTTAGGAACATTATGGGTAAACAATAAGGCTCGGGTTACCTCTAGTAGATGCCTATTTTTCCTTTCTGTGACTCCATCCTGTTGGGGAGTATCAACACAAGAACTAATCTGTACTATCCCTTTCTCCTTGAAAAAATCACCTAAAGATTTAGTAAAGAATTCCCCTCCATTATCCGATTTAAAGATTTGAATTTTAGAATGAAATTGGGTCTCGACCATGTTGTAAAATCTCTCAAAAACACTAGTCACTTCAGATTTTTCTTTCAAGAGGTAAGTCCAAGTGGTTCTACTATGGTCATCAAAAAAGGTCACAAACCATCTGCTACTAGTAATATTCTTTAATTTAGAAGGACCCCAAACATCACTGTGGATAAGAGAAAAAGGATGCGAGGGTTTGTAAGTAGAGGGTAAGTAAGATTGTCTTGTTTGTTTTGCAGGTTGGCAGATATGACATTTAAAGGAAGAAGGTTTTTGATTAGCAAATAATTGAGGAAAAAATTTTGCAAGATAGGAGAAATTTGGGTGGCCTAACCTAAAATGCCATGACATAACATCAGACTGTCCTAAGAAATTAAGACAAAATTTAGAAGATGAAGTTTTAGAATTTCCTGTACTGTGAAGAACATATAAACCATTATGCAAGTGAGCATTGCCAATCCTTTTTTTGAAGTCTAGTGCCTGTAAAAAACACTCAGAATCAGTGAACTGGAAAAGACAATTTAAATCTTTGCAGAGCTTGCGAACTGAAAACAAATTGTAGTTCAGACTAGGCACAAAAAGTACGTCTCGAAGGACTAAGTCACCAGTAAGAAATACAGAACCACTACCTTGAATTTGTGAGAAAGAACCATCTGCTAATTTGATAGAATTCTGAGAAGAGGAATTTTTAAATTGAAAAAACAATTCCCTGTTACCAGTCATGTGGTCAGAAGCACCATAGTCCACAATCCATGCTGATGTATTCGTAGTAGAAAGAAGTGCAGTGGAAGAAGAGTTGGTCTGTGTACCATGATTGTATGCGAAAGCCAGATTTCCTGCACTGCTCCTAGTAAATCTGTCGGACAGTTGCTGTAGTTGTACCATCTATTTTTTTGGTGAAGCTTCTAGATAAAGTCGGATTATCCATTGAAGAGGAAAAGGGAGAATTTTTTTCCGACAGGATCGAATTTAGACTGATACCATGAAAAACAGAATTGAAGAAAAATAGAATTGAAGAAAAACAGAATGTGTTTCTGTTTCTTTTTTATTGAAAAATTATTATCAACTTACAGACTTTTATAGACTAGGACTTTTAGTTACATTAGAAGTCCTATTAATTATTAACTTCTAACTCTAGTCTTAGGAGTTTGACTTTAACTAAACATAGTTCGATTACAATAACTATTCTAGTTCGACTAGACTTACAATTATAGTTCGACTAAACTTACATTCCCAACTAATCTTTGATACAATCCCTTATTAACTAGACTTCCAAGAACATCCTTCTTCAGTTTAAGATTGAATTCCATATGAGTCTCAGTTGGTTTGTAGCTCTTCATCCCAGATTCAGATAACAAGTCTAGGATATATTTTCTCTAGTTAATTACCAAACTAGCTTCTAATCTCGCCACCTCCATGCCAAGGAAGTATTTGAAGTACCAAGATCCTTGGTTTCAAATTCACTCGCAAGAAATTTCTTTAAATTTCCAATTTCTTCATTGTCATCACCAATGATGATGATATCATAAACATACACAATGAGGATTGTTTTCTTCTTTTATGATCCTTCTTTGATGAACAAGGTGTGGTCGGTTTGGCCTTGCTTGTACCCATTCTTCACAATAGCCTTTGCAAATCGATCAAACCAAGCCCTAGGAGATTGTTTCAATCCATACAGTGACTTCTCAAGTTTACAAACTTTTGTTTGTCAGAATGATATCCCAACCCATGTGGAATTTCCATATATATATATATCTTCTTCAAGATTTCCATTCAAGAAGGCATTCTTGATGTCAAGTTGATGTAATTTCCAGTCCTTGTTAACTGCCAAAGACAAAATAACTCTTACTGTATTCAGCTTTGCTACTAAGGCAAATGTCTCTTGATAGTTTATCCCATAGGATTGAGTAAATCCCTTGGCCACCAGCCTTGCCTTGTAACGTTCAATGCTCCCATCAGATATACACTTGATAGTAAAAATCCACTTGCAACCCATTGGCCTTTTTCCTGGTGGAAGATCAGTGATTGTCTAGGTTTTATTGTCTTTTAGTGCCCTTATCTCTTCTTCAACAACCTTCTTCCATCTTTTGTCTTTCATTGCTTCCTCTATTGTTTTTGGAATGAAAGTGTTATCAACACTATAAGTGAAGGCTTTAAAGGTCGTCTTTAGGTTACCATATGCCACAAACTTCTGAATAGGATGTGTTGTACACTTCCTTACACCCTTTCTCTGTACAATAGGCAAATCATCAGTATCCATAGTCAGAGTAATACTTTGAGAATTTTTCATACCCTGTGGATTCTTTGAGGCTATAGGAAGAGGTTTCAGCTCTTGGAGGTTATCAGGTTGTATGTCGGTCTCTTTATTGGGCTTTCTTCTCCTTTATAGACACTTAGCTCTTTGGCCTCAAGTTGATCTGGTTGGGTTCTTTGTGGGATGTGAGGTGTACCTAGAGGCTTCAAGACAATAGTTTCAATGGAGTTAAGAATGATGGAAGGTTTATTGGTTTCAGTAATAACAATGGGTTCCAAGACAGTAGGTTCAATGGGGTTAGGAATGATGGAAGATTCATTGGTTTTAGTAATAACAGTGGGTTCATTTTAAGAAGAAATAATAGTGGGAATTTTAGTGATAGGAAAATGTCAAAAGCTTGGAATTCACTTAAGCTATCCCCCTGAATTTCATGCTTGGTATAGTATGGCTTTTGTTAAATGAAGGTGACATCCATTGAGGTATAGGTTCTTTTAGTTATGGGAGAGTAACATTTGTAACCCTTCTTAGTAGAAGAATAACCTATGAAGATGTAAATAATAGAGTTTTTATAGCAGAGAATAAATGTTTTCTCTATTTTAATTCATGATATACAGAAAAGAAGCGAGTCCCTTTTATATGACTAAATTACAACAATCCTAGCTAAGTATGACTCTATCTCTATCAGTTATTTAAAAGATTAGAAATTTAAATTTAGATAATATAAGATTTAACTTATCACTAAGTTAGATAAGACTTAGCTATTTATTTATTTACTAGGACTAAAATACATAAAAATATATTTACAATCTACACTCCCCCTCAAGCTGGTGAGTATATTTTGTAGAGTCCCAGCTTGGATGTAAGCTTATCAAAGGTGGTTCTTGAAGTGCCTTGGTGAGTACTTCAGCTAGCTGTTTGTGAGTTGGAACAAAGTTGAGCTTGATTGTTCCATTAGTAACCTTTTCTGAGATGAAGTGACGGTCTAGTTCCACGTGTTTGGTCCTGTCATGGTGAACTGGATTCTTTGCAATGCTGATTGCTGACTGGCTATCACAATGAAGTTCAAACTATTCACTGTGATTCATTTGTATTCGGTCAAGAGTCTTTGTATCCAAATTCCTTCATAAATCCCAAGTGCCAATGCTCAAAATTCAGCTTCTACAATACTCCTTGAGACCACTAATTGTTTCTTGCTCCTCTATGTCACTAGATTACCCCAAACTCGAGTACAATATCCACTAGTGGATCTTCTACTAGTCAGTTCTCCTGCCCAGCTTGCATCTGTGAAGACTTCCACTTTTCTGGCTCATTCTTAGAAAAAATCAATCCATGGCCTGGTGTCATCTTTAAATATCTCAAGATTCTGGTTACTGCCTCTAAGTGTTCCTTTCTAGGTTCATTCATGAATTGACTTACAATGCTAACAGAATAAGCAATGTATGGTCTTTTAAGTGACAAGTAAATCAGCTTACCTACCAGTCTTTGATAGTGTTCTTTGTCCACTAGAATTCCTTTGTCATCAATTCTGAATTTTAGATTATACTCCATAGGTGTCTTAGCTGGCTTGCACCCTAACATTCATGTTTCTAAAAGCAAGTCTAGAATGTATTTCCTTTGGTTGATTACAATTCCGGTGCTTGATCTAGCCACTTCCATTCTTAGAAAGTATCTCAAGTAACCCAAATCTTTAGTTTCAAATTCAGTTGCCAAAAACTCTTTTAATTTTTTATTTCTATAAAATCATCACCTGTGATTATTATATCATCAACATAGACTATTAAGATAGCCTTTTGTTCTCATGAGAAGTTTTGACAAACAAAGTATGGTCAGTTTGACATTGTAGATAGCCGAATTTTAGATGGCTTTAGTAAATCTATCAAACCAAGCCCGAGGTGATTGTTTGAGACCATTTAATGATTTATGTAGTTTACATACCTGACCAGAATTTGACTCTTCATTTAAACCAGGTGGTTTTTGCATGTACACCTCTTCTTCTAGAGTTCCATTCAGGAATGCATTTTTGATATCAAGCTGGTGAAGTGGCCATTCTTGATTTGCAGCAAGAGATAATAAAACTCTCACAGTATTAAGTTTTGCCACCGGTGTGAATGTCTCATGGTAGCCAACCCCATAAGACTGAGTGAATCCCTTCGCCATCAGTCTAGCCTTGAACCTTTCTATGCTACCATTAGCATTATATTTGACTGTAAATACCCATTTACAACCTACTGCCTTTTTTCCAGGTGGTAAATTAGTCATAACCCAGGTTTTGTTTGCTTCTAATCCCTTGATCTCATCTTCTACAGCCTTCTTCCATTTTGGATCTTTCAAGGCTTCATATACAGATTGAGGAATATGCACCTTATCAATTCTGGCAGTGAAGGCTCTAAATGAAGGCATCAGCTTCCTATAAGCCACATACTTTTGTATCGGATGACTGGTACATTTCCTGACACCTTTCCTTTGAGCAATAGGTAGATCAGATGTATCAATTGAAGGGATAATAATATCATTACTTACAGATTCCATACCTTCTTCATCCTCTAGGGATAATGGAATTGGCTCCAGTTCTTGAGCAGTCCTAAGTTGTGTAGTTTTCTGTGAAGTAAGCCTTTTTTCCTTGTATAGACACTTAGTTTCTTTGTCCCAAGTTGAGTTTCTGAAAAAGGTTTTTGTGCAGTTTTAGGTAGTGAATATGGTATTGGAGATGCATGTTCTGCATGGAGTATTGGAGGAATAGGATTTGTTATGGATGTAGGAATATTTGTGGTGGATAAAGGAATGTCTTTGGTACATATAGGACTGTTTATGGTGGATGTAGGAATATTTGTGGTGGATAAAGGAATGTCTTTGGTACATATAGGACTGTTTATGGTGGATGTAGGAATATATATAGGTAGCTGGATTGGTTGTGCCTGAAATTCATCCAAACTCTCCCCATGGATTTCAAAATTTGAGAAAAAAGGTTGTAATTCATGAAAGGTAACATCCATAGAAACATAAAATTTACGAGTGATAGGGGAATAACATTTATAACCCTTCTGAAGAGGAGAATACCCAAGAAAAATACACTTGACAGCCCTTGGATCCAATTTACTTCAAAACTGCTTATGGATATGAACAAAAGTAGAACACCCAAATATTTTAGCAGGTAATGTACAAGATATAGGTTTAAAATAAGGAAACTCTTTAAGAAGAACTTCCTTATGAGTTTGAAATTTTAATACTTTATTGGGTAGTCTATTAATGAGGTATGTAGCAATAAGCAAGGCTTCCCCCCAAAATTCTTAAGAACATTCGAAGAAAACAACAATAATCTAGCAACCTCTAAAAGGTGTCTATTCTTCCTCTCAGCCACTCCATTTTGCTGTGGAGTATCCACACAAGAACTAATGTGTATAATACTTCTCTCTCTAAGAAAATTTCCCAAAATAGTAGTAAAAAATTCACTCCCATTGTCAGTTTTCAAATTTTGAATTTTGCTACGAAATTGAGTTTCAATCAGCATATAGAATTTTCTAAATATACCATTAGTTTCAGATTTATCCTTCATTAAATATGTCCATGTAGTTCTAGAATGATCATCAATAAAGGATACAAACCACCTACTCCCAGTAATATTCTTAACTTTAGAAGGGCCCCAAATGTCACTATGGATGAGGGAAAATGGTTGAGATGGTGTGTAAGACGACTGAGGATAAGGGTTTCGAATATGTTTTTCAATCTGGCATATATCACAAGTAAAAGATGATGGATTTTTATGAATGAATAATTTGGGAAACAATTTTTGGAGATAAGAAAAATTAGGATGTCCAAGGCGAAAATGCCATAACAAAATTTTATTGGAACTTAAACTAGAAATTTGGGAGGAAAAACAAACAGAATTGAGAGTGCAACTTGGTAGGACTTGTCCCTTGGGAAGTGCTTGGCCTTCAATGATGTATAGTCCACTACACAGCTTAGCACTGCCAATTACTTTCTTCGAATCCATTTCCTGAAAAATACATCCATGCAAACTGAATTTAGTATAGCACTGCAAAACACTACACAATCTGCTAACAGATAAAAGATTGCATTGTAAATCAGGAATATAAAGGAAAGAGTTTAGCATAATATCCTTATTAAGAAAGACTGTTCCAGTCCTTTCCACCTTAGTCAATGACCCATTTGCAATCTTCACATGCTTCTTGTGATGCTATTTTGTAAGAGTCAAAAACACATATTTGTTTCATGTCATATGATTAGTAGCACCAGAATCCACTATCCATAGAATTTGAGTAGTGTTGGAGGGAAATGAAATACTACCATGCAGAATACTGGATGTTGTAGGTTGATAAGCAACACAAGCATTCAGTTCAGATCTTGAACTGATTTCTGATGTGGAAGTGGTATACATTTCACAAGATTTTAGTGGATCTAAAAACCCAAACTGATACCATGTAAATAATAGAGGTTTTGTAATAGAGAATACATGTTTTCTCTGTTTTAATTCATGATTTACAGAAAAGAAGTGAGTTCCTTTTATAGGACTAAATTACAACAATCCTAGCTAAGTATGACTCTATCTCTATCTATTATTTAAAAGATTAGAAATTTAAATTTAGATAAGATAAGATTTAACTTATCACTATGTTAGGTAAGACTTAGCTATTTAGTTATTTACTAGGACTAAAATACATAAAAATATATTTACAATCTACAGAAGATGCACTTTAAAGCTCTAGTATCTAGCTTAGACCGAGAATGAGGATAAATGTGAACAAAGATAGGGCATCCAAAAACTTTTTCTGGGATAAAGGAAGAGAGGCTAAAAATGAGAAAAGGATTGAAGAAATAAATTTCTAGGTGTTCTAAAATTAAGAGGTTTACTAGACAGCCTATTGATGAGGAAGGTTGCTGTAAGGATGGCTTCCCCCAATAATATTTAGGCACATTAGTAGAGAACATAAGAGACCTAGCAACTTCTAATAGATGTCTATTTTTCCTCTCGGGAATACTATTTTGTTGAGGAGAATCTACACAGGAAGTTATATGAACAATCCTCTTTTTAGGAAGACCCCCCAAGCTTTAGAAAAAATACTCACTACCATTATCAGTATGAAGGATCTGAATTTTGCTTTGAAATTGAGTTTCTATTAGACTATGAAATCTCTTAAACACTTTTTCAGTTTCTAACTTTTCCCTCATAGGAAATGACTAAGTGAGCCTAGTGTGATCATCTTCAAAAATGATAAATCATCTAGAACCATCAATATTCTTAACTTGGGAAGGGCCCTAAATGTCACTATGTATGGTGGAAAAAGGTTTAGAGGTTTTATATTTAGAGGGAGGATAAGTGTTCTTTGTATGTTTAGCAAGAGGACAAATTTCACAAGAAAAAGAGTGAGGATTTTTACCGATAAACAGTTGTGGTAACAATTTGGCAAGATATTGAAAACTATGATGCTCTAATCTATAATGCCATAAAAGAACATGTTTTGAGGATTCTGATGTATTAGAAAAACAAGGAAAATGATAAATAGAGCTCGAGTGTGTTTGTCCACTTTGAGAAGGCTGCCCTTGAAGAATGTGGAGGCCACCACACAACCTAGCACTGCCAATCACTTTCTCCGAGTCCAAAGCCTGTAATTTACAACTAAGAGGTGAAAAATTAGCTATGCATTTTAGGTTAACAAAAATTTTACTGACTGAGATGAGATTACAAGCTAATCTGGGAACATATAACACATGTTGCAGTATTAAATTCTGAGATGTTTTAATAGAGCCACTTCCTAATATGGAGGAGAAAGAGCTATCAACAATCTTTATTTGGGAGGAGACTGATGAAGGCTGAAATGTATGGAAAAAGGGAGGCATTGCCAGTCATGTGATATGAGGCCCCTGAATCCACAATCCACTCAAAATAGTCATTAGTACTAGCCATGGGCGCAAAAAATGAACTACCTTCTGGATTATAGTAGCACAGTTCGATGCATATTTTTTTTGGAATTTTTCTGGAAGTAATTTGGGTGGTGGAGATATCTGATTTGTCATCAAGAATAGGATTGTTTTCTGTTTCAAAATTGATTTTAGCGGAAGTAGAAGTATTAACCATGTTGAGAGTTGATAGGATCGAGAAATTAAACTGATACCATGTAGAAAGGTACTGAAAAGAGTCTCAGTTTGAGTACTCTAATTTCTGTCATTTATTTGATAAAGAAAGAACATACTTATAGATTACAAGAGAAAGCCTAAACTAGGAAAAAAGGAATTACAAAAATATAATTCCTTATTTACAACTATTAACTAATAGCAACTTGATATTAGGGAATTTACATCCTTAATTTTCTGCAATCACACAATCCATAGAGTCAATAGTTGAAACTACATTTCTAGGGGAAACTATGACAAGATGAAATTTTGAAAACACTTCGTTTGTAGTTATTCTTTCGAATTTTTTTTCTTTTCATGCCTAAAGTCATCTCCTATTTTCTCGTATATAATTTGCTTTACTATGTATTTTATCTAGGTACTTTACACATAAGTTTATAGTTGAGGTATTATTAACTTAGTGAAATACAAGAAAACTATAATGGTTAATGAGCTATTTTGGTTGACAAATAATTGATACTAAACACTTTAAAAGAAAATGTCTGTGAATATTGATGTACACATTCTAGTGAAAACTTTGAGCTTACAATCATGATGCACTATGGAAGACAAAAACTATGATGCACTATAATGCATACCACGGAGTTTGTGAAAAGCAGTGGTCTGCATTATGATGCACTATAATTTATCTACAGGCTGTATCCTTAACTTAGGTAACTCTCAAGTTAGGAAAGTATCTAGGGAAAGATACAATCCCTTAAAGTTAGGGATTGTAACTACTAGAATATATCCCCAAAATTCTATCTAATTACACATAATATTTATAATTTATGAATCTATTTTCTGACACTCCCCCTCAAGCTGGGGAATGGATGTCCTCCATCTTCAGCTTGCTTGTTAACTTCTAAAAATACTTCCTAGGTAGCCCCTTGGTAAGTATATCTGCAACTTGTTCTCCAGTGGACACATAGGGAGTACAAATTAGTCCACTATCAAGTTTCTCCTTTATGAAATATCTATCCACTTCAACATGTTTTGTCCTATCATGTTGAACTAGATTATGAGCAATATTGATTTCTGATTTATTATCACAGTACAACTTCATTGGGCCTTCCCATTTGATCTTTAAATCCTCCAAAATAATCTTTAGCCACAACAATTCACAAATCCTAAGTGCCATTGCTCTAAGCTCAGCTTCTGCACTGGATCTAGCCACAACATTCTGCCTTTTGCTTCTCCATGTCAATAGATTTCCTCCCAGAAAGGTGCAGTATCATGACGTTGATCTTCTATCAACCATGGACCCTGCATAATCTGATCAGTATAGACTTCCAAAGTCAAATTTCCTCATTTTTTAAATATAACTCTTTTGCTTGGTGTGCTCTTTAAATACTACAGAATTTGAGTCACAACCCTTAGGTGTGATTCTTTAGGGTTGTACATGAATTGGCTCACAACCCCAACTGTATAGGCAATGTCTGATCTGGTGTGTGATAAGTAAATCACTCTTTCCACAAGTCTCTGATATGAGCTTCTGTCCACTGCTACATCTTCTATTGTATCTCCAATTTTGTGATTAACCTCTATTGGTGTTTCTGCTGGTCTGCACCCTAGTTTGCCAGTTTCTGTCAACAAGTCTATGGTGTATTTCTGTTGAGATATGAAGTTCCCTTGCTGTGAAATGCCACTTCAATACCAAGGAAGTATTTTAGTCTTCCAAGATCTTTGACTTCAAACTCTTTCACCAAACACTTCTTTATGTCATCAATTCCTTTCAAATCATCCATGTAACTATGATATCATCTACATAGACTAATAAAACGGAAACTCCCCCTGAAGAGGAATGTTTCACAAATAAAGTATGATCACCTTGACTCTATTTGTAGCCTAGTCTCAACATTACTTTGGTAAATCTTCCAAACCAGGCTCTTGGGGACTGCTTTAGCCCATACAAGGCCTTTTTTAATCTGCACACTGCTTGTCCAGCACTTGGACTAAATCCAGGTGGGATGTCCATGTACACTTCCTCCTTAAGATCCCTATGCAAAAAAGCATTCTTAATGTCATACTATTGTAATTTCCATCCTTGATTGGCAGCTAATGACAATAAAATTCTCACAGTATTCATCTTTGCAACAGGAGCAAATGTCTCAAGGTAGTCTATCCCATAGGTTTGAGAGTACCCCTTAGCCACTAACCTTGCTTTGTACCTCTCTAAAGAACCATTTGACTTGTACTTTACTGTAAACACCCATATGCACCCTACTGTTTTCTTCCATTCTGGCAGTTTTACCAAGTCTCATGTCTTGTTCTTCTCAAGTGCTTCCATTTCAACTTGTATGGCATTCTTGCAATTCTCATTTTCTAATGCTCAGACACATTTTTAGGAATAGCATTGGTATTTAGGATAGTAAGCAAGGCCTTGTGGTTGCGAGATAAGTTCTTGTAGGACATGAATAGGTAACAAGGGTTTTTTGTGGTGCAAGTTCTTTTTCCTTTTCTAATTGTAATAGGAAAATCAAAATCCCTGTGATCATAAATAGAATTAGAGTTTTTAGTGGTATTTGGATCAGAGATGGATTCAATAGTTACCTCAGTTTCTATGGAAGAGGAGGAGGAGGATTGAACCTGTACTGGTGCCTTCTTCCTTGAGTAGACCAGTAGAGGATGAGTAGTGTCCCGAGTCTTTGGCTGAGGGGTGTTAGGATAAGATTGTAAGGTGGTAGACTGGTAAGAAATAGGCTGTTGGATAGGAATAGGCTGCTGCTGGTCAAAAATAGGTTGTTGGACAAGAATAGACTGCTGCTGAGTTGGTGCAAGGAAGTCAATGAGAGGCTGAAGTAGGAAACAATCTATGTCCTTATCTTCCTTGAATGAAATCTCCCCCTGAAAATAAGGGTGAGTAAAATAGTTTTCCTTTCTGCAAAAGTGATATAAATAGAAATGAAGTGTTTCCTTGTAGGTGGATGATAGCACTTGTATCCCTTTTGAGTGGAAGAGTAACCAACAAAGATACATTTCAATGCCCTTGGATCAAGCTTACCCCTATTTTGAGAGTGTATATGAACAAAGGCAACACAACCAAATATTTTAGGTTTAAGGTTAAGTGAGACTAAAATTTGGGAAGAAATTGGTTAGGATTTGAATAGGGCTTTGAGATTCAAGGACTTCAGTGGGTAGTCTGTTTATCATATAGGTGGCAGTTAACACAGCTTCCCCCCAATATTGTTTATGGACATTTTTTTGAAACAAAAGGCTCTTGTTATGGCAAGGACATGGCCATTCTTTCTTTTTGCCACACCGTTCTGTTGAGAGGTATTATCACAAGAAGATTCATGTATGATGCCTTTCTCTTGAAAAAAGAGTGATAGGACTTGGTTGAAATAGTCCTTAGCATTGTCTGATCGAAACCTTTTTATGTCTGCCCCAAACTGAGTTTTAATCGTGGTATAGAAGGTTTTAAAGGTAGAACTTACATCCGATTTCTATTTTAGGAGAAATATCCATGACACTCGGGTACAATCATCTATGAATGAGATAAACCATCGAGCCCCAGTTATATTTGGAATAGTGGATGGCCCCCAAACATCACTGTAATGAGGGTAAAAGGGTTGGAGGCCTTTTTAGTACTCACTGGAAAAGAAGTGCGTTTATGTTTTGCAAGTTCACATGTCACAATAAAATTCTTCAATATTTAAGGATTTAAACAAAGAGAGAAACAAAAGCCTTATAACTTTAAAGGATGGGTGACCGAGACAGAGGTGATGAAGCCATATTTGGTCTTTATTAGTTTTAGATTTTGATACAAGTTAAAAAGGTGGGGAATTCCAGGCACTGACTTGTCCACCGGGATCTTCAAGGTAATAGAGGTCATTTACTTCTTTAGCACGCCCAATCATCCTCCTCGTTCCTTGTTCCTGAAAAATACATCGGCAGGATAAAAAAGAATACTGCAGTTAGTGTCCTTGGTAATTTTCTGGATAGATAAAAGATTAGTAAATAGTTTTGGTACATGAATGACGTTTTTTAGTGTAAGGGTTTTACTTATAACAATATCCTCTTGACCAGCCACTGTTATCATAGTACCATCTGTAACTGTTATTTTTCTATTACTAGGACAGGGTGTATAAGTAATAAATTTGAGTGAAGAATTGGTCATGTGATCTATAGCCCCTGAGTCAATTACCCAGGAGCTTTGGGTAGGTAAATCCGAGGCTTTAGAGTCCTGAGAAGAGGATATAACTGAGAAGACCAGACTACACGTACTTGTAGAGGAGGTTTTTTCTAGAGACCCCAACAAGCTCTTCAGTTTCTCTATTTCTTCTCTGTTGAACTCAACAGGCTGTTCTTGATAGTCCTCGACCAACTGTTTGGTTGTATATGCTCTTCCTTGTCCTCTTGATAACCCCTCTCTCTAAAATTTTTTTGCTTGCTGTTTGTGGCTTTCCATGAAGTCTCCACCACTTCTCCTTTGTGTGGCGTGGTTTCTTGCAATAGGTACACCATAGAGAGTCCTTGTTTACTGTTTTTGCTCCTTTTGGTTTATTATCTTTAGTGATCTGCTATTTCATACCAGTTTTTCCCTCGGTTACAGCTCTAGTGACTAATGCTGAACTTTCCACTTGACTGCTTTCAATCATAACTCTTCTTCTTCCTTCCTCAGCAAGAATGATTGCAATAGCTTCATTTAGTGTGGGCTTATCCTCCTTTCCAAGAATTTGGACTTTCACTGCATCGAATTCAATATTTAGTCCAACAAGAAAATCATAAATTCTGTCTTTTTCAACAAACCTCTTTAGGATTGCTGTATCTTCACTACACTTCATTTGGATACACTGGTAGTGATCCATCTCTTGCCACAGGTTCTGCAGTAAGTTAGAGTATTATGTGATTGACCTGTTTCCTTGCTTGGTGGATGAAATCTTGGTCCTGGTTTCATAGATCTGGACAGCATCTTTAACCTTTGAGTAGGTTTGTTTTACAGCCTCCCACATCTTTTGGGTTGTATTGAGAAATATACACGTATCATTGATTTCTGGCACCATGGAATTCTATAACCAGGACATTACTAATGAATCCTGTTCATCCCAAGAATCAAACTTAGGATCTCCCTTCTTAGGTCCAGTTCCAAGAAGATGACTTAACTTATCTCTACCCTTTAGAAAGGTACGAACTAGCTGAGACCATTTAAGATAGTTTTTTCCATTCAACCTATAGGCAGCTTGTATATTTTTCAAGTCACCTATCGGATTAGAATAACCCCCTTCATTCACTGTAACTCCTTGCATAGTCTTAGAACTGCTGGTATCGACCACCTCAACCATGTTTTTGTTGGGTTAACAGTACACACTCAAGGAAAAGATTTTAGGGAAAAAGGAGGTTGCTAGAACGAGATTAACATGACCCAGGAAAGAGCTAACCAATCTCTGATACCTTGTGAAAAGTAGAGTAATTCTCTGTAATTGACTCTTTTTTCTGTAAGATTTATTACATATTTATATACAAGCTGTATCCTTAACTTAGGTAACTCTCAAGTTAGGAAAGTAACTTTTGGTTCTAGGTTAAATGGATTTTGATTTGCTGTTTGTTGCCTGTTCGTTTCAGTTGTTAACCTTGAGCCTACTTGAGGGGAAGCGTTTAATAATTTCACCCCCATGTTGTGGTTATATATTCAGGTGGGGTCGTGGACCTCGCCACCTATTGCCCACCAGATGATGAATCATTTTTAAGGAATTATTTAATATTTATTAATTATATAACTATTCAAAAAGGGGTATTGTTTGAACAATCTGGTTGCACCTCCAGCAATTAAATCAGACAATTGAAATCAAACATTGTGAATATTAACAAAAAACATTGTATCATACTGATATGATTGATGAATTATCCTCATACTTGATATGGTTAGCTTCTGCATAAATCTTGATGCATTTATTTAACTAAAAAAATCGAGTGGGGACACATACCAGACTGCTGCACCAGATGATGAATCATTTTTAAAATGTTAGGCAAGGCATGATGTTCCAGGCGGGTAATTATTAAACTTTTAAGAGAAACTCTAGTTGAAAATTGATTTTATTGATGACCTAAATGAGACCTAAATGAGGTACTTTTGGTGAGTTTCTTAGATGGTAAAGGATGTTTTCTAAATGAAGTTTGACAAAAGATAAAACCTCATTTTTCTAGGTCTGGGAAGTGTTTTAAGTTGGGCTGGCCTATGAACTTGAGAGCAGATTTTTTTTTGCACTCAGATGAGCCGCCATCTGCAAATGAGGTATGTATTTGCTGCTCTTTTTAGAAATCTTTGTTAAAAGATTTTTCCTCTATAATATTTTTTGTTTATTTTCCCCCTTTTTAAAACAAAGGCTAGTGGGTTAAATAATTATCTTATAATTGAAATGGACATATATAGTTCACTCAAATTAGAAATAATGAACAAGAACAAGACCCGAAGGAAGACATAAACAAATGAAGAGGACATATGGTAAAGAAAAAGAGGGAAAAAAAGAGGGGATGAAACAGACAAATAATCATGTCTTATAATTTTGCTTCTTTTGCAACCCTAACATTGAACACTCAACATTTAGGGCCTTTTTCTTATGAAATTTCCTTTTTATTTTAGCTTCAGCAAGTGTGCTAAAGAGATTTTTTACAACTATAGTGGTGTGCTGCAGAATTTTAGGATGTGTTTTTTTTTTTCAGATTAATTTCTTCAGATTCGGTGAAAATATTTTCTTGAAATAAAGAGGTTTATTGCTAAAATGTTTTGGTAAGATCAACCGTTGCATGAGTCTTGTGTTTCAAGGTGGCTTGAGTTAAAAAATACAAAAATGCAGGAATCAAAATTGTGGAGTTTGTTATGGATTTTGAGAATAATTTAGAGAATAAAGCCACCCCAAGTTAGGGATAGAGCATAGAATATTAGAAGATGAAAGTGCTGGGATCAAACTAGAATGGTTTTGATTCAATAGCATTAGAACCATTTTTCAACAATATAGCAGCTCCCAGCATCAATGATTTCTATTTTGTTAGTTTTCTTTGTTATTATGCAAACCCCTAAAGATGTTTGATATCAGGTTAAAGGAGGTGAAGGAATGCTTGTGTTCAATTCTCATACTTATTTGGTGGAGGCAAACACAAGCTGAATTCCACTTTTCTGTGCTAACAAATGTTGTGTTTCCTTTTTACCTACCATCTCTTAGATATCGAGAATGTAGATTGATGAAGATTGCAGAAAATTAGGTTGTACATTGTAGATTGATGAAAGTTAGGGAACTACATTTCCTAATCTTTAGCAGTTGATAATTAGGGATTTAGCATTAGTTTGGTGCAAATTTAGCTACTGATTTTTTGTCATTCTTCCTAAATTATGCAGTTTTTTATACTATAAATAGGTGCTATTCTTGTCGATGAAAATCATAAAAAATGAGAACAATATTTCTCTATCTCCAATTTCTATTATTCACATGGTATCGGAGCTTAAGATTTTCGATCCAAAAAATCTAAAAAAATAAACACCCTTCCAACCTCTAAAATCAGTTCAGAATTTGATAAAAACCCTTCTCAAAATCATGACAAACCAGCCAATTGGGAATCGCCTAAATCTAGACAACAAAAAGTAAGTCAAGCAAATCTGGTAATGAGTAAGTGCAACAACAGTAAAACGTTCATCAAAGAGATCACAATAAACATTAACCACAGTACAGGCCTTGCAGCCCGCCAAGATTGTGTTCCTTTTGCAACAATTGCTGAAAATCGAACATCTCCTACTTGGATCGTAGACTCTATGGCCTCTGATTACATGACAAGTGACATAAATTTATTTCAGTCTTTAAAGGCTTTGAACCATCCGTCAAATGTAAAAACAACAGATTAGAGTCTTTCACAAATCAAGTAAGTTGGTTCAGTTAAAATCACCGAAGATATCACTTTGCACTCGGTCCTATATGTAGCTCATTTAGCATACAATTTGTTGTATGTTAGTAAACTCTCTAAGGAGCTACATTATTGCACTAATTTTAGTTATGTTGGTTGTAAATTTCAGGCAATTGATACAGGGACGGTGATTGGCAATGCTGAGCTGTGTGACGGAATCTATATTCTCAAAGGTCAATTCCCTCATCAGAATTATGTTCCTTCTAGTTGCACTTAAAAAACAATTTCTCCATCTCCTTCCAATTTTTTCAATGATGTTATGTTATGGCACTATGGATTAGGTCATCCAAATTTCATCCATCTTGCCAAAAATGTTTCCACATTTATTCATCAATCAAAGTCCTAAATTGTTTTTTTGTGAAATTTGCCAACTTGCTAAACATACTAGAACCAACTACCCAAAATTGGCCTATACACCATCTAACCCCTTTTCTATAATACATAGTGACCTTTAGGGCCCTTCTAAGGTTAAGAACATTAATGGATTTAGATGGTTTATCTCGTTTATTGACGATCACTCTAGAACTACCTGGACCTTTCTAATGAGGGAAAATCAGAGACTAGGAATATATTCAAAGCATACGATGGTTGAAAACCAATTCAAAAGCAATATCCAAGTCATTCGAACTGACAATGGGAGTGGGTACTTTACTAAAGAATTAGGAACATTTTTTCAAACCAAGGGTATTGTTCATGTGAGTTCCTGTGTCGATACACCACAACAAAATGGTTTGGCCGAGAGAAAAAAATAGACACCTTGAGGTTGCTCGATCATTATTGTTCTCTACCAATGTTCCTAAGTACTTATGGGGGGAAGAAATTCTTTGTGCTACGTATTTAATAAACATAATGCCAAGTAAAATTTTGGGGTTTAAAAAACTGAGAGATGTCCTTAAATATTTCCCTCATTTTAAAGCATTTCTTTAGATCTTCCATTAAGGGTCTTTGGGTGTACAACATTTGCTCACATTCATCCTCAATTCAAAATCAAACTAGATCCCAAATCTATTAAATGCGTCTTTCTAGGGTATTCCTCCAATTAGAAGGGCTACAAATGTTACTCTCCACTTACCAACAAGTTTTATAGTTCCATAAATGTAACATTTTTTGAAAATAAACATTTCTTCCCCAAATCTGAAATTTAGGGGGAGAGTTCTAATGATGTATTTTAGATTTTTGACAGGTTACACCAGCCTATTGTTGTTGAAAATTTCCAGCCAAATTCAACCTTCCCGCAGCCCATTGATGTTGGTTATTTGCAGCCAGATTTAGCCTTCTTGCAGCCACTGCTACTGGTAATTTCCAACTTGTTGGTTAATGGCGTGTTGTTAGTGTTTGTAGATAAATAAAAGTTGTAAATATATCCTAACTAGTAGTTTAAATTTTAAATTAAATCTATCTTGTATAAGATAAGTGATAGAGAGATAAAATTCAATCCTAGAAGTTAACTACCTAAGATAAACCTCTTTGTAAAGAGTCTATAAATAGACTCACCTATTGTACATCGAAACACACAGAGTTTATAAATCTCTTCTGTTTTCACATAATTCTTGGCTAGAAATACCTATTTTCTACATGGTATCAGTTTAGGTTTGATCTAGTCACATTAGTAAGCAGCGGCTCGTAGAACTTCAGAAGTTTTTCAGCTAAATGTCTTTTAAAATTGAGCCTGTAGCCTTCACTACCACTGAAGGTAGTATTTCGTGTTTGACTACTTTGTATTCCCATAACTGGATTGTAGATTCTGGTGCCTCTAATCATATGACAAGGAATCTAAGCTTATTTACAGACTATAAGCATTTACAATCTGCCTCCTCAATCAAAATAGCAGATGGATCTCTTTCAGTAGTAAAAGGGAGTGGTTCTATTCCTATAACCGAGTCCTTAGTATTAAACAATATTCTCTATGTGCCTAACCTCACATGCAATCTACTCTCTGTTAGTAGGATGGTTAGTGAATTTCAATGTAGTGCTAATTTTGGGCTGCATGGTTGTGTTTTTCAGGCACAGTGCTCGGGGATGGTGATTGGTAGTGCTAGGCTAAGTAATGGTCTCTTCATTATTGATGGATTCTCACCTTATCAACAAGCTATTTCGAGTTGTCTCCAGTCTACCTTTTCCAATTCTTTGTTATCTAGTGAAGTCATGCTTTGACATTTTAGGTTAGGACATCACAATTTCTTTTACCTTGCTAAATTGTTTTCCAAACTATTTCTTAGTAAAAAAACCATCTTCCTTTCATTGTGATACATGCCAGATTGCCAAACACATAAGACACTCTTATGTTTCATCTCCATTTAAACCTACTTCTCTTTTCTCTATAGTCCATTGTGACATTTGGGGCCCTTCTAAGGTCAAAACCAGTCATGGGTATAGATGGTTCATTTCTTTTATAGACGATCATTCTCGAACTACTTGGACTTACCTAATGAGAGAAAATTATGAGGCTGCAACAATATTTAAGAACTTTTATACAATGGTGGAAAATCAATTTACTTGCAAGATAAAAATTCTGAAAAGTGATAATGGGAGTGAATACCTTAGTCAATCTCTAGGGTCTTTTTTCCGAGAAAAGGGTATCTTCCATATTACATCATGTGTCAATACTCCACGACAGAACGGGGTAGCTGAGAGAAAAAATAAACACTTACTTGAGGTCACAAGATCTCTTTTATTTTCTGCCAATGCGCCTAAATATCTTTGGGGGAAGCTCTTTTGACTGCTACCTACTTGATAAATTGTATGCCTAGTAAACCAATTGGGTTTAAAATTCCCAAAGACATTTTGTCATCTTATTTTCCTCATTTTAAATCCCTGCCTTCTCTTCTTCTTTGGGTATTTGGTTGCACAGTTTTTGTCCATGTGCATGAACAACAAAGAGGAAAGCTTGATCCTAGGTCAGTTAAATGTGTGTTTGTTGGATACTCTACTAGTCAGAAGGGCTTCAGATGTTACTCGCCTCTTACATAAAAATTTTATGTCTCTTGTGATGTTACATTTTTTGAAACTCAACCCTATTTTACTAGTATTGAAATTCAGGGGGAGAATTTTAGAGAATTTCAGCAATCTACCTCACTACAGTTCCTCTCTCCTATTTCTCTCTCACATGCTGTTGATAACACTTTGTTGAACAAAAACCAGGCTACTATAACTACTGAAAATCCAGTAAGCTTGTCTTCACCAGCTCCTAAAACTCCTCGCTCTCATACTACACCTATTTCTACACCCGAGTCTACACCGAATGCACCTCAGCAACCTATGACCTCACAACCTGAAAGCAAACCTCTGAGTGTTTATACAAGGAAAAGAAAGACTGTCACAGAAGCTATTACTCAGCCTATTGCTTGTCGAGAACTGGAACTTAGTCCTGCTGTCATTGGGAAAGAAACAAGTGATGATCGCTCTCAAATTCCTGTCTCTATTGATAACGATGACCTTCCTATTGCCCAAAGAAAGGGAGTGAGAAAATGTACTAGTCATCCTATTGAAAGATTTGTTGCCTATGGAAAACTAATGTCTGGTTTCAAGGCATTTATAGAAAATGTTGACAGCATAAGGATTCCAAGGATAGTTAGTGAGGCGTTTGAGAATCCATATTGGAGAAAAGCTGTTGATGAGGAAATTAGTGCACTGCAGAAGAATAATACTTGGAGCCTAACCAAACTACCTAAAGGGAAAAAGGTGATTGGGTGTAAATGGGTATTCACAGTGAAATACCACTCAGATGGGAGCATAGAACGGTTCAAGGCAAGGCTGGTGGCAAAAGGCTTTACTCAGTCATATGAAGTTGATTACCAAGAAACATTTGCTCTTGTGGCAAAGATAAACACCATTAGAGTGCTATTGTCCCTAGCTGTAAATCAGGACTGGAAGCTGCACCAATTGGATATTAAAAATGCCTTTTTAAATGGAAATCTCGAGGATGAGGTATACATGCAAATCCCACATGGATTGGAGGCTCAGGAAACAAACCAGAACGTTTGTAAATTAAACAGATCATTGCATGGACTAAAATAGTCCCCAAGAGCATGGTTTGACAGGTTTGCAAAAGCTATGGTACAGAACGGTTACGAACAATGTAAGGCAGATCATACCCTTTTCAAGAAGGTTGCATCAGATGATGGTAGAAAGACTTTTCTAATAGTCTACATTGATGACATGATTATTACAGGTGATAATACTGAAGAAATCGGAAAGATGAAACCCGATCTGGCAAAGGAGTTTGAAACAAAAGACTTGGGAAGTTTAAGATATTTCTTGGGGATGGAGGTGGCAAGATCATCTGAAGGGATAGTCATAAACCAAAGAAAGTACACCTTGGACCTACTCTCAGAAACTGGAATGCTTGGGTGTAAGCCAGTAGACACTCCAATAGACCCGAACTTGAAGTTCAGTAGAGAAGATGGTGGTAGTCCAGTTAATAAGGAATCCTACCAAAGACTTGTTGGTAAATTGATCTACCTGTCACTTACAAGGCTTGACATAGCATACTCTGTAAGTATAGTGAGCCAGTATATGAATAATCCCAAGGAAGAACAATTAGAAGCTGTTAATAGAATACTGAGGTATTTAAAGTACACTCATGGTTTTGGGCTTATCTTCAAGAAAAGTCAAGACATATCAGTGAAAGTTTACAACGACTCAAGTCGGGTAGGAGAATTAACTGACAGAAAGTCTGTTAGTGTCTATTTTTCTCTCGTGTGGGGAAATCTGGTTACATGGCGGAGCAAGAAACATACTGTGGTGTCAAGAAGCAGTGCAAAATTAGAGTACAGGGCTGTGGCACTTGGAATCTGTGAAGGCATGTGGCTAAAGGCTTCTAATTAAGCTGAAGCTAGATGAAGATAGATCCTTCGAAGTGTTCAGTGACAACCTATCACCAATTAGTATTGCGAAAAACCTAGTTCAATATGACAGAACTAAGTATGTTGAAATTGACAGGTATTTCATTTACGAGAAAGTTAATAGTGGTACCATGAAGTTACACTATGTGCCTACAAAGAACCAGCTTGCAGATATATTAACAAAGGCACTACCAAGAGTGACATTTGAGGAGTTCATATCCAAACTGGGAGTGTACAATATATACTCTCCAGTTTGAGGGGGAGTGTTGGTTAGTGGCGTGTTGTTAGTGTTTGTAGATAAATAAGAGTTGTAAATATATCCTAACTAGTAGTTTAAATTTTAAATTAAATCTATCTTGTATAGGATAAGTGATAAAAAGATAAAATTCTATCCTAGAAGTTAACTACCTAGTATAAACCTCTTTGTAAAGAGTCTATAAATAGACTCAACTATTGTACATCGAAAAAACAGAGTTTATAAATCTCTTCCGTTTTCACATAATTCTTGCCTGGAAATACCTATTTTCTATACAACTATCCTCACATGTTCAATAGTCCACTTTTGCTGAAAATATGTCTTCATCTAGTCCCAAGTCTCCTAGCTATGGTTCCTCTTTCATTCCAACACTTATGCCTTCACCAAGAACTCCTCAAAGAACCATAATTGTAGAGCCTAAAAATAAAGAACTTAGTGTCTACAAAAGGAGAAGAAAGCTCATTGCAGAATCCATCATACAACCTAGTATCTGCAAGGAACTAGAATTGGCTCCATCTGTCTCAGAAGTAAATGAAGGTATGGACCCTCTTGACCAATCAGTTACTACATTATCTACTAATGACATTGATCTACCTATTGCTAAAAGAAAAGGAGTCGGAGTGCACAAAGCACCCCATATAGAGGTATGTGGCATATGGGAAGTTGATGCCTTCACTAAAGGCCTTTACGACAAAGCTAGAAATGGGCACTGATTCTAATAACCATTCATGAATCTCTAATAGACCCTAAGTGGAAGCTAGCTGCCGAAGAAGAGATCAAAGTCCTTGAAAAGAATAATACTTGGGTGTTTATAGATTTGCCTCCGGAAAAAATCCTGTAGGCTGCAAGTGGATCTTCAGGTAAAGTATAACAGTGATGGGAGTATAGAGAGATATAAAGAAAGACTAGTAGCCAAAGGATATACTCAATCCTATGGCATTGACTACAAAGAAGCCATTGCTCCAGTTGCCAAATTGAACATGGTAAGAGTTCTTTTGTCTTTGGCAGTATATGAAGAATGGCCCCTTCATCAGCTGGATATTAAAAATGCTTTCCTAATTGGGAAGCTGGAGGAAGATGTTTATATGGAGCTTCTTCAAGGCATACATAAACCTGCTAATGATAACAAAGTTTGCAAGCTTCAAAGGTCCTTATATGGGTTAAAATAATTACCACGAGCATGGTTTGACAGATTTGCCAAGACTATTATTAACCGTGATACCAACAGTGCCAATCAGATCACACTTTATTTGTTAAAATATCTCAAGAGGGAAAACGATCAATCTTGCTCGTGTATGTTGATGATATCATCATCACTGGAGATAATACAACATAAATCAACAAGTTAAAAGGCTTCCTAGCTGCTGACCTTGAAACAAAGGACCATGGGAGCCTTAGATATTTCTTGGGTATGGAGGTGACAAGGTCACAAGCTGGTATAGTGATCTCTCAAAGGAAATATATGTTGGATCTTTTAAAAGAAACTAGAATGACTGGGTGCAAATCAGCAGAAACTGCTATGAATCCTAATTTAAAGTTTCGAAAAGATGAAAGGGGAATTCCTACAAATAAAGGGCAATACCAAAGGTTAGTAGAAAAGTTGATTTATTTATCTCTTACTTGACCTGATATTGCTTTCTCAGTGGGTATAGTGAGCCAACACATGAATGACCCAAGGGAAGAACATTGGGAAGTTGTGTATCGAATTCTGAGATAATTAAAAATAGAGGTGGCAAACTGACCCGAGACTCGAACCTATTTTACCTGATCTGAGACTCAATATCGACCCGAACTTGATTTGAAACCCGAAACAAGCCGAACCCAAACAAAATTGACCCGATCCAATTTTTAACCAAACCAAACATACCCAAACCTATTTTCAAGCGAACTGAATAAACCCAAACCGAAAGCAACACGAAATAAAGAAAAGATATTAAAAGAAAATAAAGAAAGATTTGATGTGAATTGTCGTACACCTCACCAAAAAATCAAATATATTGGCTTTATAATGCCATTTATGGGTGTAAGGTGTAAAAAACAAATCCTGCCTAAAAACCCGTCTGAAACATATTGATCTCCTATTAAACTGATCTTGACCCGACCTAACAAAATCAAACAACCTAAAAAATACTCGAGCCGATATCAATCAACCCAAAAAGCAACCGAATCGATGTGACCCGACCCGAATCATTATAGACCCGAATTAAAACCAAATTAGACTAGATCTGACCTGAAACTAAATGTAGTCAAAATTGAACCTGATTCGAACATCCCGTTTGCCACCTCTACTTAAAAATGACTCATGTTCATGGACTAATCTTTAGAAAGAATCAAAACAGAAAAATTAAAGCATATTTTAATGCGAGCTGGGTTGGTGAGTTGACAGATAGAAGATCTTCAAGCAGTTATTGTACATTTGTGTGGGGAAATCTGGTTACTTGGAGAAGCAAAAAACAATAAGTAATCTCAAGAAGTAGTGCTGAAGCTAAATACTAAGCTCTTGCACTTGGAATATGCGAAGGGATGTGGCTCAAGAAACTATTGGCAGAGTAGAAGTTAGACAAAAATAGTCAAATAGAATTGCATAGTGACAGCCAACCTGCCATTTGCATTGCAAAGAACCCTGTTCATCATGACAAGACTAAACACATTGAGCTAGACAGGGCACTTCATATTAAAAAAGGTTAACGATGGCTTAGTTAACCTTATCTTTGTTCATACTAAAAAATAGCTTGTTGATCTGTTCACCAAAGCACTACCAAGAGCAAACTTTGATGAACTTATATTCAAGCTGGGGATCTACAACATTTACTCACCAGTTTGAGGGGGAGTATAGATTGATGAAGATTGCAGAAAATTAGGTTGTATATTGTAGATTGATGAAAGTTAGGGAATTACATTTCCTAATCTCTAGCAGTTGATAATTAGGGATTTAGAATTAATTAGGTGCCAATATTAGCTACTGATTTTATGTAATTCTTCATAGATTATGCACTTTTGTATACTATAAATAGGTACTATTCTTGTCAATGAAAATCAGAAAAAATGAGAACAGTTTCTCTATCTCAAATCTCTATTATTCACAAAGAATGCTTTGGATCATGTCCATTCAGTCTCCTATTATGCCTTGTCTTTGGGAAATAAATTAGGATACCTGCAAGAATTTTGTAAACAATACATGTAATTCCTAGCATTGAATTCTTTTTCTCTTTCCACTCTGCTCTCTACCATCTCATTTGTCTTGTAGAAGGTACATCTGCAATCTTTTCTGATATAGGAAAATGAAATCTTTATGTGTCCCTTACTGGAGACTCTTGCCACTACTCTCGTGTAGAGGTATAGTGGATTATGTTTGGAAACTCTTTGCATCACTTTCTAAGGGTTAGAATTTATTTGTTTATTTATTAATTTTTTGTGTAGAGGGAAAACATTATTGGATTAGACTCTTGGCATATGTATGACGAATCTACCTATAAAGCTTGAAGTTGGCTTAGATTTTACAAAAGTAAGGGTTTAGGATTAATATTGATGAGTTTTGATGACAAATAGTGGCTTGAAATCAAAAGATTAATTACTGAGTTTCTAAGATGTCAATAAAAAAGAGAGGCAGTGGGTTGGGGTGGATTTATTCAAATCTCTAACTTTGAAGATGCTGGATAATGTCCCAAAATTTGAGTGAGTGAGTGAGTGAGAGAGAGAGCATACAGTTTAAGATACTATCAATTAAAAGATTATCAAACAATGAACTGTAAATGTAAACAACTAGAAACCTAGACTAAAAGAGTACTTTTGATAAAAGTCAGAAAGACCTCCATTTCATGACTGTGTCACCCATATATTTTTTGGTTAAATCTCATCACAATATGTCAGAAAATAGATTCTTAAATTAGAAATATTATGTGTAATTAGATAGGATTCTGTGGATATCTTCTAGTAGTTACAATCCCTAACTTTAAGGGATTGTAACTTTCCCTAGAGTTAGTTACTTTCCTAACTTGAGAGTACCTAAGTTAAGGATATAGCCTGTATATAAATATGTAACAAATATTATAGAAAATAAGTCAATAACAAAGAATTACTCAACTTTTCACATGGTATCAGAGCTTGGTTAGCTCTTTCCTGGGTCTTGTTAATCTCTGTCTAGCAACCACCTTTTTACCCTAAAATCCTTCCTTTGAGTGTGTATTGTTAACCCAACAAAAAACATGGTTGAGGAGGTCGATACCAGCAATTCTAAGACTATGCAAGGAGTTACAGTGAATGAAAGGGGTTATTCTAATCCGAAGGTGACTTGTAAATTATACAAGCTGCCTATAGGTTGAATGGAAAAAACTACCTTAAATGGTCTCAGCTAGTTCGTACCTTTCTAAAGGGTAGATATAAGTTAAGTCATCTTCTTGGAACTGGACCTAAGAAGGGAGATCCGAAGTTTGATTCTTGGGATGAACAGGATTCATTAGCAATGTCCTGGTTATGGAATTCTATAGTGCCAGAAATCAGTGATACATGCATGTTTCTCAATACAACCCAAGAGATATGGGAGGCTGTAAAACAAACCTACTCAAAGGATAAAGATGCTGCCCAAATCTATGAAATCAAGACCAAGATTTCATCCACCAAGCAGGGAAACAGGTCAATCACAAAATATTCTAACTTACTACAGAACTGTGGTAGGAGATGGATCACTACCAGTGTATCCAAATAAAGTGTAGTGAAGATGCAGCGGTCCTAAAGAGGTTTGTTGAATAAGACAAAATTTATGATTTTCTTGCTAGACTAAATATTGAGTTCGATGCAGTGAGAGTCCAGATTCTTGGAAATGAGGATCTGCCCTCACTAAATGAAGCTATTGCAATCATTCATGCTGAGGAAGGAAGAAGAAGAGTTATGATTAAAAGCAGTCAAGTGGAAAGTTTAGCATTAGTCACTAGAGCTATAATCAAGGGAAAAACTGGTCTGGAACAGCAGATCACTAAAGATAATAAACCAGAAGCAGAAAAAAGTGAACATGGACTTTCTATGGTGTACCTATTGCAAGAAACCGCGCCACACAAAGGAGAAGTGTTGGAGACTTTATGGGAAGCCACAAACAGCAAGCAAAAATTTTTCAAAGAGAGGGGGATCATCAAGAGGACAAGGAAGAGCATATACAACCAAACAGTTGGTCGATGACTCTCAAGAACAGCCTGTTGAGTTCAACAGAGAAGAAATAGAGAAATTGAAGAGCTTGCTGGGGTCTCTAGAAAAAACCTTCTCTACAGGTACAAGTAGTCTGGTTTTCTCAAGTATATCCTCTTCTCAAGACTCTAAAGTCTCGGATTTACCTACCCAAATCTCTTAGGTAATTGACTCAGGGGCTATAGATTACATGACAATTCTTCACTCAGATTTATCACTTATACACCCTGTCCTAGTAGCAGAAAAATAACAGTTGCAGATGGTACTATGATAACGGTGGATGGTTAAGGGGATATTTTTATAAGTAAAACCCTTACATTAAAAAACGTCCTTCATGTACCAAAACTTTTTACTAATCTTCTATCCATCCAGAAAATTACAAAGGGCACTAACTGTAGTGTTCTTTTTAATCCTACTCAATGTATTTTTCAGGAACAAGGAACGAGGAGGATGATTGGGCGTGCTAAAGAAGTAAATGGCCTTTATTACCATGAAGATCCTGGTGGACAAGTCAGTGCCCTGAATTCCCCACCTTTTTCACTTGTATCAGAATCTAAAACCAATAAAGACCAAATATGGCTTCATCACCTTCGCCTTGGTCACCCATCCTTTAAAGTTATAAGGCTTATGTTTTCCTCTTTGTTTAAATCCTTAAATATTGAATAATTTCATTGTGTCATATGTGAACTTGCAAAGCATAAACACACTTCTTTTCCAGTGAGTACTAAAAAGGCCTCTAACCCTTTTACCCTCATTCATAATGATGTTTGGGGGCCATCCATTATTCCAAATATAACTGGGGCTTGATGGTTTGTCTCATTCATAGATGATTGTACCCGAGTGTTATGGATATTTCTTCTAAATACAAATCGGATGTAAGCTCTTCCTTTAAAACCTTCTATACCATGATTAAAACTCTGTTTGGGGCAAACATAAAAAGGTTTCTATCAGACAATGCTAAGGACTATTTCAACCAAGTCCTATCACCCATTTTTTAAGAGAAAGGCATCATACATGAATCCTCTTGTGTGAATACCCCTCAACAGAACGGTGTGGCAGAAAGAATGGCCATGTCCTTGCCATAACAAGAGTCCTTTTGTTTCAAAAAAATGCCCCTAAACAATATTAGGGCGAAGTTGTGTTAACTGCCACCTATATGATAAATAAACTACCCACTAAATTCTTGAATCTCAAAGCTCTATTCAAATCCTAACCAATTTCTTCCCAAATTTTAGTCTCTCACTTAACCTTAAACCTAAAATATATTGGTTGTGTTGCCTTTGTTCATATACACTCTTAAAATAGGGGTAAGCTTGATCCAAGGGCATTAAAATTTACCTTTGTTGGTTACTCTTCCACTCAAAAGGGATACAAGTGCTATCATCCACCTACAAGGAAACATTTTATTTCTGCTGATGTCACCATTGTAGAAAAGGAAAACTATTTTACTCGCCCTTATCTTTGGGGGAGATTTCATTCAGGAAAGATAAGGATATATATTGTTTCCTACTTCAGCCTCTCATTGACTTCCCTGTACCAACTCAGCAGCAGCTTATTCCTGTCCAATAGCCTATTTTTGACCAGCAGCAACCTATTCCTGTCCAACAACCTATTTTTGACCACCAGCAGCCTATTCCTGTCCAACAGCCTATTTTTGACCAACCTACAACCTTACAATATGATCTTACCACCTTACAATTTGATCCTAACACCCCTCATCCAAAGACTCAGGGCACTATTCATCTACTGCTGGTCTACTTAAGGAAGAAGGCACCAGTACAGGTTCAATCATCCTCCTCCTCTCCCATAGAAACTGAGGTAACTACTGAATCCATCTTTGATCCAAATACCACTAAAAACTCTGATTCTGTTTATGATCACAGGGATTTTGATTTTCTTATTGCAATTAGAAAAGGAAAAAGAAATTGCACCACAAAAAACCCTCGTTGCCTATTAATGTCCTACATGAACTTATCTCACATCGACAAGGCCTTCCTTACTAGCCTAAATACCATTGCCATTCCTAAAACTGTGTCCGAGGCATTAGAAAATGAGAATTGGAAGAATGCCATGCAAGTTGAAATGGAAGCACCTGAGAAGAAGAAGACATGGGACTTGGTAAAGCTGCCAGAAGGGAAGAAAACAGTGGGGTGCAAATAGGTGTTTACAGTGAAGTACAAGTCAGATGGTTCTTTAGAGAGGTACAAAGCAAGGTTAGTGGCTAAGGGGTACTCTCAAACCTATGGGATAGACTACCTTGAGACATTTGCTCATGTTGCAAAGATGAATACTGTGAGAATTTTATTGTCATTAGTTGCCAATCAAGGATGGAAACTACAACAGTATGACATTAAGAATGCTTTTTTGCATGGGGATCTTGAGGAGGAAGTGAACATGGATATCCCACCTGGATTTAGTCCAAGTGCTGGACAAGCAGTGTGCAGATTAAAAAAGGCCTTGTATGGGCTAAAGTAGTCCCCAAGAGCCTAGTTTGGAAGATTTACCAAAGTAATGCTGAGACTAGGCTACAAACAGAGTCAAGGTGATCATACTTTATTTGTGAAACATTCCTTTTCAGGGGGAGTTACTGTTTTATTAGTCTATGTAGATGATATCATAGTTACAGGGGATGATTTGAAAGGAATTTATGACCTAAAGAAGTGTTTTGTGAAGGAGTTTGAAGTCAAAGATCTTGGAAGACTAAAATACTTCCTTGGTATTGAAGTGGCAAATTCACAGCAAGGGATCTTCATATCTCAACAGAAATACACCCTAGACTTGTAGATAGAAACTGGCAGACTAGGGTGCAGACCAGTAGAAACACCAATAGAAGTTAATCGCAAACTTGGAGATACAATAGAGGATGCAGCAGTGGACTGAAGCTCATATCAGAGACTTGTGGGAAGACTGATTTACTTATCACACACCACACCAGACATTGCCTATGCAGTTGGGGTTGTGAGCCAATTCATGCACAACCCTAAAGAATCACACCTAAGGGTTGTGACTCAAATTCTACAGTATTTAAAGGGCACACCAGGCAGAGGAGTTATATTTAAAAAGGAGGAAATTTGACGTTGGAAGTCTATACTGATGCAGACTATGCCGGGTCCGTGGTTGATAGAAGATCAACGTCAGGATACTACACCTTTATGGGAGGAAATCTAGTGACATGGAGAAGCAAAAAGCAGAATGTTGTGGCTATATCCAGTGCAGAAGCTGAGTTTAGAGCAATGTCACTTGGGATATGTGAATTGTTATGGCTAAATATTATTTTGGAGGATTTAAAGATCAAATGGGAAGGCCCAATGAAGTTGTACTATGATAATAAATCAGCAATCAATATTGCTCATAATCCAGTTCAACATGATAGAACAAAACATGTTGAAGTGGATAGACATTTCATAAAGGAGAAACTTGACAGTGGACTAATTTGTACTCCCTATGTGTCCACTGGAGAACAAGTTGCAGATATACTTACGAAGGGGCTACCTGGGAAGTATTTTTAGAAGTTAACAAGCAAGCTGAAGATGGAGGACATCCATTCCCTAGCTTGAGGGGGAGTTTCAGAAAATAGATTAATAAATTAGAAATATTATGTGTAATTAGATAGGATTCTGTGGATATCTTCTAGTAGTTACAATCCCTAACTTTAAGGGATTGTATCTTTCCCTAGAATTAGTTACTTTCCTAACTTGAGAGTTACCTAAGTTAAGGATACAACCTGTATATAAATATGTAACAAATCTTACAGAAAATAAGTCAATAACAGAGAATCACTCTACTTTTCACACAATATTTTATTGTCCAGTTTAGGTTTCCCCTTTCGGGTTTTCAGATTCAGCACTTGCCAGCTACTATTGAATTTGGTTCTTTTATCTTTATAAAGATCTAAGTTGATGTTCTTTGTTTGCTTCAGAGAAATAATCAAGTCACTGTTAGAAAGAGAAAGCCCAAAGCAAATTTTGTTGAAGCTCGAACTTTTTGGCACCTTTACAGAAGTTTTGATCGAATGTGGATATTCTTTATAATGGCTTTTCAGGTGACTAATGTTTGAACATTTTTTTTTTTTTCTGACCATTTGTCTGAAAGAATTTACTCCACATGATCTTGTGGTTTTCAGGCTATGCTAATTGTTGCATGGAACTCTGGATCTCTTCTTGGCTTTTTTGACGAAGATATATTCAGAAAGGTGTTGACTATTTTTATTACTGCTGCTTTTCTCAATTTTCTGCAAGGTAATAGGTTGTTCTTGGCTAGTTCAATTTCTTTATTTATTGAATATTTGGTTACATACAAGCAATACAGTTTTCATCATCCACAAAGCAACGTACCAAGTGGTTGCTTTGCTTCAGAAATTTGTTAATTAATAAGTCATTGCTATAATAAGTCATTGCTACTGTAGTTCAAAATTGCAGATATTTCCTATTTTAGTGGCAGATTAAAGATATTGTGATTCAATATCACTTTTCATGCAGCTACTCTGGACGTTATTCTTAGTTTCAATGCTTGGAGAAGCTTGAACTTTTCCCAAATACTCCGGCACCTTTTGAAATTTGCCGTTGCAGCTTTTTGGGTAGTGGTTTTGCCAATTGCTTATTTTAGTTCTGTACAAAATCCATCGGATATTCTAAGGTTCTTCAGCATTTGGAAGAATGAGTCATTGTATAATTATTGTCTTGCAATATATTTGATACCCAATATACTAACTGCCATCGTATTTCTACTTCCACCTTTACGGAAAACCATGGAGCGGTCCAACTTGCGAATAATTACTCTTATTATGTGGTGGGCTCAGGCAAGCATAACTTATATCCTTAGTTGTTAATTGCATATCTTTTTCTATGTTGACATCCATATGCCCCATTTCCTTTACTTATTTACATAGATTTTGAAAGATTTGGCTCCTTATTTAATTTGTACCACAATGCAGCCAAAATCGTATGTTGGTAGAGGCATGCATGAGGACTTCTTTTCACTCATTAAGTAAGTGAATGAGTTTTCTTTCTCCTCATCTAACCACTGATTGGGAGAGGGGAGGTTTTGACATAATTTCTTTCTATTTTCTAGTCATTGTAATAATGTTTGTTTTTTTCATCAAATTTCAAGATTGACGTATTTGTTCTTTGACATGTGCATACCTTTATCCAATGAATAGATTGCATTTTTCATATTTGCAGGTATACAATGTTTTGGATTCTCCTACTAATCAGCAAGCTAGCATTCAGCTACCATGTGGAGGTGATTTCTCCTGTTTTACTTATTGCAAAATTTGCCTTAAAAGTGGAAAGATAATAATTAATTACTTGTTTTAACACACATGTTTAAATTAATACCAAAAGTTTTCTGGTTTTAGAAGAAGACGCATATTTATGTATGTATATGAACTCCTAAACTAGGTCCTGTAGTGTTCCAGTGACTAAAACTTTTTTGGGTTACAACAATTCATTAATCTATCCCATCAATTATATCATCTATCGTAGCCGTCAAATTTCATTAAAGATCAGAAGCTTGTCATAACATCCCTTTATGATTCAGTTGCTGTTACATTTTAGCTAAATGCTTGACTTCAAGTTTTATTAATTGCTTTTCCTTCATTGGTAAATTTGAGAAACGAAAAAGGCAATAGGAAGAACAACAGCCAAAGGGAGCCGTAATGTTTTAATGCCATGAAATATTCTTGCTATCTTTGCATGTGGTTCTTTTCCATATATGTTAAAATTTAGAGAGAGAATTTGGAAAATCTCTGAGAGAAATAGTCTTTATTCTTTTTTCATACATTTTGTGAGTTAAAGTTGTAGAAAAACAGTCTATAGAATAACAGTATTGAATAATAAAAAATTGAAATTATTTTTATTCTCTGTTAAATGATTCTTCTTGCGTTATAGCTTTATAAAGACTCTTAGAGTAGGACTTTAGATACAACTAGGAGTCCTAAATACAACAAACTTCTAACTCTTATTTTTAAGGAGATAGACTTTAAGTAAACTACTCACTACTATTTACACGATAATTATAACACTAATTACATAGTGACTAAAACTCTAATAGTTCTCGGATAATCTTACATTCCCCCTCAAGCTGAATAATATACATTGTATAATCCCAGCTTGAATAAAAACATATCGAAGGAAGCTTTTGGTAGTGCTTTTGTAAGCACATCTGCCACTTGATCTTTAGAAGGAACATAGGATAAAGAAGTTGTCCCACTAGTAATCTTTTATGAGATAAAATGCCTGTCAATTTCCGCGTGTTTGGTCATGTCATGGTGGACTAGATTTCAAGCAATTTGTATGGTGGACTGATTGTCACAGAAAATTTCAAAATTTTCCTTCTGGTTTACGTTTAGCTCATTCAGCAGCTTCAACAACCAAATTCATTCACACATTCCCAATGCTAAAGCCTTGTATTCTGCTTCAGCACTACTTCTAGACACAACTGCTTGTTTCTTACTTCTCCAAGTCACTGGAATTCCCCAAACAAAGGAGCAGTAGCCACTAGTTGATCTCTTGTCCGTCAGTTCACTCGCCCAGCTTGAATCTGAAAGAATCTGAAAAAATCTGAACAGTCATTTCTTGAGTCTTTTTAAATAGCAGTCCATGCCCTGGTGTTCCTTTTAAATATCTCAAAATTCTCATTGCCGCTTCCATGTGGTCTTCTCTTGGATCAGTCATGTGTTAACTGATAACATTGACGGGAAAAGCAATGTTTGGTCTGGTTAATGACAAATAAATTAACTTTACCACTAACCTTTGGAATTTACCATTTTTAGCTTTAGGGTTCGAGTCCTCTTTATTGAATTTTAAGCTTGCTTCCATGGGAGTATTAGTTGGTTTGCATCCCAACATTCCAGCTTCATTAGTAGATCTATAACATATTTTCTCTGGTTAATGTAGAAAATAGGGAAAAGTATTTTGGTAAGTGATCAATCTGATTCACTATTTTTCCTTGAATTGATTTGAAGAGTACATACAAGCCAACTATTTATAGATTTAGTGCAGGGAGTTCTAATAAAATTCAAACTAGTCATAAAATATGATCTTATAAGATAAGAGATAAAGGTTATCTAAACTACTTAGTAGGTAAGAGTTATATGCTATCTAAACTACTTTAAGAGATTAGAGTTATAGGATATCTAAATTACTTAGATATCTACAAAAGAATTATCTCTATTTACATGGCAATTATCTACACTTCCCCTCAAGCTGGTGAATACATATTGTAGATTCCTATCTTGGATTTAAGATCGTCAAGAACCACTCTTGGAAGAGCCTTGGTAATAATATCGGCTAACTGTTGCTTTGTAGGAACATAGCCGAGTTTGATAACTCCATTGCTGATTTTTTCAGCGATAAAGTGTCTATCTATCTCCACATGTTTGGTACGGTCGTGTTGAACAGGATTTTTCGCAATACTAATAGCAGATTGACTATCAGTTTGCAACTCAAACTGCTTGTAGTGATCTAATCCCATTTCGGTCAACATTCTCTGTAACCACATGCCTTCACAAATCCCAAGTGCTAGTGCTCGATACTCGGCTTCTGCACTGCTCCTAGACACCACGGCTTGCTTTTTACTCCTCCAAGTGACCAAGTTTCCCCACACGAAAGCACAATACCCACTAGTTGATCTTCTATCAGTTAACTCACCAGCCCAACTTGAATCAGTAAAAATTCTTACTGACCTTTCTTCACTTTTCTTAAATAATAAGCCATGTCCCGGAGTCATTTTAAGGTACCGTAAAATTCTATATACGGCATCAAGATGCTCCTCTCTTGGATCATTCATGTACTGGCTAACAACACTAACAGAAAAAGCAATGTCAGGCCTCGTAAGGGACAAATAAATTAGCTTACCAACCAATCGTTGATACTGCTCTTTGCTTACTGGAACACCTCTATCATCTTTTCTGAACTTTAAGTTGGGCTCCATTGGGGTTTCGGCTGGTTTACAACCAAGCATGCCAGTTTCTGTCAAAAGATCAAGGATGTATTTCCTCTGACAAATAACTATACCAGATTTTGATCTTGCCACTTCCATTCCAAGAAAGTACCTAAGACTGCTGAGGTCTTTGGTTTCAAATTCCTTGTCTAGTGAATCTTTTAGCCTCTTTAATTCTTCAACATCATCCCAGTGATTATTATATCATCCACATAAACAATTAAAATTGTTCTTTTACCATTTTGATTTACCTTAATAAACAAGGTATGGTCTGTTTGACATTTTTATAACCACTCCCAATAATTACCTTGGCAAATCTATCGAACCAAGCCCTTAGGGACTGCTTTAGGCCATACAAGGATTTTCTCAATTTGCATACTTTGTGAGCTTTCGAATCTCTCTTGATGCCCTCTGAAATTTCCATGTACACTTCCTCTGTCAAATTGCCATTCAAGAAGGCATTTTTGATGTCTAATTGATGAAGTGGCCAATCCCGGTTCACGGCAAGAGACAGTAAAACTCTTACTGTGTTTAGTTTTGCAACTGGAGCGAAGTTTCTTGGTAATCTATACCATAAGACTGTGTGAATCCCTTAGCCACTAACCTGGCCTTGAATCTTTCAATGCTGCCATCTGAATTGAACTTTACTATGAAAACCCATTTGCGTCCCACTGACTTCTTTCCTTGAGGTAGATCTATCAGAGTCCAGGTCTCATTTTTCTCAAGGGCGTTTATTTCTTCCTCGACCGCCTTCTTCCACCTAGGATCATCTAAAGCTCCTCTATTGTTCTTGGAATCTGAATGTCATCAATCTTTGTCGTGAATGCATTGAATGATGGCATTAAACGGCTATAAGCAACATACTTTTCTATCGGATGAGCAGTACACTTCATCACACATTTCTTTTGAGCAATCGGCAAATCATCAGTATTAACAAAAGGAATAAGATTTTCATTAAGAGGAGAATTCGTACCTTCCAAGTTTTCCATGGTAATTGGACCCAGTTCCAATTCTTGGCAGCGTCTAGGTTGCAAGGTGGACTTCTCTCTCCTTTTGTATACGCTAAGTTCTCTCCCTTCTGGTTGGGTCTTTTAAGGAGTTTTGGAAGGTGATGGATAGGTTCTTTGTGGAGTTTTAACAGGGCTGGAATTTTGTCTAGTAGGAGAAGAATGTAAAGATGGTTGTAAAGGAGATGAAAGCATGGGTTGTGGGATAAAAATGGATTGTGAATTAGAAGTCGGTTGTGATGATAAACTTGACGAGTTCTGAAAGTTATAAAAAAACTGAAATTGAAATTCATCTTGAATCTCCCCCTAAATTTCGGTTTTAGAGAAATAAGGTTTATTTTCAAGGAAGGTAACATCCATAGTAATGTAAGTCTTTTTTGTAATTGGGGAATAACACTTGTAACCCTTCTTAGTGGATGAGTAACCTAAGAAAACACACTTGAGTGACCTTGGATCCAACTTAGACCTATGTTGTTGATAAACATGAACAAAAGTGGAACACCCAAAAATCTTTAGTGGAAGATCACATGACAGGTTTGAACCAAGGAAATTTTTTAAGAATTAGAAGACTGGAACTTTAGTGTTCGACTAGGCATCCTATTGACAAGGTGAGTGGCAGTTAGGACAGCTTCCCCCCAAAAATATTTAGGAACATTGGAAGAGAATAAAAGAGACCTAGCTACTTCCAAAAGATGTCTATTTTTTCTCTCGGCAACCCCATTTTGTTGAGGACTATCAACACAAGAGCTAATATGAACAATGCTCTTTTCTTTAAAATAGGATCCTAGACTCTTGGAGAAATATTCACTCCCATTATCAGTTTTAAAAATGTGGACTTTAGTTTGAAACTAATTTTTGACCATATTGTGAAAGGTTTTAAAAATTTCACTAACTTCAGATTTTTCCCTCTTAAGAAAGGTCCAAGTAGTCCTACTATGGTCATTTATAAAGGTTACAAACCATCTAGATCCACTAACATTTTTAACTTTGGAAGGGCCCCAAATATCACTATGGATGATGGAAAAAGGATGAGAAGGTCTATAAGTGGATGGATGGTATGTAGTTCTTTGATATTTGGCAAATTGACAGATGTCACAATGAAAGGATTTGATCTTTTTATTGGTGAACAAATTTGGGTACATCTTGGCCAAATAAAAGAAATTGGGATGACCTAGTCTAAAGTGTAGTAACATAATCTGATTGGAAATAGAGTTTGATGTGGAAATAGATTCGGAGATACAACTGGAATAGGCTTGTTTTGGTGAAGGCAAAGAACCATGAAGAATGTAGAGTCCACAGTGCAACCTAGCATTGCCAATTATCTTCCCTGAATCTAGTACCTGAAATTCACAGCCATGTAAATCAAATTTAGTATAACATCCCAAGTCACGAGACAATTTACTAACAAATAACAAGTTGCAAGATAATTTTGGAACATAAAGCACCAAGTTCAATTCGATATCCTGATTTACTCGAATTGTTCCACTTCCTTCAATGGCTGCTAAGGAACCATCTGCCGTCTTTACATTGGATTGGGCCCCAAGCTGGATGAATTCTGTAAATAAGCTCAGATCTCCTGTCATGTGGTCAGAGGCTCCACTATCGACAATCCAAGTTGTGAAGTTTGTGTTGTTGTCATGATATTTGCAAAAGAAAGATTACCTCCATGTTGCTTGCTAAATTGGCCGCTAATATTTCTTACATAGGTGACCAAATGTGATTGATTGTCCCTCTGTGGTCGTGGGGATGGACTAGCTTTTGAGCTAATCTCGAATGTTTTTTCGCCAACCATTAACCAAGGATTTTTTTTGGATAGGATCTGAAAAACCTAGACTGATACCATGTAGAAAATAGGGAAAAGTATTTTGGTCAGTGATCAATCTGATTCGCTATTTTTCCTTGAATTGATTTGAAGAGTACATACAAGCCAACTATTTATAGATTTAGTACAGGGAGTTCTAATAAAATTCAAACTAGTCTAGATAAAATATGATCTTATAAGATAAGAGATAAAGGTTATCTAAACTACTTAGTAGATAAGAGTTATATGCTATCTAAACTACTTTAAGAGATTAGAGTTATAGGATATCTAAATTACTTAGATATTTACAAAAGAATTATCTTTATTTACATGACAATTATCTACAGTTAATTACTAGACCATTGCTCGACCTTGAAACCTCCACGCCTAGAAAGTATCTGAGCTTTCCTAGGTCTTCTGTTTCAAACGCAGTATTCAACAACCCTTTCAAGTGATTTATTTCATCATCGCCACTTGTCAGAATTATATCATCCACATACACTATTAAAATAACCATTTTATTACTAGAGGTTACCTTAATGAAGAGTGTGTGATCTGCCAAGGATTGTTTCTATCCATTTTCCAGGATCACCTTTGTGAATCTGTCGAACCAGGCTCTAGGAGACTGCTTCAAACCATAGATGGATTTATCAAGTCTGCAAACTTTCTAATCACCTTTTACAGACTTCAAACCCGGAGACACTCTCATGTACACCTCTTCTTCCAATTTCCCATAAGAAAAGCATTCTTAATGTCGAGTTGGTGAACCTTCCAGTCTTTGTTTACAGCCAAGCTTAAGAGAACTCTAACTGTATTTAGCTTAACAACAGGAGCAAAAGTTTCATTATAATTAGTTCCATAGGTTTGAGTAAAACCCTTTGCCACTAACCTTGCTTTATACCTCTCTATACTGTCATCAGAGTTGTATTTTATGGAAAACACCCACTTGCATCCAACTGGTTTCTGGCCCTGTGGAAGATCTGTAACGGTTCAAGTATTGTTCTTTTCAAGTGCTTCAATTTCCTCTTCAACAACCCTTTTCCACTTAGAATATTTTAGAGCCTTCTCAATGGGGTTAGGTAACTGTTCTTTATCTAAGTATGTAGAATAACAATATTGAATAACAAAAAACTGAAATTATTTTTATTCTCTATTAAATGATTCTTCTTGTGTTACAGCTTTATAAAGACTCTTAGAGTAGGACTTTAGATACAATTAGGAGTCCTAAATACAACAAACTTCTAACTCTTATCTTTAAGGAGGTAGACTTTAAGTAAACTACTGACTACAATTACATGATAATTATAATACTAATTACATAGTGACTAAAACTCTAATAGTTCTCGGATAATCTTACAAAAGTAGCCTATATATACCTGCTAAAATCTTAAAGCAGGAAATTATCACAAAGAATGATTTTTCTTTATGCGGCTATGCTTGTGCTAAGTCATGTTTAATCTTCTGTAGTAAAAACTCACAACATTGGAGTCATTATTGCAATTTGGTCTCCAATTGTCCTGGTAAGTTAGCGTGTAGAATTTTTTGGGAATGAAAAAATATACTGTTGTGAGATACTTAAAATTATTAAATAGTTTGTGTGTAAATTGTGTAACCAATTTTGTTTTATTTTCTTGTAGGTATATTTTATGGATGCTCAAATATGGTATGCTATATTCTCTACTCTTTTTGGTGGGATTCGTGGTGCTATCAGCCATTTGGGTGAGGTTAGTGGCCAACTTGTTTTTATACCTTCAAGGCACATGTAACAAAGAAAAATATTTGTTTCCCTATGAAATCTATGTACGATTTTTGTGAAAAAAGTGAATTTTTTTGTATTTCTGGTGGTTAAACAATAGTTCTCATCTTTGGTTATAATCTGAGTGAAATAAAAGGTAATTTGATATGTTATTTTTGAATGTGTACATTACAATAGTTAACTATACCTAATTGTTGACTTCTAATAGGACTTTACTTGAAAGATAAAATTCTATCTAGATATGGAGATAACAAAGACTCCTAAAGACCAATACTTTCTTATCTTAAAAGACTCCTAAAGATAAAACACTACTTTACTGTAGATTCTGACACTTTCCCTCAAGCTGGTAAATGAATATTTGCTATTCCCAGCCTTTCTTAGAATTTCTTGAAAACCTTACTTGTCAGCCCCTTCATGAGCACATTTGTTAGTTGGTCCTTGGTTGAGATGAATGGAGTGTAAATTAGATCATTTTCCAATTTTCCTTAATGAAATGCCTATAAACTTCAATATGCCTTATTTGATCATAATCTCTTTGTACCTATTATCTAGTAGTAATTTAAATGTACACCAACTCTATCCTAAGTGTAGATAAAATAAACTATGGAGTAGTCCTAACTAGAGTTAAACTCAAATGTACTTTGTCTTTTATAAAGACTTACTGTGTAAACCTTTGAATAATCAAGAAAGAAACTACAAAGATAAATTTAGTTCTTTGCACATACCTTATCTACATGGTATCAATTTAGGTTCATCAATCCCTAAAACAAACCCTAGCAACAATGGTGACACTAGAAATCTCAGAAACCAGTTTTGGAACCGAGTCTCGTGCATCTGATCACAACATAAACAATTCGTCACCAACACCCATCACTTGTCACAAACTTAATGGCAACATCTTCCTTCCTTTGTCTCAATTAGTGAGACTCTATATTATAGGCAGGAGGAAAGAAGCCTATCTTTAGGAGCAAATGGACATGGCTCAGTGAAAATACCATGATAATATCATGGTTAATTAATTCCATGGTTCCTGAAATTGGAGAGAATTCAAACTGTATAGAACAATTTTAGAGATTTGGAGTGTTGTCAAGGAGACTTACTCAAGCTCAGACAACACTGCTGAACTCTTTGGAATTGAAAGTAAAATAAACAAGCTTTAGACATAATGACTTGATTGTTGCACAATACTTCAATATCATGACAAGATATTGGCAGCAAATGGACCTCTTTGAAACTAATGATTGGAAATGTGCAGAGGATGCAACACTACACAAGAAAAACACAAATAAGAAAAGGATTTTTTCAGTTCTTGTTTAGTTTAAACAAGGAACTAGATGAAGTAAGGGGAGGATATTGAGTGCAAAGCCTCTTCCTTCCTTGAGGGAGGTTTTCTCTGAAGTTTGTCGAGAAGAAAGTCGACAGACTCTAATGCTACCAGAACCAGTTAGCTATAAAGGATCAACCTTGCTCACAAATATTTCCAGCAATAGACAGAGATGAGGGAAACCTTGGTGTGACCATTGCAAAAGGGTTGGACACACAAAAGAACAATGTTGGAAGTTGCATGGAAAGCCGACTGATTGGAAGCCACAAAAATTCATAACTCAAAGGGATACATAGGTTCTATTTATAGGAGTTATTCCAGCAGCACCTTTAGCAAGGAGTAGATAGCGGAAATGCAGCAACTCTTTGGCCACATGTCTACCAAAACTTCATCCAACACGACATGTATAGCACATGAAGGCACAAGATTCGGGGAAGGTGATTGACAATGTTAGGTTGTTTGGTTGACTCTACATCTTTGAAGGATAACTACCTCCTCAAAGACAAGTTGACTCAAGTTGTTGTTATCAATCCACTTCTATATCAAATTCTATTTTCAATTCTTTTAATGAAATTATGTTATGACACTTTAGGTTAGGACACCCAAACTTTTATTATCTTGCAAAATTGTTTCCCAATTTATTCGAGAATAGAAGTCCAAAATCCTTTGCTTGTGATATGTGACAACTTGCCAAACACATTAGACATATTTTTTCTCCATCGAAATATGCATCCTAAAGTTAAAAATTTTAATGGATTTAGATGTCTTATTTATTTCATAGATGACCATTCTAGGACAATTTGGACATTCTTAATGAAAGAAAAATCATAATCTGGGGAATCTTTAAGAAGTTCTATACAACGATAGAAAATTAGATTCAAATTTTAAAAACTGATAATGAGAGTGAATATTTCACTAAAACTATAGGTTCATATCTTCAAGAAAAGGGGTTATACATATAAGTTCATGTGTGAAAATACTTCTCAATATAATGGGTAGTTGAGAGAAAAAAATAGGCATATTTTAGAAGTAGCTTGATCATTATTATTCTCTCCAAATGTTCTAAACACTTTTGGGGAGAAGCTTCTTATTGCCACCTACCTTATTAATAGGATGTAAGGACGATAGATCTACTTTATGATATTGTTTGTTTGTTGGAGGAAATTTAATTTCATGGAAGAGTAAGAAACAAAATGTTGTCTCATGATCCACAACAGAACCAAATATAGTAATTCAGGTTTTAGTACTTGTAAAACTATGATGTGATAATCAGTTGCGCTTCATATGCTTCTAATCCAGTCTTTCATGAATGAACGAAACAAATTGAGGTTGATTGTCATTGATTATCTATGTAACAAGCTAGGTAGGATTAATATCTATGCTCCAACACGAGGGAGAGTGTTACAGAATTATAGGCTAAATATTAGAGTTAATATATATTGTATTTAATGTATAATATTACGTAGTTAATGTAGGAGATTAGTTTACATATTAGAAGACCTTTGTACTTGTACATATACCCATTATGTTTATGAATAATATACAAAGGCAATTCTCTTTCTACTGATATTCTATATCCTATAGAAACAAACGCAAAATGAATTCCCCGTGCGGTTGAAGCATAACACCTCGACGACATTTTTTGCGCGTACAATAAAAATTGCGTCATTCAGAGATAGAAGCTTTGTTTTGCTTAGAATCTACACTCGTACAACTTCAAAGTCAACACTCAAACTTGCAAGAAAATCATAGACGATTTTTCTCCAAAAATCGTTTGACTTGTTGCATCATCACTACAACTCATCTGGATGCTTTGATAATGATCCAACTCCTGCCATAATCCTTGCAAAAGACCTGAATACTCAGTCACAAACCTAGTCCCTTGTTTGGTGGCTGGAATTATGGTCTTAATCTCATAAATTTGTGCAACATCATTGACCTTGGAGTATGTCTGTTGAACTGCCTCCCAAATCTCCCTAACAGTCTCGAGCAACATGCAAGTATCACTTATTTTTGGCAGCATTAAGTTCCACAAACAAGTGTGGATTGTGATTTGTTACAGATTTGTAGGCTGATTTATAGGTTAAATATATAGTATTTATTGTAATATATTATGTTACCTAGTATAGGCAGATTGGATGTGTATATATTCCATAAAGTTTATTAACAAGGTTAATAGAGAAACACATGTTCTCTTCTGATTTCTACATGGTATTAGTCTAATTATTCGATCTGAAACCTCTAGACATGGTTGATACATCTTCGGAAATTAGTTCTGGAACAGAACAAAATTCCTTTCCTGATGTTGTCTCTGATGTCTCCACGCCAATAACCTCTCACAAGTTTAATGGTAACAACTATCTTCAGTGGTCCCAAACTGTGAAACTTTATATTACTAGTCGTGGGAAAGCATCATACATCTCTCCTTCAATGGAGATTCCATCAACCACTGCTCCTAACTATCAAGTCTGGTTTCGAGAAAATAGCATGGTAATGTCTTGGCTTATTAATTCTATGACTGCTGAGATAGGTGCAAATTTTATTCTTTATGAAGCAGCCAATGAGATATGAGTTGCTGCTAAGGAAAGTTAGTCTAATTCTGACAATATGTCTGAGTTATTTGAAATAGGGAGTAAAATCCATGATCTTCGCCAAGGAGAGATGAGTGTAACCCAGTACTACAACACCATCACAAGATATTGGTAGCAGTTAGACATGTTTTAAAATCACAGTTGGTCTTATGTTAATGACGCTGCTCAATACAAAACAATCACAACACATAGGAGAGTCTTTCAATTTCTCTATGGCCTGAATAGCAACCTTAATGCTGTCAAAGGAAGAATCATTGGCACAAAGCCACTTCCTTCCTTGCGGGAGGCCTTCTCTGAGGTTAGGCGGGAAGAAAGCAGGAGATTGGTGATGCTACCGCAGTCCACAATTTCTGAAGGGACAACACTCATTACTTATTCACAAACAAACCAAGAAGGGAAAAACCTTGGTGCGATCATTGTAATAAGGTTGGCCACTTTAAAGAAAGTTGCTGGAAACTACATGGTAAACTAGTCGATTGGAAACCTTAGAAGATGAAGCAACAAAAGGACAATTCTGCTCGCACAACATCTATGGAACCTGGACTTAACTTCAGCAAACAACAGCTTGAGGGTCTGCTTCTCAACACCGTGACAACTCCTCGTGATTCGAGCAATGCATCTACAACCCACGAAGGTAGTCAATGTTTTGCGCTTTTGACTGGTAACAATAACTGCTCCAGTTGGATTGTTGATTCAGGAGCATCAGATCATATAACAGGAAATGCTTCGCTTTTCACTGCCTTTCATCCTTTATCAGTGTGATCAAATAAAGACTGTTGATGGTTCTTTGTCCTCAATTTTAGGTGGCTCTATTAGAATTTCTGAGAATTTTATACTCTCTAATGTGCTATATGTTCCAAACTTAGCATGCAACCTGATTTCAGTTAGTAAGTTGTCTGTTGATTTAAAATGCACAACTAAATTCTCTTCACATGTTTGTGAATTTTAGGCTACGAACTCGGGAAAGTGATTGGCAGTGCTAGGTTGTGTGGTGGCCTCTTTATCCTCAAGGGCAGAATTATCCAAATAGACAAGCTAATTCAAGCCGTCTCTCTCCTTTTTCTTGCTTTCCTACTATTTTCGATTCTTCTAAGAACATTTTGTTATGGCATTATATATTAGAACATCCCAGTTTTCAATACCTTGCTAAGATGTTTCCTACCTTATTTATTAATAAAAGTCTAAATTTATTTACATGTGGAGTTTGTCCTCTTGTTAAGCATACAAAAAATTCTTATCCTTCATCAACATATAAAACCTCTCACCCTTTTCCACCATACATAATGACATTTGGAGCCCTTCTAAAGTAAAAAAATCTTTATGGTTCTAGGTGGTTCAATATATTCATAGATGATCACACTCGACTTGGACATTTCTTATGAAAGAAAAATCAGAAATAGGGGGTGTTTTTAAGAGATTTCATACTTTAGTGGAAAACAATTTCAGAGTAAATTCAATTCCTCCACATTGACAATGGCAGTGAATATTTTACGAAAAGTTTAGGATGTTATTTTCAAGAAAAAAGGGATTATTCATATAACATCTTGTGTTGATTCTCCTCAACAAAATGGTATTGCCGAGAGGAATAATGGACATTTATTAGAAGTGGTTAAGTCTTTGTTATTTTCCACTAATGTTCCACAGTTTTATTGGGGGAGGCTGTTCTTACAGCTATTTTTCTTATAAACCGAATGCCCAACAAAACTTTGTATTTCCAAACACCTAGGAATTTGTTTATTAAATCTTTTTCGAATTTCCAGCCCCTTTTCTCTAATATTCCAGCCAAAGTTTTTGGGTGTATTGTTTTTGTCCTCATTTATCTTCATTCTCGGCCGAAATTAGATCCTAGAGCTCTAAGATGTATTTTCTTGGGGTATTCACCGACTAAGAAGGGCTACAAATGTTACTCACCTGTCACTAAACGAACTTATACCTCCATGGATGTTATCTTCCTTGAACATAAGTCCTACTACAGCAACACTGAAATCCAGGGGGAAATTTTTAGTAAATTTCAAAGTGAACCTACTATTTTGCATAATTTTCAACCTGTTTTGAGTGAACCTACCGAAATATCTATTGTTTTGCATCAAGAAAATAACTCCACAACTATTTTGAGTGAACCTACCGAAAGAGCTTAGTGTCAATAAAAGGATAAAAATGCCGAACATAGAGACCACAATACAACCTGGAATTTGCCAGGAGCTGGATCTTAGTCCCACAGCCTCAAAAAGTTCGAAAGGTATGGAAAATTCTCAATGTGTTGTTCCTATTCCTTTTCTTGGTACTGATGATTTGCCTATTGCTCAAAGAAAGGGTGTACGAAAGTGCACAACTCACCCTATTCAGAAATTTGTTGTAGAACTGATGAGAACAATAAGAATTTCTCACTTAGTTTATTGATAAACAATATGAGAATATATACATAGCCAAACTTTGTATGCTAGGTAACTAAATATTCTACAATAAATATAGTATATTTAGTCCTAAAATAGAGTCCTAAAAATAGCCTACAGATCTGTAACAAGCTATAATTAACGAATACAAACTTTAAGACCCAATCTACATTTACTACGACTCACATAATACATTCCTAAATAACACGATATTACCCACACTCCCCTCAAGCTGGGAGTAGATGTCGTAAAGTCCTAGCTTGGTTGTAATTTCATCAAAGGTAGCTCTTGGAAGCACCTTCGTGAGTACATCTGCAAGTTGCTCTTTGTAGGGACGAAATTTATATTAACTACTCAACTATTGACCTTCTCTGAGATGAAGTGTCTGTCTATTTCAACATGCTTTGTTCTATCATGTTGAATTGGATTTTTTGCAATCCCTATGGAAGATAAACTATCAATCTGTAAGTCAAACTGTTTGGATTCTTTGAGTCCCAATTTTGCTAGGAGTCTTTGTAGCCATATCCCTTCACAAATCACAAGTGCTAAGGCTCGGTATTCTACCTCAGCACTACTTCTGGACACCACTGATTATTTTTTACTCATCCATGTTACTAAATTACCCTAAATAAAGGAGCAATAGCTTCTACTTGATTTTCTATATCTTAGCTCCCCTTCCCAACTCAAATCAGTAAATTTTTTTACCGTTTTGTCTTCATTTTTCTTAAACAATAGACCATATCCAAAAGTGAATTTCAGGTACCTTAGAATTGAAGATAAACATAAATTGTTCTGTTTATTAGATCACTGAGTAAATCTTACTCTTCTTAGAGTTACATACAATACATCTTTTTATAGCCTAGGACTTCAGGTTACATTAAGAGTCCTACTTTAGATTAACTACTAACTCTATCTTTAGGTATACAACTTTAATATAAACTCTACTAATATAATTTAACTACAAAAATAACTTTATTTCGTCTGAACTAACACTCTCCCTCAAGCTGGAGAATATACATTGTATAATCCCAGCTTGAATAGAAATTTGTCGAAAAAAGCTTTTGGCAGAGCTTTGGTGAGTACATCTGCCACTTGTCCTTCAGCTGGTACATATTCTAATAAAGCAACTCCACTTGTCAACCTTTTTGCAATGAAGTGTCTATCTATTTCAACATGTTTCGTTCTGTCATGTTGAAAAGGATTCTTGGCAATCTGAATAGTTGACTGATTATCCCAAAAAACATGAAAATTTTATACTGCATCATTCCCAGTTCCTTAAGTAACTTCACTAGCCATATACCTTCACACATCCCCAAGGCTAAAGCACTGTATTCAACTTCTGCACTGCTTCTGGAGATCACGGTCTGCTTCTTGCTTTTCCAAGTCACCAAATTACCCCATACATACGAACAGTATCCACTAGTTGACCTCCTATCGGTTAGTTCATTGGCCCAGCTATCATTTGTAAAAACTTGAACAATTTTATCAGAAATCTTCTTGAATATTAAACCGTGTCCAGGTGTACCTTTCAAGTATCGCAATATCCTCTTTGCTGCTTCCATATGTTCCTGTCTTGGGTCTGTCATGTGTTAACTTACAATATTAACTGGGAAGGATATATCTGGTCTCGTTAGTGATAGATAAATTAATTTACCTACCAGTCTCTGATATAATCCTTTATCTACTTTAGGACTACTATCATCCATGCTAAATTTTAAATCAGCTTCCATGGGCGTATCCATAGGTTTGCATCCAAGTAACCCAGTTTTTGTGAGTAAATCCAGAACATACCGACTTTGGTTTATGACTAATCTTTTGTGTGATCTTGCAACCTCCATGCCTAGGAAGTATCGGAGTTTCCCTAGGTCTTTGATTTCAAATTCCCTACTTAACAGTGCCTTTAATTGTCTCAGTTCTTCTTCATCATCACTTGTTAGAATTATAATCATCCACATAAATGATAAGGATAACCCGTTTATTCGATGAGGTTACCTTAGAAAATAGGGTATGATCTGCCAGTGACTGCTTGTAACCATCTCCAAATTAACCCTTGTGAATCTCTCGAACCATGCTCTAGGGGACTGTTGTAGGCCATAGAGTGCCTTGTCAAGCTTGCAAACTTGCCGATTCTGTCCAGCACCCTCTAGCCCTGGATGAATCTACACGTAGACCTCTTCCTCAAGGTTACCATTAAGGAAAGCATTTTTAATGTCAAGTTGGTGTAATTACCAATCACAATTTACCGCAAGGCTCATTAACACTCTAACAGAATTGAGTTTGGCAACAGAAGCAAAAGTCTCCTTATAATCAATACCATAAGTCTGTGTAAAACCTTTAGCAACCAACCTGGCTTTATATACAGAGATACTCCCATCTAAGTTATACTTAATGGCAAAAACCCACTTACATCCAACAGGTTTCTTACCTTGGGGAAGGTCTGTAATGGTCCATGTACCATTTTTCTCAAGTGCCTCAATCTCCTCTTGAACAGGTTTTTTCCACTCTGGAATCTGCAAAGCTTCCTCAACAGTTCTAGGGATTTGTTAACCATCTAAAGATGTTGTAAAGGCTTTAAAAGATGACATCAAATTCCCATAAGCAGCATACCTCTGAATAGGGTATTTAGTACACTGTCTTACTCCTTTTTCTTTTAGCAATAGGTAAATAATCAAACTCGAGAAGATGAGGAGGAATACCAGTAGAATCATTACCTCTATTGTCCTCATAGGCAGCTAAACTAAAATCCAATTCTTGACAAGTACCCGATTGCAGAATGGTTTCTGGAATAGTTTCTTTTTTCTGGTGTATACCTGTAATTGTTTAGGAGGTTGTAAAGGAGATTTGGTTGAATTTTGAGTTTCTGTTGGTGTACCAATAGGTGAAGAATGTGGGGTAGACAAGGTAATTGGTGAGGAAATATTAGAGGAATTAGAAGAATTCTGAGGCTCAAGTGATAATGGATACGTTGGAGTTAATAAGGGAAAATAAGTAAAAGGAACATGTTCTTGAGAAGGTTAGAAGTCATCGACATTCTCCCCCTGAATGGCAGCCGCCGAGAAATAAGGTTCTTGTTCAAAAAAATGAAGGTCCAGAGAAACAAAAAAATTTCGAGGAGGATAGTAACATTTGTAGCCCTTTTTAGTGAAGAATACCCTATGAAGACACACCGAAGAGATTTAGGATTAAGTTTGGATCTAGAAGGATCTAAATTTTTAACAAACACATTACACCCAAATACTTTCAAAGGAAGATTAGATGACAAGGGCTTAAAATGAGGGAAAAAGGATAGAAGAACATCTCTAGGTGTTTGAAAGTTTAAAGCACGACTAGGCATACGATTAGTAAGATAAGTAGAGGTTAACAAGGCTTCACCCCATAGATATTTAGGAACATTGTGGGTGAACAAAAGAGCTCGGGTGACCTCTAGTAAATGCCTATTCTTTCTCTCGGCTATCCCATTCTGTTGGGGTGTATCAACACGAGCACTAATGTGCACGATCCCTTTTGCTTTGAAAAAACCACCTAAAGACTGATTAAAGAATTTCCCTCCATTATCAAATTTAAAAGTTTGAATTTTTGTTTGAAATTGGGTTTCAACCATGGTATAAAAAGTCTGAAAAACACTAGCAACTTCTGATTTTTCTTTTAATAGGTAAGTCCAGGTTGTTCTACTGTGGTCATCAATAAAGGTTACAAACCATTTACTACTTGTAACATTCTTCACTTTAGAAGGACCCCAAACATCACTATGTATAAGAGAAAAAGGATGGGAGGGTTTGTAATTAGATGGTAAATAGGATTATTTAGTTTGTTTCGCAAGAGGACAAATAGGACATCGAAAAGAAGATGGTTTTTTATTAACAAATAATGCAGGGAACAACTTTTCAATGTAGTAGAAACTTGGGTGGCCTAACCGAAAATGTAATAACATAACATCAAATTGTCCTAATGATGTAAAACAAGATGGAGAAGAGGAAGTGGTAGGAGATCTGGTACTATGAAGAACATAGAGACCATTCTACAAGCTAGCATTGCAAATCCTCTTCTTCAAGTTCAGTGCCTGTAAAAAATAATAAGAATCAGGGAACTAGAAAACAAAGTGTAAATCTTTAGATAGCTTGCTAACAGAAAAAAGATTACAGTCCAGATTAGGCACAAGTAGCATATCTCGAAGGATTAAATCATCGGTAATAAACACAGAGTCACTACCTTGTATAGGTGAGAAAGAACCATTAGCTATCTTAATCGAAGATTTAGGGGACGACTATTGAAATTGAAAAAACAAATTCATGTTACTAGTCATATGATCAGAAGCACCAGAGTCTATAATTCAGGCTGATTGAGTTAAAAGGGAAAGAAGGGCAGTGGAAACAGAGGGATTCCGTGTTCCTCCAGGTTCAACCGAGGCTAGATTCCTTTCACTAGTTGGAGTGAATTTACTAAACATCGGCTGCAACTGGGCCATTTACTGCTTAGTGAATCCTGGAGAAGTAGCATTTGAGGAGATGCCCTTTTTTACCCTAGTAGCTGGAGCCTTCCAATCAGCTTGTTTTCCATGGAGTTTCCAGCAACTATCTTTGAGATGGATGGGCCTTTTGCAGTAATCACACTGAGGTCTCCCTCGTCTAGGCTTGGGAGAAAATGTCTGAGTGACCAGTGCAGAATTGTCAGGGATAGGAGCTTCAGGAATTATGTACAGCCTTCGACTCTCTTCTCGTATAACTTTGGAAAAAACTTCACGCTGGGAAGGAAGAGGATTGACACCAAGAATTCGAGATTTGATTGGATCCAGGTCTCGATTAAGACCACTGAGAAACTGGAAAATTCTTTTTTGTTCAGTAATTTTCCTGTAAAGCACAACATCTGTAGGAGCCTCCCATTCGTGAGATTCGAAAAGATCAATTTGCTGCCACAGATTGGTGATAGTTGTGAAATAGTGAGTAACATTCATCGCATCTTGCTTCAAGGTGGAGGTTGTATTCTCAATTCCAAACAACTCATAGTTGTTGTTTGAACTTGAATAAGTATCTCGCACAGCATCCCAAATTTCTCTTGTTGTCTCATATAACAAAAATTGTGAACCAACTTCAAGGGTCATTGTACTAACCAACCAGGTCATAACTATGCCATTCTCTTGAGTCCACTTCTCAAAAGTTTGGTCATCGGCAGAGGGCTTCTTGGTTTTCCCGTTGATGTATCCAAGCATTCCTCGCCCAGTCAGAAAGGTATTAACAGATTGGGACCAAGAAATATTGGTGCCAACAAGTCGATGACAAAGAGTAGTCGAACCAGAGGAGTTTGAAAAATCTGCCATTGGAGCAGTCGAAAGAGAATGAGACTGGATTTCACTTATACTCGATTGGTTTGCCATGAAAAGAGAAAAGAAATTCAATAGGATCGAATTAGACTGGTACCATGAAGATAAACAAAAATTGTTCTATTTATTAGATCACTGAGTAAATCTACTCTTCTTAGAGTTACATACAATACATCTTTTTATAACCTAGGACTTTAGGTTACATTAGGAGTCCTACTTTAGATTAACTACTAACTCTATCCTTAGTATACAACTTTAATATAAACTCTACTAATATAATTTAACTACAAAAATAACTCTATTTCGTCTGAACTAACAAAAATTCGATTTAGTGCTTTAAGATGCTCTTCCCTTTGATCATACAGATGTTGGCTTACAATGCTCACTGCAAAGGCTATGTCAGGTCTTGTAAGGGACAAGTAGATGAGTTTACCCACCAATATTTGGTACTGTTCTTTGTTGACATAACCACTCACTTTATCTTTTTTCCATTTTAAATTGGAGTCCATAGGAGTTTCTACGAGTTTACATCCTAGCATACTAGTTTCAGAGAGTAAATCAAATATATATTTCCCTTGATTTATCACCATGCCATTCTTCGTCCGAACTACCTCTATTCCCAGAAAGTACTTGAGGTTGCCTAGATCTTTTGTTTTGAATTCAAGGGACAACCGTTTCTTTGTTTCTTCAATTTCATCAATAGTGTCTCCTGTAATAATGATGTCATCCACATAAACAATCAAAATGGCTTTTTTTCTTGTGGGAGTTGCTTTAATGAACAAAGTGTGATCAGGCTGGCATTGTTTAAAGCCATAGTTGATGAAGACTTTTGTAAATCTGTTGAACCATGCACTTGGTGACTGTTTGAAACCATATAAGGACCTTTCCAACTTACAAACTTTCTGACTTACCCCTTTTTCCAAACCTGGAGGAATTTGCATGTACACTTCCTTTTCAAGAGTTCCATTCAAGAAAGCATTCTTGATGTCTAATTAGTGAAGAATCCAGTCATTGTTAACAGTTAGGGAAAACAGTATCCTAATTGTATTTAGCTTCGCAACCTGGGGCAAATGTTTCTTGGTAGTCTATCCCATAAGATTAGGAGAACCCCTTAGCTACCAGCCTTGCTTTAAACCTCTCCACGGATCTGTCTGAGTTATAATTCACAGAAAAAAAAACCCATTTGCAGCCTATAGGTTTCTTCCATTGTGGCAAATCAACCAATTTTCATGTTCTGTTTCTTTGTAGTGCATTTATTTCGTCTTCAATAGCCTTTTTCATTTCGGATCCTCCAAGACATGTTCCACTATTTTAGGAATTACAGTGATGTCAAGGCTAGCATTAAAAGCTCTGGATGAGGGCTTCAAATGTCCATATGCAACAAATCTTTGAATGGGATGGTTTGTGTATTTCATCTTGAAACAATTCATTACCTTGCAAGGTTTCTGAGGTACTTGGACCAAGGTCTAGTTCTTTACTGTCTCTAGGTTGTGTGATCAACTCTTTAGTAGGCTTTCTCCTCCTTTTGTAGACACTAAGCTGTTTGATTTCAAGTTGCATAGGTTGGTCTTTATGAGGATTAAAGGGTGAGGAAGGAGTAGGAGATGAAACCTGGTCCAGGTTATTAGTGGAAATTTTAGAGATAGATTCAGTAGGCAAGTTCTGAAAGTTTTCAAGAATTAGTTTAGAGATAAGAGATGCAGGTGAGGGTGCTGAAAGGTCTTGGAAAGTCTAAAAAATGTCAAGAACATGATCTATGTAAAGGGTAAATTTTCAGCTTGTAAAACTTAAGATTCAATAACTTTCTCCCCCTAAATTTCAGTGTTGGCATAAAAGGGTTTTATTTCAAAGAAAGTCACACCCATGGAGGTGTAGGTTCTTTTTGTGGAGAGTGAGTAACTTTTATAGCCCTTTTTAGTTGGTGAATATCTTAGGAAAATACACATAATGGCTTTAGGATCAACTTTAGACCAAGAAGGGAAATTATTATGGACAAAAATAGTGCCAAAAACAGTTTGGAAAAACTTGAAGAAATAAGTTCCTGGGAGACTTGAACTTGATGGATTTACTGAGCAATCTGTTGATGAGAAAAGTTGCACTTTACACAGCTTCCCCCCAATAAAAATTAAGAACATTTGTAGAAAATAATAAGGACCTAGAAACTTCCAGTAAATGCCTATTTTTTCTCTCAGCAATCCCATTTTGTTGGGGGTGAGTTAACACAAGAAGTTATATGAATTACCCCATTTTATTTTAGGTATTGCTCGAGATTCTTGGTAAAATATCCACTCCCATTATCACTGTCAAGGACCTAAATTTTTTTATGAAATTGAGTTTCCACTAGGCTGTAAATTTTTTAAGCAACCCTTTTGTTTCTGACTTTTCCCTCATTAGGAATGTCCATGTAAGCCTAGTATAGTCATCTATAAAAGTTATAGACCATCTCAAATCATCAATGTTTTTAACCTGAGAAGGGACCCAAATGTCACTGTGTATAGTTGGAAAAGGTTGTGAGGTTTTATCATGGGATGAAGAATAACTGACTTTAGTTTTTTTTGCGAGAGAACAAATATCACAGGTAAAGAAATCAGGCTTTTTATTAGAAAATAACTGAGGTAATATTCTTGACAAATATTGAAAGTTTGGGTGACCTAATCTATAATGCCACAGTAAAGCGTCGTTAGAGGAATCAAAAAATAGGAAACAAGAACAGCAACTTGAAACAGCTTGCCTATTTGGAGAAGTCTGCCCTTGGAGAATGTAGAGGCCACCACAAAGCCAAGCACTTGCAATCACCTTCCTCGAGTCCAAGTCCTGAAATGTACAAACATGTGAAGAGAATTGAGTATCGCATTTCATATCACTTGACAATTTACTAATTGAAATGAGATTGCAGGCCAGCTTTGGAACATATAAGACATTATGCAGTACGATATTTGTAGATATTCTAACAGAACAACTTTATGAGATAAGTGATAAAGATCCATCAACAGTTTTGATCTGAAAAAGGGACAGATAGAGGCTAGAATGCATAAAATAGGGTAGCATTTCTTGTCATGTGGTCTGGTGCACCTGAGTCAATAATCCAGGTTGAAACATTAGTCGTATTAGCTATTCCCACAAAAATTGAACTACCTTCAGTTGCTTTAGAAGCAAAGGTGGATCCAGGAGTCATTTGTCTAAGCAATCGTTGCAAGTCCTCTATTTGTCGTTTGCTAAAGCTAGGTCAAATAGCCTCTATAGATGTCATATTGGCAGACTAATCAGGTTGTTGTCTTAGTCTTTGAGGCTTTCAATTTGCTGGTTTAACATGTAATTTTCAGCAGTTTTCCTTTGTAATGACCAGGCCTTCTACAGTGATCACACCACGACTTCTCTCTCATTGGCTTGGTTGTGGAATGAGTGAGAAGTGCTGCACTATCAGACTAGACATGTTGCGGAAGCATCACACCCCTTTTGCTCTCTTCTCATCGAACCTCAGCAAAGGTCTCTCGTAGAGAAGGTAGAGGTTTGATAGCATCGATCATCCCTTTCACATCATAGAAATTGTTGTTGAGACTGTACAGGAATTGAAAAACTCTTCTCTGGGTTGTAATTTGCTTGTATAATGTTGCATCTGTCGTTGTTGACTAGTTATGATTCTCAACAAGATCCAACTGGTGCCAATATCTCAAAATAGTATTGTAGTATTGTGTGACATTCATCTCATCTTGGCAAAGACCATTGATTATGTTGCCTATCTCGAACAGCTCAGCAACATTATCAGAACTGGAATATATTTCCTTCGTAGCATCCCGGATTTCCCTTGATGTTTCATAGAGAAGATAATCAACTCCCATATATGAGGTTATGGAGTTGATGAGCCATGACATAATCATTTTGTTTTCGCGAGCCCATTGAGGATAAAGTGGACTGGGTTTGGAATTGTATGTGGCCTTGAGGTGTAATCCGCCTTGCCTCTCCCAACAATGTATAGTTTCACAGTCTGGGACCATTGATGGTAGTTATGACCACTGAACTTGTGAGAAGTCATTTGGGAGAAGGCATCTGTAACACCTTCGATACTAGGGCTACTGTCGAACTCAGAAGTTACTACTGTAGATGAGATAGTATCACCATTTGAAATAAAGGAATGAATCCAAAAACCTAAACTGATACATTGTAGAACTGATGAGAACAGTAAGAATTTCTCACTTAGTTTATTGATAAACAATATGAGAATATATACACAACCAAACTTTGTATATTAGGTAACTAAATATTCTCCAATAAATACAATATATTTAGACCTAAAATAGAGTCCTAAAAATTAGCCTACAAATTTGTAACAAGCTATGATTAACAGATACAAACTTTAAGATCCAATCTACATTTACCGCGATTGCAACTCACATAATACATTCCTAAATAACACGATATTACCCATATTTTTAGCATATGGAAAGCTAAAGCCTACATTCAAGGCTTTCACTTCTAGTGTTGATAACATTTTTATCCCAAAAACAGTGGAGGAAGCATTGAAAGATCCTAATTGGAAGAGAGTTGTTGAAGAGAAGAAATAAGGGCTAAAACTCCTAGATTTACTCACTGAATCTGGAATAAAGGGATGCAAACCAGTTGAAACTCCTATAGAATTCAATCTCCAATTCAATATATCTTTCCCTTACTCGACCTTATATAACATTTTATGTCAGTGTTGTAAGCCAATATATGAGTGATCCTAGAGAAGAACATCTTGAAGCAGTCAACAGAATTCTGAGGTGCCTAAAGATGATTCCTGGACATGGTTTGATTTTTAAGAAAAATGAAGAAAGATCAGTGAAAGTTTTCATTGATTCAAGTTGGGCTGGAGAATTGACTAAAAGAAGATCTACCAGTGGATATTGTACATTTGTATGGGGAATTTGGTTGTTTGGAAAAGCAAAAAGTAGTCAATAGTGTCTCAAAGTAGCGTTGAAGCCGAGTATAGGGAAATTGCACTTGGTATGTGTGAGGGAATCTGGTTATAGAGATTGCTTACTGAATTGTATTTTGATGACAACAAAGAGTTTGAACTATACAGTCAAAGTCAATGTTCCATTAATATAGTCAAGAATCCAATCCATTATGATAGAACTAAGCATGTGGAGATAGATCGACAATTTATTTCCGAGAAGGTTAAAAGTGGAAAAGTGAAACTCATGTTTGTACCATCTAAATATCAACTTGCAGACATACTCACCAAGGCACTTCCTAGAGCAATTTTTGATGAGTTTACGTGCAAGCTGGGACTATATAATATATACTCTCCAGCTTGAGGGAGAGTGTGGATTATGATTTGTTACAGATTTGTAGGCTGATTTTTAGGATGATTTATAGGACTAAATATATTGTATTTATTGTAATATATTATGTTACCTAGTATAGGGAGATTGGATGTGTATATATTCAATAAAGTTTATTAATAAAATTAAGAGAAAAAACATATCCTCTTCTAATTTCTACAAGACATTACTACTGAGTCTTGTTCATACTAGGCTGCAAAATTGGAATCTCCCTATGAAGGACCTTTGCCCAGTAAGTGGCTTAAGCTCCCTCTACCCCAGGGAAAGGTATGAACCTATAAGATTACGCATGTTAGAATTAGTATAGGAGTTAAACTGTATTACATGTGTTGTATATCTTGTATCTAAGAGATAGAGTTAGAAGTCTAAACCAAGTAGGACTCCTTATCAAACTAAAAGTCCTATTCTATATAGTCTGTAAACTACTAGTGTAAAATAGAATGATTTATTCTATTTAATAAAAAACAGAACAGATTATGTTTATCTTCATGGTATCAGCCTAATTCGATCCTATCGAATTCTTTTCTTTTTCGATGGTGAATAATTCCGGTTCGAGTGTACTACACTCTCCATCCTCGTCATCTGCTGCTTCGATGGGAGATTTTTTGGAACCGTCTGGTTCGAATACTATGTGCTATAGGTTTACGGGCACTAACTACATTCAATGGTCCCAGTCTGTTAAACTCTTCCTTATCGGGCACGGCACCCTAGGGTATATCGATGGGAAGAATTCCAAACCTGTTGCTGATGATGGTAGTCTTGAGAAGTGGATTCAGGAGAATGGTCGAATCATGTTATGGTTAATCAACAACATGACCCCTCATGTTGGTTCTCAATTTCTCCTTTATGAGACTGCCAAGGAGATCTGGGATGCTGTTCGTGATACTTACTCTAGCACGAATAACAATTCTGAGTTATTTGGAATTGAGAGCACTGCCTCTGAGTTGAAGAAAGATGGGATGACTGTTACTCAGTACTATGTTACTCTCACTAGTCTATGTCAGCAAATTGATCTTTATGAAGCCAATGAGTGGGAGACTCCTACTGATGCTGGACTTTTCAGGAAAATAACTGAACAAAGGAGGATTTTTTAGTTCTTAAATGGCTTGCATAGAGACTTTGATCCTATCAAGTCTCAGATTCTTGGCCTAAATCCACTTCCTTCACTTCGAGAAGTGTTTTCTGAAATTTGAAGGGGAGAAAGCATGCGTGTTTATATGATCCTTGAAATTCATGTTCCTGACAGTTATGCCCTGGTTACTCGGTCTTCTTCCTCTCCTAAAACCAAAAAAGGGTGAGTCACTTGTAACTACTGCAAAATGCAGGGCCATTCAAAGGATAACTGCTGGAAACTACATGGGAAACCTAATGACTAGAAGACAATTGCTACTAAGGCTCCTCAAGGCTCTTCCTCTGATGATTGTTCCAGTCCTGCATCTGGTGGATTTACTAAGCAATAGATGGTTCAGTTACAACAAATGTTTAGTAAGTTTACTGGCAACAGTGAAGGTAATTTGGCCAGTATAGAACTTGCAGGTATAGAGTGTGATTCCTTCTCTATTGCTTTTCTTTCTACTTCGAATACTTCAACTTGGATCGTAGATTCTGGTGCCTCTGACCACATGACTGGTAACAGGGATATGTTCTTTGACTTTCATGCATCCTCTTTTAAACACATTATTAAGATTGCTGATGGTTCTTATTACAAAATTCAAGGAAGAGGTTATGTCTTTCTTACTGAGGATTTGTTTCTTAATGATGTGTTATTTGTGCCTAATCTGAAGTGTAATTTGCTATCTGTGAGCAAACTATCCAAGGATTTCAACTGTGTTTTCGAATTTATAGATTCTGAATGTGTTTTACAGGCACTAGACAGGAAGAAGAGGATTGGCAATGCTAGCTTGCAAAATGGTTTATATATCTTCTCTGGCACCCGCTTTCCTACACCTTTGTCGTTCGCAGCTTGTTTTACTTCTTTAGGGCAAGATGATGTTATGTTATGGCATTTTAGATTAGGCCATCCCAGTTTTTATTACCTTTCTAAATTGTTTCTTCAGTTGTTTCATAATAAAAATCATTCTCCCTTTAAATGTTATGTTTGCCCTATTGCAAAACAAACTAGACAATCATATTTGCCCTCTACTTACAAACCTTCACATCCTTTTTCTCTCATACATAGTGATGTTTGAGGTCCTTCTCGTGTGAAGAATATCAATGTGGGTAGTTGGTTTGTGACTTTTATTGATGACCATAGTAGGCTTACTTGGACATATTTATTAAAAGAAAAATTAGAAGTTGCCCGTGTCTTTGTGGATTTTTATAATATGGTGAAACTCAATTTCTGAATAAGATTCAGATTTTCAAATTCGATAATGGGGGGAGTTTTTCACTAGGTCCTTAGGAGAATTTTTCAAAAACAGAGGCATTGTTCACATCAGTTCTTGTGTTGATACTCCCCAACAGAATGGGATAGTAGAGAGAAAGAACCGTCATCTTTTAGAAGTAACTAGAGCCCTAATGTTTTCCCACAATGTTTCTAAGTATTTATGGGGCGAAGCATTATTAACCTCTACTTATCTTGTTAATTGAATGCCTAGTCGAGTGTTAGATTTTCAAACACCTAGGGATGTTTTTCTGTCATATTTTCCTCTTTTTAAGCCTATGACTTCCAATCTTCCCTTGCGTGTTTTTGGTTGCACTATTTTTGTTCAGAATTTGAGTCCTATTAGATCTAAACTTGATCCCAAGTCTGTCAAATATGTGTTTGTTGGATATTCTTCACTAAAGAAGGGCTACAAGTGTTACCATCCTCCTCGAAATTTTTTTGTTACTATGGATCTGACATTTTTTAAACATGAACCTTATTTTTTTCAAGGTTAAAATTCGGGGGGAGACTACTGGCAGTGATTTTCAGCCTATTCCCAAATAGGTTTTTGTTCCTTCTTCTTCTCATTATCCTCTTTTACTGGAACCTCAAACTTCTTCCCAAACCCATCATACTTCCCCTAATTCGTCACCTATTACCTTACCTACTCCACATCATTCTCCTGTTACTTCTCCTGCATCTAAACATTTAACTAAATCTTCTTCCCAGCCTCCTAAACAAATGCAGGTCTATTTTTGAAAAAGGAGAACTATTCCTGAAACTGTTTTGCAATCTGGCACTCCTCAAGAATTGGTTTTCAGTCCAGCGGCTTGTGAAGAAAGTGAAGGTAATGAATCTGTTAATATTCCTTCTCATCTTCTCGAGTGTGATTATGTACCTATTGCTAAAAGGAAAGGGGTAAGACAATGTACTAAGTACCCTATCTAAAGATATGCTGCTTATGGGAGTTTAATGCCCCTTTTCAAAGCCTTTACAGTATGTTTAGATGAAGAACAAATTCCAGACAAGTTCGAAAAAGCAGTGCAGAATCCTAAATGGAGAAGGGCTATCGAAGAAGAAGTTGAGGCACTTCAAAAGAATGGAACATGGACCATCACTAACCTTCCCCAAGGTAAGAAACTTGTTGGCTGTAAATGGGTGTTTGCTATTAAACATAACTCTGATGGTAGCATACAAAGGCACAAGGCGAGATTAGTTTCCAAAGGGTTTACTCAAACCTATGGGGTTGATTTTAAAGAAACATTTGCTCCTGTTGCTAAATTAAATTTAGTTCAGATTCTTTTAAGTTTGACAGTGAATTGCGACTGGAAATTACACCATCTGGATGTCAAAAATGCATTTCTGAATGAAAATCTTGAGGATGAGGTTTATATGCAGATTCCACCTATAGTAAAGGGTTTTGAACAGTCTCGGAAGGTTTGCAAGCTTGCTAAATCACTGTATGAACTCAAACAGTCCCCCAGAGCCTGGTTTGAAAGATTTACCAAGGTCATTTTGAAGGATGGGTTCAAACAGTCCTCAGCAGATCATACCTTGTTCACCAAGGTAATCTCATCAAATAAAAAGGTTATCTTAATTGTTTATATGGATGACATAATAGTGACAGAAGATGATGAAGAAGAAGTGAGCAAGTTAAAGAGTCTTTTGAGCAGGGAATTCGAAATCAAGGACTTAGGAAAACTCAGATATTTCCTAGGCATGGAGGCAGCAAGAACCAGCAAAGGATTGGTAATCAATCAACGAAAGTATATTCTGGATTTACTTAAAGAATCAGGACTACTGGGTTGCAAACCAGCAGATACACCAATGGATGCAGGATTGAAGTTCAATAAATCAAAACCTGGTCCCGAGGCTGACAAAGGACTTTACCAAATGATGGTAGGTAAACTGGTTTACTTATCACTCACAAGACCAAACATTTCATTCCAGTAAATATCATCAGTCAACACATGATAGATCCAAGGCAAGAACACGTGGAAGAAGTAAAGAGAATTTTGAGGTACCTAAAAGGTACACCAGGACATGGCTTATTTTTTAAAAAAAGTATTGACAGAACTGTTAGAGTTTTTACAGATGCAAGTTGGGCAAGAGAACTCACTGACAGGAGATCGACCAGTGGGTATTGCTCCTTTGTTTGGGGTAACTTGAGAAGTAAAAAGCAAACAGTGGTTTCTAAAAGCAGTGCATAGGCAGAATTCAGGGCATTAGCTTTAGGAATATGTGAAGGAATCTGGCTGGTGAAATTACTCACAGAATTGGGGATGACACAAGTTGAAAACTTTGGAGTTTTGTGTGATAATCAATCAACTGTTCAGATTGCCAAAGATCCTGTTCAACATGATAGAACAAAGCATATCGAGATTGATAGGCACTTCATTGCAGAGAAGCTAGCTACAGGAATAGCTTCATTACACTATATACCAACCGAAGAACAAGTGGCAGATACTTTCACAAAGCCTCTGCCAAAAGCTCTTTTCGACAAATTCTTATCCAAACTGGGATTATACAATATATACTCTCTAGTTTGAGGGGAGTGTAAGATTACGCATGTTAGAATTAGTATAGGAGTTAAATTGTATTAGATGTGTTGTATATCTTGTATCTAAGAGATAGAGTTAAAAGTCTAAACCAAGTAGGACTCCTTATTAAACTAAAAGTCGTATCCTATATAGTCTGTAAACTACTAGTGTAAAATAGACTGATTTATTCTATTTAATAAAAAATAGAACAAATTCTATTTATCTTCAGAACCAACTGTGACCACTTCAAGTAGTTCTTCCCATTTAGTCTATAGATTGGGTGAATATTTTGCAACTCACCTTCCATAACAACACTTTTGATAGTAGATTCATGCGTGACAGGTCTTGTGATCTCGGCTGAACAAATAGGGTTGTCAGACTTGATTAATGGGTGAAAAGAGTTCGATCAAGAACAAAATCTGGCTTTGATACCATGTTATAATTTGAGGGAAATAAACTGAAGGAAAGAAGAAAAAGAAAAAGTAATTCGATATGTTATTCTTGAATAGGTACATTACAATAGTTAAATATACCTAGTTGACTTCTAATAGGACTTTACAGGAAAAATAATTTTCTATCTAGAGATGAAGTAACAAAGACTCCTAAAGACTTATATTTTCTTATTTTAAAAGATACCTAAAGGTAAAAAAACAGTTCTTTTATGATAGATTGTAACATCTTTTAATGTTGTTTTGCTTAAATTGGCATTTTCAGATACAGACATTGGGGATGTTGCGATACAGATTTGAATCTGTTCGTAGAGCCTTTTGTCTTCGTCTTGTTCCATATCATCATAACAGAAAAAGGCCTTTGGTAGTGCTCAATTGATATTTTATCGTTTATGCGATTGCTCTTAATTGTCGTAATCATCAGTGTATAAAATTTGTATTGTGGTTTGTTTTAGAAGGCTATATCTATAGAGTGGTGGAGCCTGTACTTCCTTCTATTGTTTCTTTGCTAAAAGTGATAATTTCAACATGACAGGATGAGGCAACAGAAAGAAAGAATACTGCAATTTTTTATCTTGTTTGGAATAAGTTCATTCTTTCTATGCGGATGCAAGATCTGATCAACAATAGGTTGAGCTATTCCTTTCGAAATTGTCTGTCAATGAAATTTATTAAATCGTAAATGCAATATGTATAGAATTCTGATATTTTCTTTTGAAATAATTTTCCAGGGATAGAGATTTGCTACTTGTACCATCTTCATTAAGTGATGTCTCTGTTGTCCAGTGGCCCCTTTTCTTGCTTGCTAGCAAGGTTGATTTTTATATTAACTTTAAGCTCTTTTAAAAATCATGTATCTTACTTAGTGTTTGGTTTGAAACATGTGACAGATTCCTATTGCATTGGACATGGAAAAAGATTTTAAAAAGAATGATGTTGCAGACTTGTTTAAGAATATAGCGGCTGATGAATATATGCATTCAGCAGTCATAGAATGTTATGAGACTCTCAAAGATATAATATATAACCTTCTGGAAGATGAAGCAGACAGAATGTAAGGCTGAAGCAGTCCTATTATGAACTTGAACTACTTCTAAACATGATCTTAAATTGTATCATGGTTTCTTTAGCATTGAAAATATCCCCTTTCTCTATTAAATTGTCTAAGAATTTATTTTCTCTTCTCTTTACTTCTAGTATTGTTAAAAAGATTTGTTATGAAGTGGAAATTAGCATACAAAGACGGAGATTTTTGACAGACTTTCGGATGAGTCGGCTGCCTGCACTCAGTAATAGGCTGGACAAGTTTCTAGGGATCTTGGTAAGATTCTTTCTTTACATTTTCTGAACTTCTCTAGGTATATAAAGCTCATTCATGATATGGTATTTATGCATTGCTAAACTCTCTCTCTATGTTGGCAGCTTTCCGATATAAAAGATGGTGTTACATTCAGATCTCAGATAATCAATTTCCTGCAGGATATCATGCAGATTATTACACAAGATGTTATGGTCAATGGTAGTGAGTAAGTACTGGAATATAATAACCTTTTTTGTTGATTGGAGCCATGTACAGTCATTAATTAGGTGTTTTAATTAGTTTGTATAAGCGTTGGTGTTTAACTTATATTCTAAGTCTTTTCTAAGTAAAGTGTAGATAGAAGACTAACTTGATAAGTTTTAGTTCTAATAGAACACCATTGTAATTAGCCTATTAGTAGGCTCTTCCTTGTTTATTTTTCGAATAAGAAAATCCAGAGAACAAATTCTCTTTTTTGTTCCAAATTCCTAATGTCTACATGGTATTCGTTTAGGTTCCTTAACCACTCAAATCCCTCCTACAATGTAAACACAATCTTCATCAGAAATCAGTTCAAGATCTGAACAAAATCCCCCACAAAACAACATCATATATACCTCACCCGTACCAATTAAATTACCAGCCAAAAACTAAATGGTCACTGTAGAAAATAAAGAAGAGTATATGTACAGTGATCAATTGGATGCACTATGTTTCTTCAATTTATTAGAATAGAAATATAAGTCTACTTAAATAGACTACAAAGAGTTCTAGTACAAATACAATTACTCTAGATAGAATTCTATCCTATTTAATAGATAAGATATAAGAGTTATCTAAACTAACTAAGAGATAAGAGTTATCTAAACTACTTAGTTCAATAGTACTAACTCTATTCTAGACAGTATAATCCACTGTCCCCTACAAGGCTATCTCCAGTGCATTGACAACAATGTTTATTCTGTTGCCACTGCTTTGACAATAGTGTACACATCAATCTACACTCCCCTCAAGTTGATGAGTAAATGTAGTGGGACTTCCAGCTTCGATCTTGGATGTGTTCTCATCTACTTGGCAACAACTGCACTGTCTCAAAGAGTAAAAAAATCCTCCCCTATTTCGGGAGCCATTGAGTTCCCATTGCTGATAAGTTGCAGCTGATGTTGCTAGTTTCTACATCCTCATGAGATGTCTTTCAGCTTTGCTGCTGTTGTTGGTTTCTGCACCCTCATCAGCTCTGCCACTGATAATCTCTTTCTGGTTTCTACATCTTCTTCTAAGATGTCTTCAAGCTTTTTCCTGGTTTCTGCATCTTCTTCTAAGATGTCTTCTAGCTTTTTCTGCCATTCACGGACTGGGTAGCTGCTGCCACTCAAGTTGTGGCACGTGGTTGACTTAAGAACGCCTTTTCAAGGCTTAGATAGAACTTCCTCTAGTTTTTTTTTAAAAAAAGGCTTAACTAGAACCTCTAGTTTTTTAAAAAAGGCTAAACTAGAACCCTTTTACAACATTTTAAGTTGATTTAATGCATTAGTTCTAATATCAAGACTGGAATTTGAGTCAGCTCCTGACTGGATTTCTGATGTGAAAGGTGTAGGCATCTTGTTGGGATTTTTCAGACTTTCCTAGTTCTGATACCATGTCAAAAATAAAGAAGAATATTGTATACAGTGATCAATTGGATTCACTTTGTTTCTTCAATTTATTAGAATAGAAATGTAAGTCTACTTAAATAGACTAATTATAAAGAGTTCTAGTACAAATACAATTAATCTAGATTGAATTTATCCTATTTAATAGATAAGATATAAGAGTTATCTTTTATATAAAAAAGATATAAGAGTTACCTAAAGTAACTAAGAGATAAAAGTTATCTAAATTACTTAGTTCAATAGTACTAACTCTATTCTAGACGGTATAATCCGCAGTCCACTACAAGGCTGTCTCCAGTGCATTGACAACAGTGTTTATTTTGTCACCACTGCTTTGACAGCAACTACAGTCACAATTATCTTCCCTAGTCCCAATATGTCAAACTATACATCTCATCCAAAAGCAATGATGAATATCTCTCGTCAAACATATCCATACCAGAACCCACAGACTCCAACTTTCGAGTATGGAGAAGTGAAAACAACATGATTGTAAGTTTAGTCGAACTAGAATTGTAAGTCTAGTCAAACTAGAATAGTTATTGTAATCGAACTATGTTTAGTTAAAGTCAAACTCTTAAGACTAGAGTTAGAAGTTAATAATTAGTAGGACTCCTAATGTAACTAAAAGTCCTAGTCTATAAAAATATGTAAACCTCTGTAAGTTGATAATAATTTTTCAATCAAAAGAAGCAGAAACACATTTTGTTTTTCTTCAATTCTGTTTTTCTTCATGGTATCAGTCTAAATTTGATCCTATATTTTTTTCTCTCTTTTCCTCTTCAATGGATAATCCGACTTCATATAGAGGCTTCACCAAAAAATAGATGGTACAACTGCAGCAACTGTTCGACAGATTTACTGGGAGCAGTGTAGGAAATCTGGCTTTCGTAGACAATGATGGTACACAGACCAAATCTTCTTCCACTGCACTTCTTTCTACTACAAATACATTAGCATGGATTGTGGACTCTGGTGCTTCTGACCACATGACTGGTAACAGGGAATTGTTTTTTCAATTTAAAAATTCCTCCTCTCAGAATTCTATCAAATTAGCAGATGGCTCTTTCTCACAAATTCAAGGCAGTGCTTCTGTATTTCTTACTGATGACTTAGTCCTTCGAGACGTACTTTTTGTGCCTAGTCTGAACTGCAATTTATTGTCAGTTCGCAAGTTCTGCAAGGATTTAAATTGTGTTTTCCAGTTCACTGATTCAGAGTGGATTTTATAGGCACTGGTCTTCAAAAAAAAAGATTGACAATGCTCGCTTGCAAAATGGTTTATATGTTCTTCACAGTACAGGAAATTCTAAAACTTCATCTTCTAAATTTTGTCTTACTTCTTTAGGACAATCTGATGTTATGTTATGGCATTTTAGGTTAGGCCACCTAAATTTCTCCTATCTTGCAAAATTTTTTCCTCAATGATTTGTTAATCAAAAACTTCCTTCCTTTAAATGTCATATATGTCAACTTGCAAAACAAGCAAGACAATCTTACTTACCCTTTACGTACAAACCCTTACATCCTTTTTCTCTTATCTACAGTGATGTTTCGGGTCCTTCTAAAGTGAAGAATATTACTGGTAGCAGATGGTTTGTGACCTTTATTGATGACCATAGTAAAACCACTTGGACTTACCTCTTGAAAGAAAAATCTGAAGTGACTAGTGTTTTTGAGAGATTTTACAACATGGTCGAAACCCAATTTTATTCTATAATTCAAATCTTTAAATCGGATAATAGAAGGGAATTCTTTAATAAATCTTTAGGTGATTTTTTCAAGGAGAAAGGGATAGTACATATTAATTCTTGTGTTGATACTCCCCAACAGAATGGAGTCGCAGAAAGGAAAAATAGGCATTTACTAGAGATAACCTGAGCCTTATTGTTTACCCACAATGTTCCTAAATATCTATGGGGAGAAGCCTTATTAACTTCTACATATCTTATTATTCGCATGCCTAGTAGAGTTTTAAATTTCCAAACACCTAGAGATGTTCTTTTATCTTGTTTTCCTCACTTTAAGCCTTTGTCCTCTACACTTCCTTTAAAAACTTTTGGGTGTATCGTGTTTGTTACAAACCATGACCCTTCTAGGTCTAAACTTGATCTAAATCTCTAAAATGTGTGTTCGTAGGATATTCTTCACTAAAGAATGACTACAAATGTTACCATCCACCTTCTCGTAAATTTCTTGTTTCTTTGAATCTTAAATTTTTTGAACAAGAACCATATTTTCCCATGGCTGAAATTCAGGGGGAGAGTTTTGATGATTTCTAGCCCTCTCCAAAACAGGTTCCTTCTTTTCCTTTACCACCTCCTACTTATCCCTTATCACTTAAGCCTCAAACTTCTCTTTCTCCACCTAATATCTTACCTATTTCCTCACCTAATACCTTATCTACACCACATACTTCACCTACTGTCACGCCTGCAGAAACCTAAAATTTAACCGAACCTTCTTCATAGCCCCCTAAACAACTGTAGGTTTACACCAGAAAAAGGATAACCATTCCAGAAACCATTCTGCAATCTGGTACATGCCAAGAATTGGATTTTAGTCCAGTTGCTTGTGAAGAAAGTGGAGGTAATGATTCTTCTAGTAATCCTTCTCATCTTCTTGAATTTGAAAACTTACCTATTGCTAAAAGAAAAGGGGTGAGGCAATGTACTAAGCATCCTATTCAAAGGTATGCTGCTTATGGGAATTTGATGCCATCTTTTAAAGTATTTGTAGCAAAGCTAGATGAAGAACAGATTCCTAAGACTATTGAAGAAGCTTTGTAGAATCCAAAGTGGAAAGAAGTAGTTGATGAAGAAATTGAGGCACTTGAAAAGAATGGTACATGGACCATTACAGATCTTCCCCAAGGTAAAAAAAAAACTCGTGGATGCAAATGGGTGTTTGCCATTAAGTACAATTCAGATGGCAGTATACAGAGATATAAAGCCAGATTGTTTGTCAAGGGGTTCACACAGACCTATAGAGTCGATTATAAGGAAACATTTGCCCATGTTGCTAAATTAAATTCAGTTAGAGTTTTGTTAAGCCTAGTTGTAAACTGTGATTGGCAACTGCATCAACTTGACGTTAAAAATGCTTTTCTTAATGGTAACCTTGAGGAAGAAGTATACATGCAGATTCCACCTGGACTAGAAGGTGCTGGACAAAATCAGAAGTTGTGCAAGCTTGACAAATCTATCTATTGCCTTAAGCAGTTTCCAAGAGCATGGTTCGACAGATTCACCAGGGTTATTTTGGAGAATGGATACAAACAATCACTGGCAGACCATACCATATTCTCTAAGGTAACCTTATTGAATAAAAGAGTTATCCTTATTGTTTATGTGGATTATATAATATTGTTAGGAGATGATGAAGTGGAATTAACTCGATTAAAGACCCTATTGAGCAAGGAATTTGAAATCAAAGATCTAGGAAAACTCAGATATTTCCTAGGCATGGAGATAGCAAGGTCTAGCAAAGGTTTGGTGATCAATCAGAGGAAGTATGTTCTGGATTTGTTGACAGAAACAAGAATGTTGGGTTGCAAACCAGCAGATACACCTATGGATGCAAACTTAAAGTTCAACAAAGTCGATCCAAGTCCAAAGGCAGATAAAGGACTCTACTAGAGGCTAGTAGGGAAATTGATCTACCTATCACTAACAAGACCAAATATCTCTTTTCCAGTGAATATTGTGAGTCAGCACATGACAGATCCAAGGCAAGAACACATGGAAGCAACAAAGAGGATTCTGAGATACTTGAAAGGTACAACTGGACATGGTTTAATATTCAAGAAAAGTTCTGATAAAACTGTTAGAGTATTCACAGATGCAAGTTGGGCCAGTGAACTAACAGACAGGAGGTCAACCAGTGGATATTGCTCTTATGTATGGGGTAATTTGGTGACTTGGAAAAGCAAAAAGCATGCAATTGTTTCCAGAAGCATTGCTGAAGCGGAATACAGAGCATTAGCCTTGGGAATGTGTGAAGGAATCTGGTTAATAAAGTTGCTTAAAGAATTAGGAATGACCAAAGATGAAAATTTCCAGATTTTTTGTGATAATCAATCAGCCATTCAAATTGCCAAGAACCCTATTCAACACGACAAAACAAAGTATGTTGAAATAGATAGGCAATTTATAGCAGAGAAGTTGACAAGCGGAATGGCTTCATTAGAGTATGTTCCAGCCGAGGAGCAAGTGGCAGATGTTCTAAAAAAAGCATTGCCAAAAGCCTTATTCGACAATTTTTATTCAAGTTGGGATTATACAATGTATATTCTCCAACTTCAGGGGAGTGTAAGTTTAGTCGAACTAGAATAGTTATTGTAATCGAACTATGTTTAGTTAAAGTCAAACTCCTAAGACTAGAGTTAGAAGTTAATAATTAGTAGGACTCCTAATGTAACTAAAAGTCCTAGTCTATAAAAGTCTGTAAACCTCTGTAAGTTGATAATAATTTTTCAATCAAAAGAAACAGAAACATATTTTGTTTTTCTTCAATTCTGTTTTTCTTCAATGATAATGTCCTGTTTGATTAAATCAATGAAACCAAGAATAGGAGAATTTTCTCCTCTATACAACAACATATGAGATTTGGACAACAATCAAAGAGACATATTAAACTCAGATAACATCTCATATCTATTTTGTATTTAGAACAAAATCAATGACCTCATACAGAAAGATAGAAATGTGACCTAATGCTTCAATACAATGACAAGGTACTGGTAGCAACTTGATTTACTTGAAACTAATGATTGGAAGTGTAATAATGATGCATCCTTACACAAAATTTTTACTGCCTAGAAGAGGATATTCCAATTCTTGTCCGGTCTCAACAAAGAACCCGATGAGGTTAGGGGAAGAATCTTGTTTGGCTACCTAATTTTGTAGGTAATTTGTTATCGTATATTTTTCGTAAGATTGTCTAACCAATTTGCAGAGTTAGTTACGTCATCTCTGGATAAGTGTGCCTCTTTGTGTCAACTTCAAGAAACTACACATCTCCCCAATCTTATTTTTGCTTTGGTAAAGGACATGCGTTTGATGGTCTTTGCATCCATGATACCCATACACCTAAATCAATTGCTTGTGTCAGTACTGTTCCTCATCTTTTCGAACATTTTTTGTTTGGGTTAACCCTCACTCTCTATGCTTATGAACTTTTCCTCAATTTTCTCTCATTTCACTTTAGATTGTGAATCTTGTCAGTTTGCTAAACATTATCGTCTCAATTCTACTCCCTGAGTCAATAAGCTAACGCTCTATTTGAGCTAGTACATTTTGATGTTTGGGGACCTAGTATGTAACCTCAAAACATGTTTTCAGATATTGTTACCTTTGCTGATGATTATTCTAGAATGACTTAGCTTTATTTAATAAAAATCGCTGAATTATTTCTTCATTTTTCTTTATTTTGTGTTGGAATTGAAATCCAATTTGGTAGACCTATCCAAATTTTGTGGAATGATAATGCCAAAGAATATCTTTTAGGACCTTTCTAAAAGTACATGCTTGAGCAGGGTAGTGCCCATTAGACTTCTTGTGTTAATATGCCTTCACAAAATGAAGTTGCTAAGAGAAAACATAGACATCTTGAAACTTCCATAGCTTTGTTATTCCAAATACAGGTTCCTAAATGTGTTTGGGCTGATGCAGTCTCTACTACTTGCTTCCTCATTAATCATAGGCCTTCATCTATTTTGTTTTGTAATACTCCTTTCCACACTTTTTCCACAAAAAATTGTTTCCTATCGCACCTAAGATATTTGGTTATAGTTGTTTTGATTGAGATGTTCGTCCTTAAGTTACAAAGTTTGATCCTAAATCCTTAAAATGTGTTTTTTGGGTATTCAGTGTTCAAAAAGGTTATCGTTGTTATTATCTAAGTCTCGGCAAATATCTTGTATCTGGGATGTTAAACTACTTCTTAGAACTGGAAGTTAGTTGGATTTACTATCAAAGTTAGGAAAACTGGTTACTAAACCATTTTTTACTCCAATGGTTCCCAATTTACACTTATCCAAAGAAGGTGAATTATTTGCGGATCATGAAATTTGCAAGACTTATTGGAAAGTTAAATTATCTTACTGTGACACGCCATGATATTGCTATCTGGTAAGTGTGTTGAGTCAGTATATGTCATCACCAACTCTTGAGCATTGGAAGGCATTAGAACAAGTTGTGCATTATTTGATAAGTGCACCTGGACGTAAAGTTCTATATGGCAATCATGGTCATACTTGGATCGAATGTTTTTCGGATTCGGATTGGACATGATGCAAGAAAAGGAAGATAGGAGATCTACCTCAAGATATCGTGTTTTTGTTGGAGGAAACTTGATTTCATGGAAGAATAAAAAACAAAATGTGGTCTCACGATCCAGTACAGAAGTTGAATATAGAATTATGGCCAAGTCCGTGTGCGAAATCATAAGGGTATATTTTTGAGAAACAATAGTTTGGAAGAGAATGAATTCTTTTCTTATCTTATTTTCTCATAATTAACTTACAGTGGATACAACCTATTAATAATAGGTTTGTTACATTAGTGTTTTAGTTCTACCACTACTCTATGTGAGCTTTACCTTATCTATAGATATAAGAGTTTAAAGTGAAATAAAAGTCTAAATCCTATAATAATACGAAGACTAAATAACCAACTCCTAGCTATACAAGTTACTTATGTATACGGCAGATAACAATATTCTACACCCCCTCAAGCTGGTGAGTAGATGTTGTACATTCCCAGCTTGGGTGCAAGCTCATCAAAATTAATTCTTGTTAGTGCCTTGGTGAGCACATCTGCAAGTTGTCTTTGAGTAGGAACAAAGTTAATATTCACTAAACCATTGTTAACCTTTTCTGAAATAAATTGTCTGTCAATCTCAACAAAGTTAAGAATTTTTGCATTGCCGATGGTAGGTTGGTTGTCACTTTGCAGTTCAATTGACCCAATTGAGTCCAATTCTAATTATGTTGGTACTCTTTTAATTCATATTCCTTCACATATACCAATAACAAGGGCTCGATATTTAGCTTCTGCACTACTAGATACCACCGCTTGCTTCTTGCTTCGCCACGTAATCAAATTTCCCCATACAAAAGTACAATAGCCACTAGTAGACCTTCTATCTGTCAACTCTCCAGACCAACTAGCATCCGAATAAACTTCAACTTTCCTGATATAATTTTTCTCAAATATCAACCATGACCATGTGACATTTTAAGGTACCTTGGGATTCGTTGTATTGATTCCAAATGTTCTTCCCTTGGATCATTCATATGCTTTACTTCTTTTTATTTGCTGGAATTCCTTTACCATCTTTTCGAAATTTCATATTTGAGTCTATTAGAGTTTTTGCTGGTTTGCAGCCTTGCATTCCAATTTGTTTTAGGACAACCAATACACATTTTCTTTGGCAAATCACAATTCCAGCATGTGATTGGGCTCCTTTCATGCCCACTTTCATGCTCAAAAAATACCTAAGGCTACCGAGGTCCTTAGTTTCAAAATTAGCAGCTAACATCCCCTTTCATCTGTTAATTTCTTTCGTATCATCTTTAGTGATGATATTATCCACATAAACTATAAAGATAGTTCTTTTCTTTTTTCTGGAGATGCTTTTACAAACAATGTATGAATTGATTGCCATTGTTTGTAGCCATGCTTGATAACAGTCTTGGCAAATCTCTCAAACCATACCCTAGGTGATTGTTTCAGCCCATACAAAGACCTTTTTAGCTTGCTTACCTTGTGATCTTTTGCAAGTTTATCCAAGCCCGAAAGAATCTTCATGTAAAGATCTTCCTCAAACTTCTCATTTAGGAAAGCATTTTATATATCTAATTGATAAAGTGGTTAATCTTCATTTGCTGCCAAGGATAGGAGAACCGTGGTTTTGTTTACTTAAGCACTGGAACAAATGTCTCCTGGTAGTCAATGCCATAAGATTGAGTAAATTCTTTGGCTACCAGTCTAGTTTTAAATCTTTCAACACTCCAATCCGAGTTATACTTCTAATCAAAGCCTCTTGGATGGTTTTTGAAATTTGAATTTTGTCTAGTTGTCCAGTGAAGGCTTTAAAAGAAGGCATCAACTTCCCATATGCCACATACCTCTGTATGGGATGACCAATGCATTTCCTAACACCCTTTCTTTTAGCAATAGGTAGATTAATATCATTAGAAGGTAATACGAGAACTGAACTACAATTAGGATCCATATCTTCATCATTTTATGAGGCAACAAGAGCCCGTTCTAGTTCCTAGCAGATGTTAGTTTGTATAATGGACTTTTTCCTCCTCTTATAGACGTTGAGTTCTTTATTCTCAGGCTACATAGTTATGGTTCATTGAGGGGTTCTTGGTGAAGGCATGAGTGTTGGAATGGAAGAGGAAACAATGATAGGAGAGTTAGGGCTTGAGGCTGCTAATTACCAACATCAATGGGCTGTTGAAAGGCTAAATTTAGCTGCAACTGACCAGCAACAGTGGGCTACTGGAAGGTTTAATTTTGTTGTAATTTACCAGCATTAGTTGGCTGTTGGAAGGCTGTGTAACTAACCAGCAACAATGGGCTGCTGGAAGGATGAATTTTGTTGCCATTAGTGTGCTGGAAAATCTTAAATACGTCATCATTAGAAATCTCCCCTTGAATTTCAAATTTAGGAAAAAATAACTTTTGTTCAAAGAAAGTTACATCCATAAAAACGTAATTGAAAAGAAATAGAAATAATAGGTTCTGTATTTACATTTCATAGATTACACTATTATATATAGATATAAGAAGTTACATAAGTAAAGAAAGAACATAATTATAGGGATTTACAGCTATACAAGAAATTTAACTAATGATTTGTCTACTCTTCCTAATCTCCTTAAATGTAGCCTATAATTTATATATTTACAGCCAGGTCAATATTTCCTATTCCAACAATAATAATTTTTGGTAAGTAGGCAGTGACATTTGTAACCCTTCTTTGCAGAGGAAAACCCTAAAAATTCATTTAATAGATCTGAGATCGAGTTTGCTTCTAAATTGTTGATGTACATGAACAAAGGTTGTACAACCAAATATTTTTAATGGAGATCTGAAGAAAAAACCTTGAAATGGGGAAAGGCTTTAAGTAGAACATCTCTAGGCTTTTTAAAATGTACGACTCTACTAGGCACTCGGTTGATTAAATAGGTAGTAGTAAGTCCTCTCCCTATAAATATCTAGGAACATTGTATGAGAACATGAAGGATCTAGCCACCTCTAAAAGATGTCTATTTTTTCTCACGGTTATCCCGTTTTGTTGAGGTGTATCTACACATGAACTCACATGAACAATTCCCTTATCGTTAAAGTAATAGCCTAATTATTTAGTAAAATATTTGCTCCCATTGTCATCTTAAGTATTTTAATGTGACTTTGAAACTAACTTTTAATCATTTTGTAAAAGGTTTTGAAGATAGTCCCAGTTTCAAATTTTCCATCATTAGGAAGGTCCAAGTAGTCCTAGAGTAATCATCAATAAAGGAAAGAAACCACCAAGATCCACAAATAGTTTTTACCTTATAAGGGCCCCAAATGTCACCATGTATAATGGAGAATAGACATGATGGTGTATATTGTGATTTGGGATAATTTGGAATAGAAATCATCAGCCTTTTTTTGGTTCCCTATTTATACCCTCGCAACATCAATTCCAAGGAAATATTGAAGACTTCCAAGATTCTTAGTTTCAAATTCATTTGCCAAGAGTCTCTTTAGCCTTTTAATTTCTCTAGTGTCATCTCTAGTGATTATAATATCGTCTACATAGACAATCAGAATAGCCTTCTTAGTAGATGCTTCCTTGACAAACATTGATCCGTCTAACATTATTTGTACCCATTTTTTAGAATCACTCTAGTAAACTGATCAAACCAGGCTCTAGGAGACTATTTTAAGCCGTACAAAGACTTTTTTAGCTTGGAAACAGTCTTCTTGTCAGAATGATACCCATGCCTTGTGGAATTTGCATATATACATCTTCTTCCACATTTCCATTCAAGAATGTATACTTGATGTCAAGTTGATGAAGATTCTAATCTTGATTCTCTTCTAGAGATAGTAGAACCCTTACCGTATTCAATTTTGTCATTGGTGCAAAGGTTTCTTGTTAGTCTATTCTATAAAATTGTGTGAATCCTTTGGCCACAAACCTTGTCTTGAACCTCTCAACACTGCCAACTGAATTATACTTAACTATAAAGACCCATTTACAGCCAATAGATTTCTTCCTTGCTGGTAACTCCGCCAAGGTCCAAGTCTTGTTCTTTTCAAGTGCCTTTATTTCTTCTTCTACTATCATCTTCCACTTAGGATCTTGTAGAGCTTCCTCAATTGTTTTGTGAATAAAAATATTGTCCACATTAGTAGTAAAAGCTTTAAATGAAGGTATTAAATTTCTATAAGCTTCGGATCTCTAGATTGGGTGAGATGTGCACTTTCTTACCCATTTTTTTCTGAGAAATGGGTAAATCAGTGGTATCAATGAGTGGAAGAAGAAAAGTATTCTGAGAATTTTCCATACCTTCTAAGTGTTCCAAGGTTATAGGACTGAATTCCAGCTCTTGGAAATCTCCAGTTTGTATGGATATCTCTTTAATAGGCTTCCTTCTTCTTTTGTAAACATCGAGTTCTCATTGTTCATGTTGTTCAGGTTGGGTTCTTTGAGGTGTATGTGGGGAGCCATGAATATGGGATGGTATATCCTGTGAAATAGGTGAAAATGATATAGGTTCTAGAGTATATGGAAATTCTGAAGGCAAAATAGTAGGTAACTCAGTAGGTATAGAAGAAATATAATAAAAATCATCAATAATCTGGAATTCTTTTAACTTCTCCCCCTAAATTTCAGTTTTGATATAATAAGGTTAATTTTCAAGTGACATCCAAGGAAGTATATGATTGTTTTGTGACAGGTGAGGAACACTTGTAGCCCTTCTTAACAGAAAAATACCCTAAAAATATACATCTAATAGCTCTAGGATCAAGTTTAGACCGAGAATGAGGATAAATATGAACAAAAATAGTACAACCGAACACTTTTACTGGAATAGATGATGATAGTGGCTGAAAATCAGAAAAACACTCAAGAAACATATTTTTAGGTACTCAAAATTTTAAGCCTTTTCTAGGCATCCTATTAATAAGAAAGATGGTAGTAAGAATAGCTTCTCCCCAATAGAATTTAAGAATATTAGCAGAGAATAATAAAGATCGATCTACCTCTAATAAATGTCTATTTTTTCGACAATCCTATTTTGTTGAGGAGAATCAACACAATAAGTAATTGAATAATGTTTTTTTCTTGAAAAAAATTTCCTAGAGTTCAAGTAAATACTCACTACCATTATTTGAATAGAAAATTTTAATCTTACTTTTGAATTGGAATTCTACAAAACTGAAATTTCCTAAATGTCCCTTCTATTAAAGATTTTTCCCTCATCAAAGAAGTCCAAGTATGTCTAGTATAGTCATCTATGAATGTAATGAACCATCTAGAACCATCTATATTCTTTACTCTTTAATGACCTCAAATATCACTATGCACTAATAGAAAAGGGACAAGATGTTTTATGTTTGGAGGATATGAGGTATTTTTTTATTTCGCAATAAGACATATTTCACGAGTAAAAGAATTTAGATTCTTATTGGTAAATAAACTTGGAAACATTTTAGCAAAATACTGAAAATTAGGATGTCGCAGTCTATAATGCCATAAAAATGTCTTTGGATGGGTCTGAAAAAGAAGAAAAACAAGGTAGGGAAGGAGAACAACTCGAATGGACTTGTTTATATGGAGATGCAGATCCTTGAAGGATGTGGAGACCACCACACAACCTAGCACTGCCAAGCACCTTCCCGAGTCCATAGCCTGAAATTCACAAAGATTAGAAGAGAATTTAGATGTGCAATTCAAATCGACAAAAAGTTTACTGAGAGGGATTAAATTTTAGGCCAATTTAGGATAAAGCACATTTGATAAGACAAGATTTTCAAAAATCTTAATAGAACCACTCCCATTAATAGAAGATAATGAACCATCTGCAGTCTTTATGTAAGAGGAAGACTGCAACGCTGAAAATTCTGATAAAGTTTCTCATTGCCAGTCATATGATCCGATGCCCTGAGTCTACAATCCAAGTCTGAAAACCATTGTTGTCTGTAAAAGAAACAAATATAGAACCACCTTCTGGACATGTACGGCCATTGAGTTTGTGACAAGTGATTGGGATAGTAGAATTATTAGAAATAGCTTTAGAACCAGAATTTAAATCACCTATTGTACTAATAATGGTTGTACAATAATTTTCAACCATCTCGCATGATTTTTGGATCTAAAAAAACCTAACCCAATACTGTTAGTTTAGTCGACTTAGAGTTTGTATCCTATCTAGAGTTTGTATTTTATTTAATCTGTATAGGAGAACTAGTTATCTAAGTCATGTACTAATAGCTAGAGTTAGAGTTTAATTGTTAGTAGGACTTCTAACCTAACTTAAAGTCCTTGCCTATAAAAGCATGTAAAGCTGTAACTTTTTAATTTATTCAATCAAAAATAGTAGAATTTTGTTTCTCTTCATGGTTTCAGTCTAATTCGATCCGTTCGAATTTCTTCCTCTCTTCCATGAGTCATTAATTGAGTTCGAGTGAGCTGCAGTCCCCTTCTTCCTCTACTGTTACAATGGCAGATTTTTTAGATGCAACCAGTTCGAGATCTCTCTGCCACCAATTTGTTGGCAATAATTATATTCCTTGGTCCCAATCTGTTAAGATTTTTCTGACTGGACAAGGAACTCTAGGCTACATCAACAGGAAAAACAAAAAGCCCTCTGCCGATGACCAGAAGTTTGAGAAGTGGACTCAAGAAAATGGCAGGGTTATGTCTTGGCTAATCAATACAATGTCCCATGATGTAGGATCACAGTTTTTGCTTTATGAAACTGCTCATGAAATTTGGAATACTGTGAAAGATACATGTTCTAGTTCAAACAACAACTCTGAGTTGTTTGGCATTGAAAGCACAACCTCCACCTTGAAACATGATGCGATGAATGTTACTCAGTATTTCACAACACTCACCAATTTGTGGCAACAAATTGATCTTTATGAAGCTCAAGATTGGGAAACACCTACAAATGTTGCGCTATACAGGAAATTTGCAGAACAGAGAAGAATTTTCCAGTTTCTTAATGGTCTTAATCGAGACCTAGACCCAATCAAATCTCGCATTCTTGGTCTCATTCCTTTTCCTTCACTCCGCGAAGTTTTTTCAAAAATTTGAAGAGAAGAAAGCCGAACATTTTACATGATTCCTGACACATCTCCTCCTGACAGTTCTGCACTTGTCACACAAAAGTCTTCTTCTCCCAAGCCCAGTAAAGGGAGAGCTTATTGTGATCACTGCAAAAAGCCAGGTCATTGTTGCGTGTAATAAGTGCTACGCAAATGTGCAAGTATACACGTCGCAAGTAATAAAGTGATACGAGTATCGAGTATCGTCTCCACAAGGGTTGGTTTGGGCCACTTTGCTTAACTTACTGCACTGTGAAAATAAAAACACAATTGATAATAGAGGTTTTAATTAACGAGAAAACTAAGAGCAATAAACTAAAAGACTAGATGAAATTAAAATAGAGTAAATAGGCTAGGTTATCGTGAGTTGAGGTGTGATAGCCGATTGGATCGTCTTGGTAAAAGAGTGCAAGGGCAACTCAGTTGCCGTGGCAACTTGCACAGCGGGGTTGCCTTGGCAACTAATCGATGGTTGCCTGGGCGACTAGCTGGGCAACTACTTGGGCGTCTGGGCAGCAACTTCAAGGTTCGGCAGAGCGTTCTTCAATGGTTTCTTTTTACCCCTAAGTCGAAACTCTAGCTACTTGTGCATGCCTTGATAATACGTCCCTGCGTGAATCAAGGGTGAACAACAACCAATATTGCGCTCCTCTTAGCCGTTGAAATCCTTAACTTATTCCTAAGCTAGATTAATCTTCACCATCAATAGATTCAATAAAGACCATGATCATTCGTTTCTTGAATCTAACTCTCCCGATATTAGATAAATAGATGAAGTTACGAGATCCTCTCCCAATTCACTCGCAAACAAGAATAAAAGCCAAGAATGAGTAAACCTTGAATAGAGAGGTGCAAACTCTTATTACCTAAACAAAATCCAATTGTTTCTCACAACAACAAAACACAATAACCCCAACCAATCAAGTTTTCATGGTTGGGTTCAAAAGATATACAAAGAATAATCCCCAAACCATGAATCTAATGGAAACAAAGAAGAAGAAGAAGAAATCGAACTCTCTCCCCCTTGCTCTCTTGTCGAAATTTCTCTCTTCTTGCCCTATGGGGTTGTCAAAATTTTCCCTCCTCTTGCTCCCCCATCAAGTTGACGATATGGCCTCTAATTTATAGGGCTAGGTCAAAGTCCTTCTTTGAGGAGTAAGTTAAGTTGGAATTAAATTATCTTTAAAGAATATAATTCTTTATTATAATTATATTCCTACTAGAACTTCTCCTATCTTCTTGGAATTTAATTCTTCTTTAATCTCTTCATGGAAATCAAATTCCTTTGGGATTTGGCTTTGCTCCACGTCATCTTGGGCTTGTCTAGTCATCAATTTTGACTACCATATCACCTTGTTCTTTGTTGACAATTGCCCTGGCAACTGGCTCGGCATCTCCTTCACCTATTACCCTGGCAACTAGCTCGGCATCTCCTTCATGTATTGCCCCTGGCAACTAGCTCTAGCCTTGCTTAGGCAAGTGATTCTGCATACACACAAAAACACACCAAAGCAGCATCTTTTTCCACAAAAATCACCAAGTTATGTAATCAAGCTCAACGGTGGAAAGAAACATGAATTAATGCATGAATGACTGATTATGCAACTAATATGAGCTTAAGTCTAACAATAATATGAGTAAAAAAGGTAATAAAAATAGTACTTTTGAACACCTATCACACCCCCAAACTCGAACTATTGCTTGTCCTCAAGCAATGCAAGCTAACAATTACCTGCCAAGACTTTAATCATCAAAGACATGCTTCAAACTTGAATTCAAACCTCGGAACCGTGGCAAAAAGTATGATCACCTTTTAATTTTTCGGATAGCACAAAAATTACCTGGAACAAAACTATAATGCTCGTGACAATGTGTGTGCGTAGTTGTATACAAGTTGATTTTCAAGATTCTATGTGAACAATAGGCTTTTATCAATTTAATTACCGGGGCATTTATTTTTTTTCACTAGAGCCAATTTCGGCACCTCTAGCAAAGTAAGCAATTTCTCATTTTATTTTAGTCAACTAAAGCCAATTTCGGGCACCTCTAGCGATTCTTTAATGTGCATTAACTACTAGAGCCAGTTTCGGGCACCTCTAGCAAGAATTTAACTTTTAATTTTCAATTTTAAATTTACCCAAATTTTAAGCAACCTAAGTTCACTAAGTTTCTTTCAATCAACAAGCCACAACCATGTAAAAAATTCAGCCATCATATTAATATTCTAAGTTCTTTTCATGCAATCCAAAAATTAAAGGTTATTTCAATTAAGTGCAGTGGCAAAAATTCATCATTGGATATTCAACAAGTCTTAAGCAATTAAATCCAATTAAAGGCATGGCAAGTAACATATGCAACCTATATGTGATTGCTAACGATGAATGCAACTAAACATGAAACTAACTAGAAACCAACACCCCCCTAAACTCGAGAGAAGCATTGTCCTCAATGCATGTAAGAGTGAAACAAAATTTAAAAGAAACTAAATGAAATGAGTTAGTCGGAGAGGTCGTCACCTCGAGTGATAAGTTTCCTTCGTGCCGTTTGCTTGATTCATTTTTCAGTCGGTGGTTGAATGCTGGTACCGCGTGAATAGCATTGCTTTGATTTGATCCATGTTTGCCGATGCAGGTTCACTTGCATGGGCATCAGTAAATGCCGAAGCCATTGTTGTTGTCTGGGCATCGCCAGTTTCTGTTGTGGTTGCTGTGGCAAGTATTAGGCAGTGAATTTCCTTAGCATGGTGGTTTGTGAGTCTTGTTGTGGAAAAGAAAACCTGGAAACTAAAGATAATGAAAAAAATAAAATTTCTCCTAAAAATTCCAAAAATAAATAAAGAGAAAAAAATAACCGAAAATAATAGAAAGAAAAATAGTTTGAAAAAAAAAGAAAAAGAAAATATCGAAAGGAGAGCATGCTCATGCATCTCCTAAGGTGTCAACTTCGTTGTTTCGTTTTACATGGGCACCATTGTAGTGCTTCAATCTCTGTCTGTTAACTTTGAATTCATGTTCGTCGGTAATGGACTTGATTATCACGGCACCATGGGAGAATAGTTTGACAACTTCGAATGGTCCCGACCATCTTGATTTTAGTTTTCCCGGGAAAAGTTTTAGCCGAGAATTGAACAAGAGAACTAGTTTCCCTGGCATGAATTGCCGCGGCAATAGTTTATTGTCATGCCATTGCTTTGTTTTCTCCTTGTAGATTCGTGCATTGTTATAGGCGAGTGCACGGAATTCTTCTATCTCGTTGAGGTCCAACAAACGCTTTTGCCCGGCACTTTCCCAATCCATATTCACGGTCTTGATTGCCCAACATGCCTTGTGTTCGATTTCCACCGGTAGATGGCATGTTTTGCCATAGACAAGTCGGAAGGGGGACATACCTAAGGGTGTTTTGAATGCAGTGCGATATGCCCAAAGTGTGTCATCTAGTCTTACTGACCAATCCTTCCTAGAGGGATTTACAACTTTCTCGAGTATACCCTTCAATTCCCGGTTGGAAAGTTCTGCTTGCCCATTGGTTTGTGGGTGATATTGCCTGTCCTCTGGCAACGATCAGATTGCTTGTAAAACTCTTGGGCATCTTTGTACAGTGTTGGCCAATACAAACCAGATTGAAAAACTTTGGCCATGGTACGAGTTCCTCCAAAATGTCTTCCATAGGGTGAAGAATGGCATTGTCAGAGCACATTCTGTTGCTCTTCTTCAGGGACACATCGGCGTATAACTTGATCTGCACATTGTTTAAACAAAAGAGGCTCGTCCCAAAAGTAATGCTTAGCATCATGGCGGAACCACTTATTCCCTTGGTGAGTAAGGCCATAAGGTAAAATACCACAAACAAGGAAATTAACTAAACCCGCATACCAGGGTATTGCCGAGGCATGTGCTGCCGTGGCGTCTGCTCCCAAGATTTCCAAGTCGTGTGTGTCTAGAGTTGCCGAGGCATACGCGTCCATGGTTGCTGAGGCGTGCGTATTAGTGGTTACCGAGGTGTGCGCGCCAAGAGCTGCTATGGCATCTTTCCGAGGCATCAAGGGTTGCTGAGGCGTACGCGTCTGGAGTTTGCCGAGGCGTGTGCGTCAAGAGCTGCTGCGACATCGAGGGTTGCTGAGGCATGCGCTTCCATGGTTGCCGAGGCGTGCGCGTCAAGAGCTGCTACGGCGTCGACGGTTACCGAGGCGTCAAGGGTTGCCGAGGCAACTGAAAGTTGTTCATCCGGGAATGCATCGCATATCTCTAAATCCGCATCCTCCTTCGTGTGAGTTGGCCTAGGACTGCTCCTACCGTGAAATCACTTGCATCACACATGAGCTCAAAAGGTGGCGTCCAATCTGGTGGAACGACAATGGGTGACGAGGCAACTGTCGAACTCATTACCAAAAATGGAAAAATCATCCATGAGGATCTCAAGGAAGTCTTCGACCATGTCTGAAAATAGTGCCATCATGCATCTTCTAATGTTACTACATATCTGAGAAAACTTGAGGAGGGTCATTTCCGATACTTCTTATAGTCCATCTGTAACCTCCATCGGGTGACAATATTACCCAAAAAGAGTTGGGCCAATGTGCTCCCAGCTACTCCCTTTTGCATTACCATGGTGGATGTCTCTTTCTTTCGTGTTCCCTTGTAGTCCCTGCACATCTTCCACCTTGCTACTGTTCCTGAAGGCATGGATATATTATTAGGAAAAATTATATCAACATCCAACCATTTAATTACCATATTCTCGTCGGGCTCCATCATGGTTGGATGTAGCCATTGTTGTCGTGGCAATTGCTGCTCGAGCCAATTGTCGTGGCTATCAGTTGTCAAATTTTGCTTTAAGTTAAGGGAAGAACCAATTTTCTGAAAAGCTTTATGAATCCAAACACCTTTTTCATTTGGCCTCTCAAACATCTCCATCAGTAGAGATTTCGATGGCTTCATATCTACCAGCATCGGTTCCTCAAGACATACATGCAATGGATGAGGTGAGTTTTTAAAGAATTCAAAAGGTTCAACCATTACCTGCTCATATTCTATTAGCAAAGTATTATCATCTCGTTGATCTTGCATGTGGTCGTCTAATTGCCGTGGAAATTGTAGATAAGAGCAATCTAAATATTCCTGCTTCAACATCAACGTTGTAACCTTCTAGGCATCAGGTTCCTCAGAATTTGTTGTAGTATTGTTGTTCTCAACTTCATTGAGTGTTGTCGCGGTATTGCTCTGTTCAGGCTCCTCAATCATTGCTGAGGCAATTTGTTGCTCAGGCTCATCATGTGTTGGGCAGACTTTCTCATCAACATACTCTCGACTTTGAGGTTTTAGTTGTTCCTCACACATCGAAGATCTTTCCTTGCATTGTTCCTTGTCTTCTTGCCTTGGCACTTCAGTATCCCTAGGAATGAATTGTTGGTGCATGTTATCCATTACATACGTGGATCTCCTCGATTGATCTTCTGAATCCCCCAAGGTTACATCCCACTGAGCTATCCTCGTATCCATAGACTTTGATAGCTCTCGAATCTCTTCAATTGATCCGTCAAGTCTAGCCAAGGAAGCTAGCAATGTTTCCTCCAAGGAATTGGAATGCTCTTGAAAAGGACTACATTGCCAAGGCATATCTATTGCTGCGGCAAAATTGTTATGGTAAAAAAAATTGAGCTTTTTGACCATACCATGAAGAATTTTGCTGTTGGTTCCCTCTATGGTCCTCCATGTAGTTATATGCACCGAAAATGTGAGGGCAATTTTCAAACACATGATGTTCTCCACACATAGCACAAGATTTTTCCACTGTATAAGTTCTTTGGGCTTTTCTCGGTTGGTATAGGTAATCATCAAAGGGTGCAAGAAACTCTTGATTGGATTGATTCATATCTTCCAACATCATCTCTCGAATAGATCGGCTTTTATTTCCTGACATGTTGATGTCCCTTAACTTGTAGTGCACCTAATTTTTTTTTGATAAAACAAACAAAAAAAAGTTAGTAAAACTAAGAAAAAATACAATAACAAAAACAACTAACACCAATTGCCAATCCCCGGCAACGGCGCCAAAAACTTGTTGCGTGTAATAAGTGCTACGCAAATGTGCAAGTATACACGTTGCAAGTAATAAAGTGATACGAGTATCGAGTATCGTCTCCACAGGGATTGGTTTAGGCCACTTTTCTTAAGTTACTGCATTGTGAAAATAAAAACACAATTGATAATAGAGGTTTTAATTAACGAGAAAACTAAGAGCAATAAATTAAAAGAATATATGAAATTAAAATAGAGTAAATAGGCCAGGTTATCGTGAGTTGAGGTGTGATATCCGATTGGATCGTCTTAGTAAAAGAGTGCAAGGGCAACTCAGTTGCCGTGGCAACTTGCACAGTGGGGTTGCCTTGGCAACTAATCGATGGTTGCCTGGGCGACTAGCTGGGCAACTACTTGGGCGTCTGGGCAGCAACTTCAAGGTTCGGCAGAGCGTTCTTCAATGGTTTCTTCTTATCCCTAAGTCGAAACTCTAGCTACTTGTGCATGCCTTGATAATACATCCCTGCGTGAATCAAGGGTGAACAACAACCAATCTTGCGCTCCTCTTAGCCGTTGAAATCCTTAACTTATTCCTAAGCCGGATTAATCTTCACCATCAATAGATTGAATAAAGACCATACTCATTCGTTTCTTGAATCTAACTCTCTCGATATTAGATAAATAGATGAAGTTACGAGATCCTCTCCCAATTCACTCGCAAACAAGAATAAAAGCCAAGAATGAGTAAACCTTGAATAGAAAAGTGCAAACTCTTATTACCTAAACAAAATCCAATTGTTTCTCACAACAACAAAACACAATAACCCCAACTAATCAAGTTAGTTCATGGTTGGGTTCAAAAGATATACAAAGAATAATCCCCAAACCATGAATCTAATGGAAACAAAGAAGAAGAAGAAGAAATCGAACTCTCTCCCCATTGCTCTCTTGTAGATATTTCTCACTTCTTGCCCTATGGGGTTGTCAAAATTTTCCCTCCTCTTGCTCCCCCCTCAAGTTGACGATATGGCATCTAATTTATAGGGCTAGGTCAAAGTCCTTCTTTCAGGAGGAAGTTAAGTTGGAATTAAATTATCTTTAAAGAATATAATTCTTTATTATAATTATATTCCTACTAGAACTTCTTCTATCTTCTTGGAATTTAATTCATCTTTAATCTCTTCATGGAAATCAAATTCCTTTGGGATTTGGCTTTGCTCCACGTCATCTTGGGCTTGTCTAGTCATCAATTTCGACTACCATATCACCTTGTTCTTTGTCGACAATTGCCCTGGCAAATGGCTCGGCGTCTCCTTCATGTATTGCCCTGGCAACTAGCTTGGCATCTCCTTCATGTATTGCCCTGGCAACTAGCTCTAGCCTTGCTTAGGCAAGTGATTCTGCACACACACAAAAATACACCAAAGCAGTATCTTTTTCCACAAAAATCACCAAGTTATGTAATCAAGCTCAACGGTGGAAAGAAACATGAATTAATGCATGAACGACTGATTATGCAACTAATATGAGCTTAAGTCTAACAATAATATGAGTAAAAAAGGTAATAAAAATAGTACTTTTGAACACTTATCAGTCATCTCAAGGAAAGCTGCTGAAAACTCCATGGAAAACCAGCTGATTGGAAAGCTCTTGCCAATAAGGTACAAAAGGAATCCTCTTTACATAACACTTCTTCCCCTTCATCTAATGGCTTCACCAAGCAACAGATGCTTCAGCTACAACAGATGTTTAGCAAATTCACCGCAAGCAGTGAAGGAAATTTAGTCCAAGTTGAAACTGAAGGTACATCGAACACCTCTACTGCCCTTCTTTCTACTTCGCATTCCTCAGAATGGATTGTGGACTCAAGTGCTTCTGATCATATGACTGGTAACGAAGATTTGTTTTTTACCTTCAAACAATCCTCATCTAAATCCTCAATTAAAATACATGATGGTTCTTTCTCACCTATTCAAGGTAGTGGCTCTGTGTTTATTACTAATGATTTAATCCTTCGAGATGTCCTTTTTGTACCTAATCTGGACTGCAATCTTTTGTCTGTTAGCAAGTTGTCAAAAGAATTAAACTGTGTTTTCCAGTTCTCTAATTCTTAATGTTTTCTACAAGCACTGGACTTGAAGAAGAGGATTGGCAATGCTAGATTGCATAATGGTCTATATGCTCTCCATAGTCCTAGATCTTCCACAATTTCACCATCTCCATCTTGCTTTACATCCTTAGAACAATCTGATGTTATGTTATTGCATTTTAAGTTAGGACACCCAAGCTTTTATTATCTTCAAAAGATGTTCCCTCAATTATTTGTTAATAAGAAACCTTCTTGTTTTCAATGTCATATTTGTCCTCTTGCCAAACAAACCAAACAATCCTATTTACCATCTACTTATAAACCCTCAAAACCTTTTTCCCTTATACATAGTGATGTTTGGGGTCATTCTAAAGTGAAGAATATTACGGGTAGTAAATGGTTTGTAACCTTTATTGATGACCATAGTTGAACCACTTGGACTTACCTCCTAAAAGAAAAATTAGAAGTAACAAGTGTTTTTGAGAAATTTTACACAATGGTTGAAACCCAATTTCACACAAAAATTCAGATTTTTAAATCTAATAATGGGGGAGAATTCTTTACTAAATCTTTAGGTGATTTCTTCAAGAAAAAAAGGGATAGTCCAAATAAGCTCTTGTGTTGATACACCCCAACAAAATGGAGTAGCCGAAAGAAAAAATAGGCATATACTAGAAGTAACCCAAGCTATTTTATTTACCCACAATGTTCCTAAATATCTATGGGGTGAAGCTTTGTTAACTTCTACTTATCTAATTAATCGAATACCTAGTCGAGTCCTCAATTTTCAAACACCTAGAGATGTTCTTTTATCTTATTTTCCTAATTTTAAACCATTATCATCCTCTCTTCCCTTGAAAGTATTTGGATGTACTGTGTTTGTTAAAAACTTAGATCCTTCTCGGTCTAAACTTGATCCTAAATCTCTCAAGTGTGTCTTTATAGGATATTCTTCACTAAAGAAGGGCTACAAATGTTACCATCCACCTTCTCGTAAATTTTTTGTTTCTTTGGACTTTAATTTCTTTGAACATGAACCATATTTTTTGAAGGCTGCCATTCAGGGGGAGAATTTCGATGACTTTCAGCATTCTCACAAACATGTTCCTCTTTCTTCTTTCCCTTTAATACCTCTTCCCGATTCATTACCCTTTAAGCCCCAGACTTCTTTGACACCCTCTAATAACTTACCTATCTCCTCCCCTATTACTTTATCTACACCAAATTCTTCTCGTCAACCTATGTCTATAGGAACCCGACCTTCAACCAAATCTTCTTCACAACCCCCTAAACAACTGCAGGTTTACACCAGAAAAAGGAGAACCATTCCAGAAACCATTCTACAATCTGGTACTCGCCAAGAATTGGATTTTAGTCCAGCTGCTTGTGAAGAAAGTGGAGGTAATGATTCCACTAGTATTCCTTCTCATCTTCTTGAATTTGAACACTTACCGATTGCTAAAAGAAAAGAGGTGAGCCAATGTACTAAGCATCCTATTCAAAGGTATGTTGCTTATGGGAATTTAATGTCATCTTTTAAAGCATTTACAGCAAAGCTAGATGAAGAACATATTCCTAAGACTATTGAAGAAGCTTTGCATAATCTAAAGTGGAAGGAAGCAGTTGATGAAGAAATTGAGGCACTTGAAAAGAATGGTACATGGACCATTACAGATTTTCTCCAAGGTAAAAAACCTGTTGGATGCAAATAGGTGTTTTCCATTAAGTACAATTCAGATGGTAGTATATAGAGATATAAAGCTAGATTGGTTGCCAAAGGCTTCACACAAACCTATGGAGTCAAATATAAGGAAACATTTGCCCTTGTTGCTAAATTAAATTCAGTTAGAGTTTTGTTAAGCCTAGCTGTAAACTATGATTGGCAACTGCATCAACTTGACATTAAAAATGCTTTTCTTAATGGTAACCTTGAGGAAGAAGTATACATGCAGATTCCACCTAGGCTAGAAGGTGCTGGACAAAATCAGAAGGTGTGCAAGCTTGACAAATCTCTTTATGGCCTTAAGCAGTCTCCAAGAGCGTGGTTCGACAGATTCACCAGGGTTATTTTGGAGAATGGATACAAACAGTCACTAGCAGACCATACCTTGTTCTCTAAGGTAACCTCATTGAATAAAAGGGTTATCCTTATTGTGTATGTGGATGATATAATATTGACAGGAGATGATGAAGTGGAATTAAGTCGATTAAAGACCCTGTTGAGCAGGGAATTCGAAATCAAGGATCTAGGAAAACTCTGATATTTCCTAGGCATGGAGATAGCAAGGTCTAGCAAAGGTTTGGTGATCAATCAGAGGAAGTATGTTCTGGATTTGTTGACAGAAATAGGAATGTTGGGTTGCAAACCTGTAGATACACCCATGGAGGCAGGATTGAAATTTAGCAGAGATGATGACAGTCCTAAGGCAGATAAAGGTCTATATCAGAGATTGGTTGGTAAATTAATTTATCTATCACTAACAAAACCTGATATAGCTTTTCCTGTGAACATTGTAAGTCAACACATGACAGATCCGAGACAGGAACATATAGAAGCAGCAAAGAGGATCTTGCATTATTTGAAGGGTACACCAGGACATGATTTGATATTCAAAAAGAGTCATGATAAAACTGTAAAGATTCTTTCAAATGTAAGCTGGGCCAGTGAACTGACAGATAGAAGATCAACCAGTGGGCATTGCTCCTTTGTTTGGGGAAATCTTGTGACATGGAAGAGTAAAAAGCAAACAGTTGTTTCTAGAAGCAGCGCAGAGGCTGAATACAGGGCATTAGCATTGGGAATGTGTGAAGGAATCTGGTTAACAACATTACTTAAAGAATTGGGGATGATACAAAATGAAAAATTCCAACTTTTTTGTGACAACCATCAACTATTCAGATTGCTAAAAACCCTATTCAACATAACAGAACAAAACATGTTGAAATAGACAGACACTTCATCGCAGAGAAGCTAACCAGTGGAGTGACCTCATTAGAATATGTCCCAACCAAAAAACAAGTGGCAGACATTCTTACAAAAGCACTGCCAAAAGTCTTTTTCGACAATTTTCTATCCAAGCTGGGATTATACAATGTATATTCTCCAGCTTGAGGGGGAGTGTTAGTTTAGTCGACTTAGAGTTTGTATCCTATCTAAAGTTTGTATTTTATTTAATCCGTATAGGAGAACTAGTTATCTAAGTCATGTACTAATAGCTAGAGTTAGAGTTTAATTGTTAGTAGGACTTCTAATCTAACTTAAAGTCCTTGCCTATAAAAGCATATAAAGCTGTAACTTTTTAATTCATTCAATCAAAAACAATATAATTCTGTTTCTCTTCAAATACCATGTAGAATAACTAAGGAATTTAGATTAGAGACTCAATGTGAGTTCTCTTTTTCTGATATTTCATTGTAGTACATAAAATACAAAACAGTCTAGTCTTTATATAGGACTAGGTTACAAACAAGTAGAACTACTCTATAGGTTATCTTTATCTATAATTTAAATAAAAATTAGAGTTTAATCTAAAAATTAGATAAATAGGTACAATTTGAATTTAAAAATAAATCTCTAAGGATAAAGTTAGTCTTTAGGTCTGACACATCTATAATCTACAATTACTTTACGTATTATAGGATAATACATAGTTAATGTTGGAGATTACTTTAATTATTATAGGACCATTATACTTGTATAAATACTCATAATGTTGCTGAATAAATACTCACCAATTTTAGGGGAAGTGTAGATTGGAGCCGTGTACAGTCAGTAATTAAGTGTTTTAATTATAGTTGGTGTTTAACTTATATTCTAAGTCTTATCCAAGTAAAGTGTAGATAGAAGACTAACTAGATAAATTTTAGTTCTAATAGAAAACTTTTGTAATCAGCCTATTATAGGGCTGTTACTTGTATATTTTTTGAATAAGAATATCCAGAGAACAAATTCTCTTCTCTGTTCCAAATTCCTAGTGTTTGCACTTTTTGCAGATGATGTTGTCAGTTTTATTGGGGAAAAAGTAACCTACAAGGTTTTCTTTGTAGAATCATTGGAAGAGCACACCTTCGTGGTGGAAGTGCTCAATATGACAGGAAAGAGCAGAGGTTTGAAAAGATAAATATTAGTCTTATACAACAGAAGACTTGGAGGGAGAAGGTATATTTGATATGAACTCATATTGGTCATTTATCATGTAACTATATTCATACCAATGTTTTGTTTCTGATATAATTATATTTTTTTTTCTGTAGATCAATAGGCTGTGTTTTCTTTTGACTGTTAAAGAATCAGCTATACATGTGCCTCAAAATCTGGAGGCTCAGCGCCGCATCACATTTTTTGCGAACTCCTTATTTATGAATATGCCGACTGCTCCGAAAGTCCGTGACATGCTTTCCTTTAGGTCAGTTTGCAGGATATCAAATTAGTAAAATACCACTGTTTGCTTATTTGAAACAAGGACTGAGAAAGGGGGAAGTTTTCTTTTAATGATTTTTTTATGTTAGTGTGCTAAAAGTCATTTCTATAACAGACAATTGGGGTGTTGCTTTAATTGGATATAACCAAGTCTTTTAACTTGTTTGAAGTACATTAAGCTTTTTTTTCCCTTTTATGTAATCATTATGATCAATATAAGATGAACATGTGGCACTGTGATTATCTCTATTTTATGAAGTATTATTTAGATGGATGCCTCTCTACTCACTTATACTGCTTCAGTGTTTTGACTCCATACTACAAAGAAGATGTTCTTTATTCAGATGAGGAACTCCATAAGGAAAATGAGTGGGACAACTTTATAGAGCGAGTGCCATCCGTTGCAACAAAAAATGAGAATGACGAGCCTCGGAAAATGAAGAAATCCGAAAGTGGGTATCTTATAGAGGACAAACACTCTCAAGAACAGGTATGGAAACATAAAACATATCATTTTATTTTCACTAACTTTAGTTATATTGATTCTTATGTGAGTGTCATTCTGTGTTTCTGCCAGTGAGAGGGATGATGTATTACAGGCAAGCTCTGAAACTCCAATACTGTTTAGAGCTTTCGGAAGACTCTGGTTTGTTTTTCCCTTTGGATTATTGCAATTCCAAATGAATGCCTTCTGTGTATCTGATTTCTTTAAAAATATGATGTGATGATACTATAGGAAACATAGGTTTTGGTAGAGAAAAGGAATGAATTTCTCTATTTCTTGATTTTATTGATAAAGATAGTGTCTATTTATAGTTTACAGAAAAGGCCTAAACTAGGAAAATATTTATTACAGAAAATTACAACAACAATCTAGTTCCTTATTTATAGCTATTATTGACTAATATGTTAGAAAAATTATTTTTAAATAATAGTGGCTTGATGTTTAGGGAATTTACTTCCCTAAATTTTAGCAATCTACACTTCGCTCAAGCTGGTGAGTATACGTTGTAGATTCCCAGCTTTGATGTAAGTTCATCGAAGATGACTCTTGGTAGTGCTTTGGTGAGGACATTAGATAACTGGCTCCCTATAGGAACAAAGTTTAATTTAATTGTTCCATCATTGACCTTTTCTGAAATAAAATGTTGATCAATCTCTATATGCTTCGTTCTATCATGATGAACCAAATTTTTGGCAATGCTAATAGCCGACTGACTATCACTCTGTAACTGGAACTCTTTGTACTGTTTGAGTCCCAATTTTGCAAGTATTCTTTGCAACCAAATTCCTTCACAAATTCCCAAAGCCAAAGTTCTATACTCAGCTTTTGCACTACTTCTTGAAACTACTAATTGTTTCTTTCTCAACCACGTAACTAAATTGCCCCTACACAAATGAACAATATTTGCTAGTTGATCTTTGTTAATTGGTGTAGATTGCGGAAAATTAGGGATTTATATTCCCTAATATCTAGCTGTTGATATTTAGGAATTTATCAATAAATAAGTGCATAGATTTGTAGCTGCTGATTTTGTGTAGTTTTCCTTAGATTGAGCTTTCTTTGTAATGTATAAATAGGTGTTATTTTATCAATAATCATTAGGAGATAAAGAATAGTTCTTTACCTCAAAATATCTATTATTCACATGGTATACGAGATAGTGTTATTTTTAATGGTTTTATCCTAGCCAATCTAAAAGATAGAGAAAGGTTATAGTTTAGCTTTAAAAAACTATTTGGTTCAATCTTAGCCATCTATTGTAAAAGATAGGGAAAAGTTCTAGTTTAGCCTTAAAAAAACTATTTAGTTTTATCTTAGTCATCCATTGTAAAAGATATGAGAAGAGGTTCTAGTTAAGCCTTTAAAAAATTAGATGAGGTTCTATCTAAGCCTTAAAAAGATAGTGTTGTTAAGTCAACCATGTACTATAAGTTGAATGGAAGTAGTTATCCCAGTCCATGAATGGCAGAAAAAGTTGGAAGACATCTCAAAAGAAGATGCAGAAACCAGAAAACACTGGAAGACATCTTAGAAGAAGATGCATAAACTAGAAATAAAATAGAAGACATCTCAGAAGATGCAGAAACTAGAAAAAGAAAATTACTGCTAGAGGAAAGCTAGAAGACATCTAAGGAGGGTGCAGAAACCAACCACAACACCTACAAATTATCAACAATGATTGTAGGCGAACTCCACGCTCCCGAAATAAGGGAGGATTTTTTACTTTTTGATATGCTCAATTGCTACCAAAGAGATGAGAGCACATCCAAGATCCAAGCTGGGAGTCTCACTACGTTTACTCACCATCTTGAGGGGGAGTGTTGATTGGTGTAGATTGTGGAAAATTAGGGAATTATATTCTCTAATATCTAGCTGTTGATATTTAGGAATTTATCAATAAATATGTGCACAAATTTGTAGCTGCTGATTTTGTGTAGTTTTTCGTAGATTAGGCTCTCTTTGTAATGTATAAATAGGTGCTATTTTATCAAAAATCATCAGAAGAGAGAGAACAATTTTCTCTACCTCAAAATATCTATTATTCACAATATTCTATCAGTCAACTCTCCAACCCAACTTGAATTAGTAAATATCTTCACTAATCTGTTTTCACTTTCTTGAATATCAAACCAGGACCAGTAGTCATTTTTAGATACCCAAGATTCTATTGATAGCTTCGAGATGCTCTTCCCTTGGATCATTCATGTGTTGACTAACGATGCTTACTGAGAATGCAATGTCTGATCTTGTGAGGGATAAGTATATTAATTTATCAACAAGTTTTGGTATTGTTATTTGTTGACAAGATCCCACAACTCATCTTTTCAAAATTTCAAATTTGATTCTATGGGTGTTTTCTCTGGCTTGCACCCTAACATTCCAGTTTCTGAAATTAAATCAAGGATGTATTTCCTCTAATTTATAATAATGCCAACTTTGGACCTTGCGACCTCCATACCCAAAAAGTATCCAAAACTTCCTAGATCCTTGGTCTCGAATTTAGTTGATAGCAATTTCTTCAAAAAAATCATCACAATCATCTCATGTAATGATAATACCGTCAAAATAAACAATTAAAATTATTTTCTTGTTACCTGAAGTCACCTTACAAACAATGTGTGGTCCGTTTGGCATTGTTTGTATCCATTCTTCATGATGACCTTGGTAAATCTGTCGAACTAGTCCCTAGGAGATTGCCTTAGACCATACAAGGATTTTTCCAACTTGCATATCATTTTTTTTATTTGAATTTTGCTTCATTCCTAGAGGAATCTCCATATACACTTCATCTTCTAGATTGCCATTTAAAAGGCATTCTTGATGTCTAGTTGATGAAGTGCCCAATCTTCATTAACTGCTAAGGATAATAATACCCTTATAGTGTTTAATTTATCCATCGAAGCAAAAGTCTCATCGTAGTCGATTCCATAGGATTGTGTAAATATTTTGGCTACCAACCTTGCTTTAAACCTCTCTATACTACCATCATTCTTGTACTTGACCGTGAACACCCATTTGCAGCCCACTAGTTTTTTACCTTGAGGAAGATGGTTCAAAGACCAAGTTTTGTTGCTTTCCAGTTCACTAATCTCTTCTTCTACGGCCTTCCTCCAATTAGGATCTTTCAGGGCCTCTTCAACATATTTCGAAATGTGAGTTTCATCCAAGCTAGCAATAAAAGTTCTGGATGGTTGATTCAACTTCCCATAAACAACAAAATGTTGTATTCGATGAGTTGTACACTTTCTCACACCTTTTCTCTAGGCTATAGGCAGATCAATAGTGTCAATTAAAGGTATAGGAACAATGATTTGAGTGGATTTTGTGCCTTCTAAATCTGGGGTAATAGAACTCAAGTCCAATTCTTGACAGATGTTAGGTTATATAGCAGCTTTGTGGTAGATTTTTGTCTTCTTTCATAAACACTTAGTTGTTTATTTTGATTTTGAGGCTATTGAGATCTTTGTAGTGTTCTCGTTGAACTTGGATTGGGTTGTAGTGCAGGCTCAGAAATAGGAATAGGTATAGGAGAAGTAGGTGAAGTTTTGAAGGTAAAGAAGATATATCGGGTTGAGAATTCAAGAAGTTATCAAGAAAAAAACAGGTTGAGGCTGCTCTAGGCTGTCAAGTGGCTAAAATTCACTAATAGTATTCCCATGAATTTTAGTTATGCAAAAAAATGGTTTTGCCTCCAAAAAACTAGAATCCATGGTCTCAAAATATTTTTGGGTAACATGAAAATAACATTTTTACCCCTTTTTAGTAGAACAATATCTCAAGAAAATACATTTCGCTAACTTAAGATCCAACTTGGACTGAGATGGGCTATGATTATAAACAAATGCAGTACACCCAAAAACTTTCAAGGGAATTTTAAAGCAACAAGCTAAAAATGAGGAAAACACTCAAGTAGGACATCTTTGGGAACTCTAAAATTTAGATTTCTACTAGGTATTCTATTGATTAAGTAGGTAGAAGTAAGTATAGCTTCCCCCAAAAAAGTTTTAGGAACATTCAATGAAAACAACAAAAATCTACCCTACTTCTAAAAGATGTCAATTTTTTCTCTCAGCAATCTCATTCTGTTGAGGTGTATTCACGCAAGAAATAAGATGAATTATCCCTTTTTGTTGTTAAAAAGAACTTAATGTCTTAGTAAAAAAACTCACTCACATTATCAATAAGAATAATCTTAATTTGACTCTGAAACTATGTTTCTATCATAGCATGAAACTTCCTAAATATTCCCCCACCCTCCAATTTTCCCTCATTAAAAAGGTCTAAGTAACCCGAGAATAATCATCAATGAATGTGATAAACCACCAAGAACCATTTAAATTTTGTACTCTGGAAGGACCCCGGATGTCACTATGAATTAGTGGAGAAAGGGTGGGAAGATTTAGGTACGGAGGGAGAGTATGAATGTTTAGTACGTTTGGTAAGTTGACAAGTCTCACAAGTAAATAATTTAGGATTTTTATGGTCAAATAATTTTGGAAATATCTTGGAAAGATAATAAAAATTGGGATAACCCAATCGATAATGCCATTACATTACTAGATTAACAGACTCAGAACATTAAAGAGTGAAAAACACAGTTGGAGAGGGTTGGTTGCATGTGAGTATGCTGGCCTTTGAGAAAATAGACTCCATTAGATAACCTAGCACTGTCAATCAACTTTTTTGAGTTCATTGCCTGAAATTCACACATGTTCAACTGAAATATGGTAGTCCATTGTAAATCCTTTGATAACTTACTAACAAAAAGAAGATTCTATGCTAATTTTGGAACATAAAGCACATTGGTTAATAAAATATCCTAATTTATTTGGACTGAACCACTTACTTCAATTGAAGACAAACAACCCTATGCTATCATGACATGTGTGTCTAATTCCATTTTATGAAATTGTTGTAAGAGCCTAAAATCCATTGTCATGTGGTCCAAGGCACTAGAATCTACAATCCAAGTTGAAGAACTATTTTTAGAAGTCATATTTGCATGTAATATGTGTTGGTTAGTGGTGTGTTGTTAGTGTTTGTAGATAAATAAGAGTTGTAAATATATCCTAACTAGTAGTTTAAATTTTAAATTAAATCTATCTTGTATAGGATAAGTGATAAAGAGATAAAATTCTATCCTAGAAGTTAACTACCTAGTATAAACCTCTTTGTAAAGACTGCATAAATAGACTCACCTATTGTACATTGAAACACACAGTGTTTATAAATCTCTTTTTTTTCACATAATTCTTGGCTGGAAATACCTATTTTCTACATGGTATCAGTTTAGGTTCGATTTAGTCACATTAGTAAGCAGCGGCTCGTAGAACTTCAGAAGTTTTTCAGCTAAATGTCTTCTAAAATTGAGCTTGCAGCCTTCACTACCACTAAAGATAGTATTTCATGTTTGACTACTTTGTATTCCCATAACTAGATTGTAGATTCTAGTGCCTCTAATCATATGACACGGAATCTAAGCTTATTTACAGACTATAAGCATTTACAATCTGCCTCCTCAATCAAAATAGTAGAAGGATCTCTTTTAGTAGTAAAAGGGAGTGCTTCTATTCCTATAACTGAGTCCTTAGTATTAAACAATGTTCTCTATGTGTCTAACCTCACCTGCAATCTACTCTTTTTTAGTAGGATAGTTGGTGAATTTCAATGTAGTGCTAATTTTGGGCTGCATGGTTGTGTTTTTCAGGCACAGGGCTCGAGGATGGTGATTGGCAGTGCTAGGCTAAGTAATGGTCTCTTCATCCTTGATGGCTTCTCACCTTATCAACAAGCTGTTTCGAGTTGTCTCCAGTCTACTTTTTCCAATTCTTTGTTATCTAGTGAAGTCATGTTGTGGCATTTTAGGTTAGGACATCCCAATTTCTTTTACCTTGCTAAATTGTTTCCCAAACTATTTCTTAGTAAAAACCATCTTCCTTTCATTGTGATACATGCCATATTGCCAAACACACAAGACACTCTTATGTTTCATCTCCATTTAAACCTACTTCTCCTTTCTTTATAGTCCATAGTGACATTTGGGGCCCTTCTAAGGTCAAAACCATTAATAGGTATAGATGGTTCATTTCTTTTATAGATGATCATTCTCGAACTACTTGGACTTACCTAATAAGAGAAAAATCTGAGCCTGCAACAATATTTAAGAACTTTTATAAAATGGTGGAAAATCAATTTACTTGCAAGATAAAAATTCTGAAAAGTGATAATGGGAGTGAATACCTTAGTCAATCTCTAGGGTCTTTTTTCCGAGAAAAGGGTATCTTTCATTTACATCATGTGTCAATACTCCACAACAGAACGAGGTAGTTAGAGAAAAAATAGGCACTTACTTGAGGTTACAAGATCTCTTTTATTTTCGCCAATGCGCCTAAATATCTTTGGGGGAAAGCTCTTTTGACTGCTACATACTTGATAAATCGTATGCCTAGTAAACCAATTGGGTTTAAAATTCCTAGGGACATTTTTTCATCTTATTTTCCTCATTTTAAATCCCTGTCTTCTCTTTTTCCTTTTCGGGTATTTGGTTGCACATTTTTTATCCATATGCATGAACAACAAAGAGCAAACCTTGATCCTAGGTCAATTAAATGTGTGTTTGTTGGATACTCTACTAGTCAAAAGTGCTTCGGATGTTACTCGCCTCTTACACATAAATTTTATGTCTCTTGTGATGTTACATTTTTTGAAACTCAACCCTATTTTACTAGTACTAAAATTCAAGGGGATAATTTTAGAGAATTTTAGCAATCTAGCTCACTACAGTTCCTATCTCCTATTTCTTTTTCTTACTGCTATTGATAACACTTTGTTGAACCAAAACCATGCTGCTACTATAATTACTGAAAATCCTAAGCTTGTACACTTATTTCTAGCTTGTCTTCACCAGCTCCTAAAACTCCTCGCTCTCATACTACACCTATTTC
>CM033725.1:32499622-32678577 GCA_019671005.1 Hibiscus mutabilis | reverse complement strand
AATCCAGTAAGCTTGTCTTCACCAGCTCCTAAAACTCCTCGCTCTCATACTACACCTATTTCTAGCTTGTCTTCACCAGCCTCTACAACTCCTCGCTCTCATACTACACCTATTTCTACACTTGAGTCTACACCGAACGCACCTCAGCAACCTATGACCTCACAACCTGAAAGCAAACCTCTGGGTGTTTATACAAGGAAAAGAAAGACTATCAAAGAAGCTATTACTCAGCCTATTGCTTGCCGAGAACTGGAACTTAGTCCTGCTGTCATTGATGAAAAAACAGGTAATGATCCCTCTCAAATTCCTGTCTCTATTGATATCGATGATCTTCCCATTGCCCAAAGAAAGGGAGTGAGAAAATGTACTAGTCATCCTATTGAAAGATTTGTTGCCTATGGAAAACTAATGTCTGGTTTCAAGGCATTTACAGAAAATATTGACAGCATAAGGATTCCAATGACAGTTAATGAGGCGTTTGAGAATCCAGATTGGAGAAAAACTATTGAGGAGGAAATTAGTGCACTGTAGAAGAATAATACTTGGAGCCTAACCAAACTACCTAAAGGGAAAAAGGTGATTGGGTGTAAATGGGTTTTCACAGTGAAATACCACTCAGATGGGATCATAGAATGGTTTAAGGCAAGGCTGGTGGCAAAAGGCTTTACTCAGTCATATAGAGTTAATTACCAAGAAACATTTGCTCATGTGGCAAAGATAAACACCATTAGAGTGCTATTGTCCCTAGCTGTAAATCAGGACTAGAAGCTGCACCAATTGGATACTAAAAATGCCTTTTTTAAATGGAAATCTCGAGGGGGTATACATGCAAATCCCACATGGATTGGAGGCTCAGGAAACAAACCAGAAGGTTTTTAAATTAAACTAATCGTTGTATGGACTAAAACAATCCCCAAGAGCATGGTTTGACAGGTTTGCAAAAGCTATGGTAAGGAACGGTTACAAACAATGTTAGGCAGATCATACCCTTTTCAAGAAGGTTGCATCAGATGGTAGAAAGACTTTTCTAATAGTCTACATTGATGACATGATTATTACAGGTGATAATACTGAAGAAATCGGAAAGCTAAAAGTCGATCTGGCAAAGGAGATTGAAACAAAAGACTTGGGAAGTTTAAGATATTTCTTGGGGATGAAGGTGGCAAGATCATCTGAAGGGATAGTCATAAACCAAAGAAAGTACATCTTGGACCTACTCTCAGAAACTAGAATGCTTGGGTGTAAGCCAGCAGACACTCGAATGGACCCAAACTTGAAGTTCAGTAGAGAAGATGGTGGTAGTCTAGTTAATAAAGAATCCTACCAAAGACTTGTTGGTAAATTAATCTTCCTATCACTTACAAGGCCTGACATAGCATACTCTGTAAGTGTATTAATCTACCTGTCACTTACAAGGCCTGACATAGCATACTCTGTAAGTATAGAGAGCCAATATATGAATAATCCCAAGGAAGAACAATTAGAAGCTGTTAATAGAATACTGAGGTATTTAAAGTACACTCATGTTTTTGGGCTTATCTTCAAGAAAAGTCAAGACAAATCAGTGAAAGTTTACACTAACTCAAGATGGGTAGGAGAATTAACTGACAGAAAGTCTGTTAGTGGCTATTGTTCTTTCGTGTGGGGAAATCTGGTCACATGGTGGAGCAAGAAACAGATTGTGGTGTCAAGAAGCAGTGCAGAATCAGAGTACAGGGTTGTGACACTTGGAATCTGTGAAGGCATGTGGCTAAAAAGGCTCTTAATTGAGCTGGAGCTGGATGAAGATAGATCCTTCGAAGTGTTTAGTAACAGCCTATCAACAATTAGTATTGCTAAAAACCTAGTTTAACATGACAAAACTAAGCATGTTGAAATTGATAGGCATTTCATTTACGAGAAAGTTAATAGTGGTGCCGTGAAATTACACTATGTGACTACAAAGAACCAGCTTGCAGATATATTAACAAATGCACTACCAAGAGTGACATTTGAGGAGTTCATATCCAAACAGGGAGTGTACAATATATACTCTCAAGTTTGAGGGGGAGTGTTGGTTAGTGGCGTGTTGTTAGTGTTTGTAGATAAATAAAAGTTGTAAATATATCCTAACAAGTAGTTTAAATTTTAAATTAAATCTATCTTGTATATGATAAGTGATAAAGAGATAAAATTTTATCCTAGAAGTTAACTACCTAGTATAAACCTCTTTGTAAAGGGTCTATAAATAGACTCACCTATTGTACATCGAAACACACAGAGTTTATAAATTTCTTCTATTTCCACATAATTCTTGGCTGGAAATACATATTTTCTACAATATGCTACCTGCAGAATATGTGAAAGCACGTTGGAGGTGGGTGGTGCAGGTATTTGCCCAACCAGCTCTTATAATTCCGCAAACTGCTCTGTGCGGAACATTTTGTTGCTGTTGCACTCTCTGTTCGCCAGATTTTGGGAGGGGTTTTGATCATATCCCAAATTGATTTTAGAGATTGTAGGGGTATTCATTCTATAGGTTTTATGGATCGAAAAACTTAAGCAGCTGATACCATGTAGAACACATAGATTTTGGTAGAGAAAAGGAATGGATTTCTCTATTTCTTGATTTTATTAATAAAGATAGTTCTTATTTATGGTTTACAGAAAAGGCCTAAACTAGAAAAATATTAATTACACAAAATTACAAATAAATTACAGCAACAATCTAGTTCCTTATTTACAGCTATTATTGACTAATATATTAGGAAAATGATTGCTAAATAATAGTGGCTTGATGTGTAGGGAATTTACTTCCCTAATTTATAGCAATCTATAGATACTATATTGAGTTATTCATTTGTTCCCTTGTAGAAACTTTGGGAGGTTTCCAAGTCTTTGAGGATGATACAAGGTACATAGAACAAGCACAAGCTCTAGCCAATATGAAGTTCACCTATGTTGTTTCCTGTCAAATTTATGGGGCACAGAAAAAATCTTCTGAGGCACGAGACCGCAATTGTTACCTTAACATTCTAAATCTCTTGTTAACGTAAGTTGGTGCTCACTATTTCAATCTCATGGTTCAACAAGTAGAATAGAAATTTGATTTCAGCTTTATATATTTGGACACTGCAACGGTATCCATCTCTGCGTGTTGCTTATATCGATGGAAGAGAGGAGGTGGTCAACGGAAGATCTCAGAAGCTTTATTATTCTGTTCTTGTCAAGGGAGGTGAAATTTTGGACGAGGTATGAGACGGCACTTGTCTAATATCAATTTAGCTTACAATAAAGAGTATGTATTTAATGGCATCCTATTATACAGGTAACTTTTTCAAACTGTATAGAGGTGGAAATTCATTCTATCTTAGCCTAATGACATCCTGGAGAGTGTACCGGCTCTTAATTTGCAATATGCAGACTAGAGCTGGTACAACATCGCGTGTTTATTAAAAGTGTCACAAGGCACCATAGACAATAACCTGTTTAATTGGATGAAATTTATTAACATATAGGTAGAAAATGACATTATAATACATTAAAGTACAACTAATTGTTAAATACCTGAATTTTAAATGCTAATAATTTTTTGAAAGGATGTAAACGTGTAAGATTAATTGAATTTGTTTTAAAAAGTTAGCCTATTGATACAATCAGTAGGAGTCAATATCTGTCACTTTTGCCTCAGTTGGTCAACTTAGATTAGACATGAGCATCCCTGTGTCATTATCAACGTGTTACAAGTATGACATGAATACAAAGATGTGAATTCAAACCCATGGAATTACCGGGTGCCAGTAGTGTTATAAAATTGTCAAACAAATTGCCAGTCCGAACTTTATCTTTAACAACATATTCTATGAAAATTTTATTTGGTTTCATTTTTTATTTTGTGAGAAAGGGGCCATGGTGGCCAGAGATGCAATGAATGATGGTGGTTTGTGTGATTGGTGGTTAGAGATTTATTGTTTGAAGAAGATGAACAAGATATTTTCCAGAGAGAACAATACGTTTTTCTGTATTTTCTTATTGTTCTTAATTATCAAAGGTATACAGAGTAAGCCTTTAAATAGGCTGATATAGAGTTTTAATATAACTAAAACTATAATTTTATCTTTAATTTAAATAATACTTATTTCTAATTTAAATAAGACTTCTAGTAAATCTAAACAACTCATTAGGAATAAACTCTAATTACACATTAAATAAAAACTCTAACACTTCTCGTCAACTTACACTCCCTTCAAGCTCTAACACTTCTCGGATAACTTACACTACTCCTCAAGCTGGTGAACAAACGTAGTAGAGCACCAGCTTGGATCTTGGATGTGATGCCCTACTCATATTTCTTCTGTTGTTTCTTAGAGAAAATTACTCTCCGTTCTCGGGAGTCTTTGATTTGAAGAGTGAGGACAGAACCATGATGTTCTTGTACAACAATTGTTGATGCCATTCAACTTATGGTACACTTGAGATGGTTGATGCATCAGTTGGAATATCAAGACTGCTCCTAAGAATGCTCCAGCATGCAGTTCCTGACTAAAAGGTTTGATGCGAACGATATATGAAGTAATCACAGGAATCTACACTCCCCCTCAAGCTGGCAATTACACAGACTAGAGTTCCAGCTTGGATCTTTGATGTAGAATATCTTAAAAAAATATTATCTAGTTTTTAAGGTTAAACTAGAACCTCTTCTCCTATCTTTTAGGATGAATGGCTAAGATAGAACCAAATAATTTTTAAGGCTAAACTATAACCTTTTCATCTATCTATTTGATTGGCTAAGATAGAACCATAAATAGAGAACAAAACAGCAAAATTAAATGAGTAGAAATTTCACCAGAGATGTAAGATTCCAACGAGGGAGAAGCCAAGGAATAAGTGTTGCCTAATGACAGCAAAAAGAAAAATGATGTGTATCCAAGAAATGAGATCGTCAATCTGTTTCAGATTGGTGACAGCATCAAGATCGTTGTTGGCTCATGATACCATGAGAGAAAGGGGCCATGGTGGCTGGAGATGCAATGAATGATGGTGGTTTGTGTGTGATCGGTGATTAGGGATTTGTTGTTTGAAGAAGATGAACAGGATATTTTCTAGAAAGAACAATATGTTTCTCTGTATTTTCTTATTGTTCTTAATTATCAAATGTATACAATGTAAGCCTTTAAATAGGCTAATATAGAGTTTTAACATAACTAAAACTATAATTTTATCTTTAATTTAAATAATACTTATTCCTAATTTAAATAAGACTTCTAGTAAATCAAAACTACTCATTAGGAATAAACTCTAATTACACATTAAATAAAAACTCTAACACTCCTCGTCAACTTATATATTTATCACACTAAGGTAGCATATTGGTGAAGTTTTAAGCATTTAATTTGCCTATTTTAGAAGAGTATTGCATTATGCCTGCCTCATTCTTCTTCTCCTGTCTATGTTATTAAATCCATAGTTTAAGGTACAAAGTACATTCTAAAGTGAATTAGGACTTCTTTTTTAAACCTTATATTGTCAATCCTTTTAATGCTAGAAATGGTATTTCAAGCTAACATAAGATGGGTACTAGAGATTTTGAAGATTGGCCATTTCAGTACTGCTAATCATGTAAAAGGAAAGAGCACTAGAAATGGTTAAGGTGTCTTGATCTATTTGTGCAAAATGTTCATATCACTCCTGAATTCTTCTTTGTGAAATATTATTTGATGCTTTCAAACTTTTATGCAATCAGTTTCATTTGTTCCATGTTATTAAAAAATAAATGGGGGGATGAAAATATTCCTAGGAAATATATCGGATCAAACTGCCAGGTCCCCTGACAGAAATCGGTGAAGCGAAGCCTGAAAATCAAAATCATGCAATTATTTTTACTCGTGGAGAAGCCCTTCAGACCATAGACATGAATCAGGTAGCCTGTTTTACCCCTTTTAAAGATGCACTAAGAAGCTCATTTTTTCAGTGTTTGCTGAGGATAATTACATCGAAGAGACTTACGAAAATGGAAATAATCTTTTAGAAATCTAACCTTGTTTACCAGTGTAAAAAATGTCTTAGCAAGATTGCACACTGTTTTTCCATGCTTTGTTCTCAGGACAATTATTTTGAAGAGGCTTATAAAATGAGAAATGTTTTGGAGGAATTTCTAAAATCTCACCGCAATGAGAGAAAGCCATCAATATTGGGTTTGAGGGAGAACATATTTACTAGGAGGCGAGTTTACCAATATCTTGTTGGATCAGTTTGATATGTTTGGGCATAAAACTGTGATTAAGCCGGTGAAAATGTGACAGGATGCGATACATAACAGTTTGATAGTATTAATACATGTATTTTCTTTTATTTGTTTGACAGTGTTTCTTCTCTAGCTTGGTTCATGTCCAGTCAAGAGACTAGTTTTGTTACAATTGGGCATCGCATTCTAGCAAATCCTCTGAGGTAGGCCTGGAATTTCTTTCTTAAATCCTTTCCGTTATGTGATATTGCATGGAATAGCTGACATTCATATTTGACCCACATTGTTTATACCTTAAATAAGCTTAATGAGGGGCAGAGAGAGAGAGTTCATGAACAAATTCAGTAACTTCCCCCATTGGTTTTGTGTATTTAGTACTTATTTATTGATGTTTTTCTTTTACATGTGATATCAGTTAAGCCACTAAAAACGGTATGGTTGTACAAACTCCAAAACTTTGGCCTTGGAAGGTTTTGGTTGAGCTTTAGCAGCCTTATTGTTGTTGCTTTACCATACGAGTTTCTCTTAACTGTTTTTATCTTATCATTCCAGGGTGAGATTCCATTATGGTCATCCTGATATATTTGACAGAATCTTCCATGTAACAAGAGGTGGCATAAGTAAAGCTTCAAAAATTATTAACTTGAGTGGGGATATATTTGCTGGTAATCTTCAGTCAGCTCAATTCTCTAACTTAAAAGCTATAATCTGCTTGTTAATTATGTTATATTGTTCAGGGTTCAATTCTACTTTGCGTGGGGGTTATGTAACACATCATGAATATATCCAAGTTGGTAAGGGGCGTGATGCTGGAATGAATCAGATATCTGCTTTTGAAGCTAAGGTTGCCAATGGAAATGGAGAGCAGACACTCAGTCGGGATGTTTATCGTCTTGGGCGTCGGTTTGATTTCTATAGAATGTTATCATTCTACTTTACAACCGTGGGCTTCTATTTCAGTAGCATGGTATGTTAACTAGAGTAAATTGGACTGCTCCAAATTTTTGGTGACTAGGTTACTTATCTAGGAATTTTATAGTCTGATCAGTTTTCAAGATGAAGCATTATTCTTAAATGATCTGGGTAACAATCTTTTGTAGTATTTAAAGTCTGACCACATCATTTCTGAGTAGTTGAATGGATTTTCATATCACCATAACTCGGCTGCATTTTCATAAAAAATGAAGGAAAAAAGAGGCGAAGTAAATAACTATGTATCTATGTCAATAAAGACTTACATCATTCGGGAATTACTATGTTTCAGGTTATAGTCCTTACAGTATATGTATTCTTATATGGACGTTTATACATGGTTATGAGTGGATTGGAAGAAGAGATTCTTGAGAATGCAACCACACATCAGAACAAGGCCCTTGAAGAAGCTTGGCAATACAGTCAGTCTTCCAGCTGGGCTTGTTGCTGGTGCTGCCCGTGGTTATGGAAGTTGGCCTGGAAAAAGGGTTTCGTACTGCTCTGTGTGACTTTATCATCATGCAGCTACAACTTGCATCCGTATTCTTTGCTTTCCAGCTTGGTACAAAAGCACATTTTTTTTGGAAGAACTATCTTGCATGGAGGTTCTAAATATCGAGCTACTGGTCGAGGCTTTGTTGTTTTTCATGTAAAGTTTGGGGATAACTACAGGCTGTACTCTGGAACTCATTTTGTAAAAGGGTTGGAGCTTCTCACTCTCTTGGTCGTCTATGAAGTTTAGGGGGAATCCTATCGCAGTTCAAGCCTTTATATGTTCATAACAGTCTCCATGCGGTTCCTTGTTGGATCCTGGTTGTTTGCTGTTAGATTATCCGATAGAGTTAGAGTCCTTATGTAAATAGTAGTTTAAATTAAAGTTTAAAGATAGAGTTAGAGTCCTCATGTAAATAGTAGTTTAAATTAAAGTTTACTTCCTAAAAGATAGAGTTAGATGTCTTGTGTACTTAGGACTCCTAATTGTAACTAAAGTCCAATACTTGAGTCTATAAATTCACTGTAAAGGGATGTAATTTTTTGAAAATATTCAATAACAGAAAATCAATTCTGTTTTCTTCTTCTTTTCTACAGAAACTTAAATTCTGCTTTATTTTTATGTGTTAATTAGTTTTTCCTAAAGCTAGAAAATTGTTTTTCTACATTTGCCCCTTTTGTGTTCAATCCATCTGGTTTTGACTGGCAAAAAACAGTGGATGACTGGACAGATTGGAAGAGGTGGATGGGAAATCGCGATGGTATTAGTTTACAGCCTAATAAAAGTTGGGAATCATGGTGGGAAGAAGAACAAGAACACCTCAAATTAACAAATATTAGGGGAAGGCTGCTTGAGATTATCCTTGCATTTCGCTTCTTTGTTTACCAATATGGGATTGTCTACCACCTTGATATAGCTCGTCACAGCAAAAACATTTTGGTATTATTTACTACACTTTACTTTTTCCTACAAACCCTTGTTTATTTTTATGGGACTTTTTCTTTGTTTTTCTAGTTCATACTTCCATCTCCTTATCTTCTAACTTATTATCCTTGTAGGTTTACGGACTTTCTTGGCTTGTTATGCTAACGGCACTGCTAGTGTTAAAGGTATGCAATGAAGCTTTAAGCAAATTTGTTCAAAGTGACATGGTTAGAGCAGCTTCATGTTTAAAGAACCGGAAATATGCTCCTCTGATCATGGGCTACTCTTAACAGTAGCTTCACGTTTAAATAACTGTGGCTACATGCTCCACTGGGCTCTGGATACTCATGCCCCCTCATAATTTTCTAACCTTCTTAAAATATCATAAATGTTAATGTTTAACTTTTCCTCTTCCTGTTTATGTATCCCCATTTTGACAGATAGAATTAATGGGTAGGCGAAGATTTGGTACCGACTTTCAGCTCATGTTCAGGATTCTTAAGGCATTTATAGTCCTCGGGTTTGTGTCAGTCATGACTCTGCTATTTGTAGCATATGGCCTCACAATTTCGGATTTGTTTGCTGCCGTCCTTGCCTTCTTACCAACGGATGGGCAATTCTCCTCGTAAGTTTTAAAACTTTTAGATATTACATTACCATATATTCCATGACATATAGTAGCAGCTGCTCGGTTTAATCGTTGCATGCTTATTATTGTCTCACTTACATGCTCAATATATCACACCAATACTAGAAAGCTTTTAGAGTCTCTCGTGAAGAACAAGTATGAGTCATGCTTTAATTACAACCAATTTTCATCTTTTCTTACTTGGATTCAGGTATGCTTATTTTTTTTCAAAAAAATCAACATATTTGGAGGATCATACCTTTATACCCATTTTTTAATAGTTCTCATAGGTATTAAACATACATATTTTATGGAAAACATGGATGTATACCTGAAAACTTTCTTCATTCTAGCCAGTTGATACAGTGAATGAAACTACTAATGCATGAGTTTATTTTTCTTTCTGAAGATGGTGTTAAGAACTACAAAGATTGTCAAAAATGCCAGATAAATCCTTGTTTCTTATACTATTTGAAACATACCATAATTTTTACCTTTATTTTTTATATATATTTTTAAAAAATAGGATTATGTATCTGGAATGGGTATGCTCAATCTTTTTTAAATTTCCACATGTTTTGTCCCCCACCACCCCAAATGTTGGACACAAATACTTGAAGATAAATGAAGAGTTCGAACAACATAGTTTGCTACTGATTAATTGCAGTATTCTCATGAAATTCTAAAGTTTTTCTTGTTTGTTTTCGTTGTGGCATTCCATAGATTGGACAAGCACTGAGGCCAATGTTGAAAATCTTAAAATTTTGGGACTCAATAAAGGAGCTTGCAAGGGCATATGAGTATATCATGGGTCTGGTATTGTTCATGCCCGTAGCTATCTTATCATGGTTCCCATTCGTATCCGGGTTTCAAACCGGATTGCTCTTTAGCCAAGCATTTAGCAGAGGACTCCAGATTTCCATGATCCTTGCTGGAAGAAAAGAGAGAGACAACATTCCCCCAATTAAGTATGCCTGAAAATTCTTGTGCTTTTATCCCCTTTTTTTTGTAAGTTGTCTCATCTTCTTATGACAGACTTGGTGTTTATTAGATATTTCGAATACAAATTTAATATTTTATGACATTCGTTTGGGTCAGGTCATGATTAGTGTCGTTATGAAACGTGAATCAATATCAATACCAAGATCAAGGTTTGTATTTTCCAGTATGGAAAACTTATGTATCCTTAACACAACTAATGTTTATCCTAACATTGAATCTTTTTTTGCACTTTATGTTTCCATCCTATTGTGAGATTGCATGCTTTAACCTTTTTTCTCATGTTCCTACACAATAATCACATTATGTGAATATAATGTACTGCTCGATACAATTTTCCTTGAATATCACTCGCTTTATCATTAAAAAATTTTAAAAATGTGTCTGAAAGTACCAAAATAGTTATTCATATAAAGTTTACCCAAGCCTTTCAATTTTAGGGGTTAGGGTTTTAGGTTAGAGTTTATAGTTTAGGGTTTAGTGTGTAGGGTGTAGAATGTAAAGTTTATGATTATAATTTAGACTTTAGGGTTTAAGGTGCTAGTATTTGGGATTTAGGTTTTAAATTTTATAAAATCCATCAAAAAATTAGAATTTAATATATGTTTATTTTTATTTTTTATAAAACTATCCTCAAAAAGAAAAGCTCAATTTAAAAAATCTAAAAATTTTAAAAAAGTCAAAAATTTTTTCTCTATTTTTTTAAAATTTAAAGGTGATTACGATGTATTTGTTCATATATATTCTTTAACCCTTTGACAACACACCTTCAACAAAGAGCCAAATCTCTAAATATCTTTTTTTTTTATTGGAGCCACTTGTTGTATTTTTTTCTTTATTTTAATAAATCTTTTTTTTTTCTTTAACGTTCATAGCTTTTGCCCTAAATTTACTTTATTCTCTTTAGAATTTTTACAATATATGTAATTAATCTTTCAATATTCCCCTATTTTAGTAACAACTTTTCTCTTCTTTTCATGTTTTATTGATTAATCGTTAGAAAATTAGGATTGTAGTTTTACTTGCATGCAATATTACGTTTTATTGATGGAATGACTTTAGATTTGATTTTATATGAGATTATTAATATCTTGATGGAAGTGGATAAATGTTTTGGGTTTAATTGTTTAATTTATTTTATTTTTAGTTTATTTAAAAAAATAAAAAATAAAAGTAATTTATCAATTTATTATAATGTGATGAAATTTTTTTCATAACTCTAAATTAAATACTTAAATATAAAATTTTTAGGGATGTTCAAAAAATGTGTATAGTTTAGGTACCTATTTCTGATTTAAGCCTAAAAACTATCCTCAAAAGTGTGACGGCTCAATTTAATACATCTTCAATTTGAGGGATAGAAAAGTTATAGTATTTTTTATTTTTAATTGTCTCAAGGTAATTATAATTTAGTATATATTAAATACAAATTTATTGTTTATTTTATTTGACTTACATTTTCCCTAAAATTAATTTAAATCTCTGTGTCTTTTTAATGAACATTTAAAGCTTTTGTCCTAAATTTACTTTATTCTCTTTAGACTTTTTACAATATATGTAATTAATCTTTCAAGATTCCTCCCTATTTTAGTAACAACTTTTCTCTTCTTTTCAGATTTTATCGATTAATCGCTAGAAAATTAGGATTGTAGTTTTATTTGTGGTAGATTAGATGTTTATGCAATATTATGTTTTATTGATTGAATGGTTTTAGATTTGGTTTTATATTAGATTATTGATATCTTGATGGAAAATTATTCAATAAGTGGATAAATGTTTTCACGAACGGGATAAATTCATAGGTTAGAGATTTAGTTTAGCGTTTAGAGCGTATGAACTTAGGTTTAGTAGTTTAGGATTTAGATTTATGATTAGAATTTTAAAGCTTAGGGTTTAGGGTAGTAAGGTTAGGGGTTTACATCATAACCCTAAATTTAACCTTAAACCTTAAATATTAACCTTAAACCTAAACTCATAAACTCTAAAGTCTAAATTACATCTCAAACCCTTAAATTTAACTCAATTAGGTAAAAACTTGTAAAGGTTTATTAATACAAATCCTAAAAAAATTATGATTTAATTGTCTATATAATCTCAAATTTCTTAAATATGATTAGAAATTAAACATTTTTGTTTAGAAATTATTGTTGCAGTGTGTTTTTTTTTCATCTTGTGTTAGATATATTGAATTTCCATAGCTGCAAAAAATATATAGTGATTTTTATTTTTATGAAAAAGTTTGTTGGTTGTATGTTAACTTTATGAAAAATTGAGCAAGTACATGGGGTCGATTGGTCAAGTTATTTATTTTTATTTTTTTATATTATCTTAAGATCATTAGTTCTAGACTCATTAAGAGCATTTCTCTTCAACTTCTTAAAGTCCTTTTCCCCCTTTCCTCTAGGCAGGAGTGGAATTAGATTTAGGATTTGTCAAAAAAAACTTCATAAAAACTTTTGTGCATTTATACTTAGAATTTTTTAGAAAATATTTCATGCACTAACAATGAAAATTTTATTTTTCATGAATGAATTTGATTTAGAGTTTAGAATTTAATAATTTATATTTTAGGTTTAAAATTTAAAACTTTTAGTTAAAATTTAGAGAATTTAAAACTTAGACAACATGAGTAAAAGGATTTAGAAATTTTAGATTTCAATGAGTGAAAGAAGAGAGTATCAAGGTAGTTTTTGGTTCTAGATTTTTTTAATAAATATATTTATTTTTAAATACAAGTTATTTTAAAAAAATATATACTTGTGTTAATTTTATCACACATCCCTAAATTATGATCCTTATTTTAAATTGATTTTTAAATTTTTCAACATTACAATTTCACCCTTAATTTATAACCTTCATTCAAACTAGTCCCCAAACTTTTGAATATTTCAATTTCATCCTCGATATGAATCTCATTTTAAATTGATCCTCAAACTTTTTGAAAATTCTGATTTCATCCCTAAATTATCATTATATGCTAACCTACCCCATGTTAATAATAGAACTGTTATGAAAATTGTTAATTACCATGTAAACATTGATGTGTAATATGTAATAATATGAAGTGGCATAAACAATAATTTGACGATGAAATTAGAATGTTTAAAAAGTTTTGAGACCAGTTAAGAATGATGATCATAATTTAAGAATAAAGTTTGAATATTTAAAATTTTAAGGACCAATTTAAAATAAGAATCATAATTTAGGGACATGTGTTGCAATAAAATCAATACAGCAAGAACAATAAACCGGATCATCAAGTTTGGTCGGATCTAATTTGAGTCCGAGAATATATTTATTTGGCAAATGAATAGTGGAGCGACTGAAAGGCAAGGCAGAGAAGCAGGAAGAAGGATGAGCTTAAAACACCATAACTCCAACTCTGCAGCTGCTCAATCTCTCACTTTTGATGATGTTGCCGACTTCTTCTCTCTTCCTCTTGACGACGCCTCTTCCACTCTTGGTATTTTCTATTTCTAACCTTTCAATTTCAATTCCTTTTCTGTTTATCATTTTTCTCTATTGAATATCCTTCCCTCAGGCGTTAGCGCCTCTGTTCTCAAGAAAATCTGCCGTGAAAATGGCCTTGACAGATGGCCGTATCGCAAGGTAACCCCTCTTTTTCTCTACATCATTTTTTACTCATCTTGTTTTTTTTTTTTTCTTTCTATCGCTCAAACTCCCATCAAATGGCTGGATATCGTTATCTGCTTTGATGGGTAGTTTGGATTTTTAGTGTACAAAAGGAAATTTCAATTCTTCACTTTCTCGACTATCTGCACTTTTATGGTGATAATTATCAAAGTTCCACCAAATGGTTAGATATTGTCATAGCTTTGATGGGTAGTTTGGATTTTTAGTATACAAAAGGAAATTCCATTTCTTTATTTTCTCGACTGTCTGCACGTTCATGGTGATAATCGATGTTTAGCCATTTTGATTGGACGCCCAATTGTGTTTTTTTGTGTGCCTGCTTTGCATTTGTGCAATTAAACAGATATGGTTTTTTTTTTTCTTTCTACCTTCCCCTTTTGTTGGGAGTCGTTTAATTTTGTGCTATTTTGTTTCATTGTATGTGGTTTTTTAAAATGAGGTCTAGTTTTTAGCTGGGAAGAGCATTGAAGAAATTAGGAGGCATGCAGGTAGAGAAAGATTAAGGCAAATCGCTGAGCTTTCAAAGGTTCATCGGCAAAGGTATAATGTCAAAAGATTTGTTCGATTTGATTGCCTTAATTCATGATAATTTGGACTTTTTATGTTGGTTGTGGTGTTCAAGTTGGTGTTCTTGTGGATTCATCTTGACAGTAACCTGTGTGTGTCATGCTTTTATGAATTTTGTTAACAAATAATTCACCATAAGCTGTGTTATTATCAATCAATTATGTAGGAGAGAGAATTATTTAGATAACTGCTTACAAAAACTATTGAGGACAATGCTAAATGAGCCTGCCAGTCGGCTATCTTGTCATAGGAAAAAGTTCTGTCATAACTATGTTACTTGGACAAGGATGAGTGTCGGATGTGCACATGTCTAACACGACTATGTTCTGCTTTTCTTAAAGTTTTTCCATGTATTTAGAGGGTTCTTGGAGGGTTATGTCTCTGTACTTATGCTCAGATATTTGTTAGATACTAGTATTAAACACTGATATTTTAAGAGAATCAAGAGTGGGAGTGACATTGTCATAACCTCTAAGGCATACGAAAATACAGTAACTCATAAAAGTTTAAGTTTGTACTTTTAAGTTCAGAGCTTTTTCTTCTTTTTATAATTTTCTTTCAAGAAAAAAAAAATCCATGAAACTTATCAGGTGTACTTGGCTCATTATTGTGAGATGGATTCTTTGAACCTATCTTGGTTAAGCTCCATTTAGTGCTTTGTGGAAACATTGGCAAACCTGTGTTCATGTAACAGATTTATTTTTCTTTTCTTTTCCTTTCCTTTTTTGGTAGTGAAGCGCTAAATGAAGGTTCCAAGCACATTGTTTCTGTTCGTAATATGTTTGGGTTTTTATTGATTTCATGTTTGTTTTCCCTTTAAAAAACCTCACTAGGATTCCTTTAATGGTGTAGATTAAAAGTTCAAAGAGATGATGAAATAAGATAATACAAATATCTCACCATATCATCTATGTTAAACTTGTGAATCTCACTTGGTGTGTGTGTATTTGTTGGGCTATAAATGAACCGAGCTTGAACAAACAAATCTTAGTTCATGTTCGTTTATTCTTTTTAAGCTTGCTCATGTTCGGTTCATGTTGTTTATTTAAAATCATGCATGTTCTTGTTTGTTAGTTTAAATTCAACAAACTTGTTCATGAACATTAAACGAACATGTCCATGAACATAAAAGGGAATATGTTCACAAACAATTAAAAATGTGTTCATGAATAATAAAACATAAAAGGGAATATGTTCACAAACAATTAAAAATGTGTTCATGAATAATAAACAAACAAATCATAAATAAGCATATTTCTTATTGTTTTGATATAAAATTTCCAAACATAAATATTAATAACTAAATTATAAATAAATAAATAAACACATCAACAATAGTAATATTCGATTATAATAGTAAACGAGCTTGTTTATAAACATAAATGAACCAAACATGCCTTATATATGTTCAGTTCGTTTAATAAAAGAGCATCAAAATCTTATTCATGTTCATTTATTTTGCTTGATAAATGAACATAAAGAAACAGAAATCAAGCTGTCCATCGAATGCTATGTTCATTTGCAGCTCTATGTATGTTTCCTTTTTATACTCTGATATTAACAAAAAGAGTGATAGAATAAGTTTCGACTTGTATCACAGTCAATAGTTCCAATTAGACAACGGAGGTTAATGATAATGTTGTTCGGCCCATATCCTCTTTCTTTTTACCCAAATCAAAAACAACTGAAGAAGTCATTAATCTTATGGCCGCTCACTGGCATTCATTGTTGCAAAACAAAAATACACTTGTTGGGTTGCTTCTTCACCCTTGATTACTGCTCTTCAACACCTCCACTCACTGGCATTGCAGTTGTTAAGACTGAAAACTTTCATGAGAAATGTATGCTGTTCATGTTTCTTTGCAAATGGTCACCGTTGTTGAAGCGCAATGTTCCTCTTTTACTGGCATGCCAATTTTTTGTATTATTGACCATTTGAAACTTTGTATTACTGTTATTTCATGGTTCTGCATGCTGCAGCTCTCAATCTCAACCACAAAACAATGAACAACCCAAATTACAAGGTGGTGCTGCAGTGCCGAACTTACAGCAACAAGGAGCAAAACACATGCAAACAGCACAGGCCCTGAATTTTAGCCATCAAAGCTTGATGATAGGAACGAAAATGTCAGATGAATTTAAGTTTGGATTCCCATCCGATGGCTTATCGATTGCTACAAACAAATGGTGGGGAAGTAGCAAGTCTGATGTCCATGAAACCGTAGAGGTTGATAGAGCTGAAACCGAGGGAGAAGACAAGAATCAAAGTATAGAAGAGCCTGATGATGTGGCCAACAACAAACCAGATGAAAATGACATTAGTCCTCAGGGGTCAGCTCTGCTGGCAGCTGTTAGAAAAAGAGCTATGGAAGAAGGGCGAGAAGCACTTAAACTTGGCGTCCACAGAGGCTGTGCAATGAAAAAGCTAAGTAGCAGGAAGGCATCCCTGCTACATCAAATATTCAAATCTTCATTACCTAATGACTGGTTTCATGGCCCTACCTAGTTTTATCAAGAACGAGAAGATCCAGATATAAATGACTTCGAGTGCAAGGTAAGACTGTAGAGCCGGATACTGACATCATTGGCTTTCAGTTATTTCCCTTTAAAATCTTTGGCTAACCATGTATGTTGAACAATGGTTCATAACTGTTAGTGGTGGCTTCTGCAGCATTACCGTGAATGTTGTAATTTAGATACACTTAGCTAGTGATTGATTAAATACTTTAGCTATCCCAGGATGCATATAAACATTACTAGAATGGAGTTTGTTCATGATTGAAGGTTCGGTCCACACCGATAGGTTGAAGATTATGTGAACAAATGTGTCCCAAAATTAACTCTAATATACTGTGAAGTGATCTTGATTTGTATGTGTGAGAATTTGATGGATAAGTTTGGTCATTTTCGTTGAGTAGCTGAGCAGTTAACAATAAGAAAGTTTTTGTCATATTGCTTTGATCTTTTGATTTCATATAATGGGATGTGAATATGTTTTAACTTTGTTAATTTTGCATTGAATGCTATCATGATGATTTCCATGTTCAAGGAGAGATCAACTTGTAAAACAACACACATGTATACATATACATATAATGGTTGATTTTGTGTCGTGAGTTTACTTTAATTCATTTGATGAATTACTAAATTACTCTATTTTAAACTGTGATTATTATTATTATAATAATATTTTTGTTTCTTTAATTTTTTGGCTTAACTATAAAATAGGTGCTCAAATGTTACCACTTTTTTTGTAATAGTTTAAAGTATTTTTTGGCTGAAATAGGTGTCAGACATTTCAATTTTGCCCGTTTTAGAGTTAATTTGTCAAAAATAATTTCATCATTCGATAATAGCTTCAAACGTGACTTTTATTGTTTTATTTTCAAAAATAAACTGAATAAAACGTAATTGTCGCTAATGATAGTTTTGTCGAACTCCACCATTGTTGTCGCCGGAGTCTCCACCTATTTCTCCCAACCATTCATCGTCAATAACTGGCGGAACCACCCATTGTCAATAAGCGGTGGGAGGCGCATCAATCGAACAACGAACGTGAAATACTCTAGCCGTTCAACATTTGATTGACACACCTCTCGTCGGTTACCGGTGATGGATAATTGGGGCACGTCTATCGACGAACGGCGATAGTGGGGTTCAACGAAACTATCAGCGGTGCTAATAGCGGTAATTTTAGAATTAAGGGGTTTGGGGTTTTAGGATTTGGGATGTTTTGGAGATTTTAAAAAATTTAGATTTTTAAAAAAAAACTTAAATAAAAAATAAAAAACAAATGTCAATTTCTGATTGTGTGATGAATTATTTTAACGGTGTTACCTTAAAATAATAACGTAATGAAATTCTAGCTACCGATTTTAGACATAAACAAAACGTTAGGCATCTATTTCAGCAAAAAAATACTTTAGGCACCTATTGCAAAAAATATATAGTTTGTGCACACCTATTTTATAGTTAAGCCTATTTTTTAAATGTAATCTTAAAATAAAAGAATTAACAAATATTATTTAAGAATCGAATGCGTGAATTCAAAAAAAATTCATTTATTAGTTTAGTTAAGAAAAATCTAAAAAATGGAGTGATATAAGTAGGGATGAGCATTTTATCTGACCAGTCGGGTTCCGACCCGACCTCGATTTTTTATTAGGCGCGAAGTCGGGTTCAAGTTTATGGTGGAAAATATTCGACCCGATCCGAGATTAGTTGTGTAATTTTTTTAAAAGGGTATTTTATAATAATATCCCTATTTATATTTTTTTATAATTAGGTCCTTAAAATTGAATTTTTATTTATAATTTAGTCCTTAAAATTATTATTTTTTACGATTAAGTCTCCTAAATTATTTTTTACAATTAGGTCCCTAGAATTAATTTTTTTCATAGGTTGGGTCGGGGTCAGGTTTAGGGTATTTATTTTTGGGTCGGGTCGGGTGGGCCAAAAACCCGACCCTTACCCATCCCTAAAAGGGGTGAGCAAAACTTGATTTGACTTGAAAAAACCAAAATTTTTTACTCGACTCTAGGTGAAAAAACTTGACTCGTCTTGACTCGAAAAAATTTCAAATAGAGTTCGAGTTGTAAAATAGAAATTCAAATAACTCGAATTTTTTAGTAATTAGTGGATTGATTTTTAAGTTTGAGTCGAGTCCTTTAATTTTTCTGATATATATACCGATATAAAAATATGAAGAAATATGTCACATATAAAAAAATGAAGAAATATATATATATATAGAGAGAGAGAGACGTTTAAATTAAAATCAAACTATATTATAATATGATAAATAATTATAATTAAATTTATATATAAACTAAAAAACTCGACTCGAACTCTATTCGAATTTCATAAACTCAACTGAAATTGAAAAAAATTAAATAAAGTTTGAATTGTAAAATATGACGCGCCAATTCAAAAAACTCAAATTTTTTTGACTCGATTTGGTTCAATCGAATGCTTATCCCTAATCACTAGATTGAAGGTAACAAGACGAAAAAAGAAAGAAGTGGGCGATTAGAAAAGAAAAGGAAAGGAAAATGGTGAAGAACGAGGTTTTAGGGCTTTTTGTACTTTATTCAAAACGATGTTTTTTTGGCGACTGACTAGCCCAACTTAGGATTCGTGTCCCTCTCTATCTTTCTGGAATAATTGCAATTTAATCCCTCTGATTTTGTATGTATTTTGATTTGGTCTTATTTAGCACGATTAAATGATATTTTTGTCCTTTTGTTTTCAATTTCTAATTTAGTCTAGCATGCTTCTTTATTTATTTAATTTTTTTATTATTTTTTGATCGACAATATATGATATTATTGGAAAGAAAAATCATATAAAAAATACCATGAGAGCCTCATTAAAAAACTCCTAAAAATCAAAACACCATAACAATCACACAATTAGAGGCATCGGCCTTGCCTCACGCCAACCACGTACTGCATACTCTTCACATCCTCAAAGCCAAAGCAACAAGCAAATAGATTAGCATGCATTTCATATAAAATTTCTTTTACAAAAAAGATAACATGATTTCTTTTTAAATATATTAATTTTGGATATCGTGTTCTAATTATTTTCGCACATAACCGATTTCTGAACTAACTTTGACTCCGAATTCAAATACATGCATAATTAAGAGTATTTAGTTGTAAGTAACTAAAAATGATTGATGATGACTCTATCCTTTGACAAACTTTCAAGGTGTCCAACATTTTTAAGCTCAATAAAAATGGTTTTGAGAGTGGGTTTTAAAGAAATTTTAAAACATTATAAAATTATAGTGTGATAAAAGATGATAAGATGAATTCGCATGTGTTTAGAATGGTAAGAAAAAAAATAATGGAGAATGATAGTTCTGTCAAAAATGATGACAAAAGAAAATTTAAAAAAATTTAAGAAGAAAATAAAAAGAGAAAAACAAATTTCACATATATAAAGAAATCATTTTTGGCTTACATGTCAACAAAAGCATACCACATAATCCAACCGTTTAAGACCTAACAATAGAGTTACTAGAAAACCAAAATCCGCATATTAGGTTGAGATTATTATAAATTTTGGTTAAGTAAAGATGTATTATATTTTAAAGGTAAATTTTAGGACTCGAATTCAAATAAGATAAAGATAACGTGAGCATCATTTACAACTCATTTAATTAGCAGGTCTTTGTTTATTATACGATTTTCACAAATATTAAGCATCATATTCAACGATTATCAATTGGTTTATCGAGATGTAACGTTATGTTTTTTAAGTAAGATTATAAGTTTGGATCGTATTGTTGTGAATAAGTCAAATTGGATTGATAGGATCACTCAATAATGGGTCGTTGATGTATCCAGTTCAAATTAGTCGTCTAATAGATGAAATATCGATGATTATATAAAAACATGAGTATATTTTATTCATATCACACATGACTAAAATTTAGGGTAAACTACCTATTTGGTACCCTACATATTCTCGCATTTTTATTTTGAACATCCAACTATTTTTATGGATGATACCTAACATTACGTTTTATTTTTATTTTGATACCCCTTCGTTGAAAAATAATGACAAAATTGACGTGACATTTTTTATTAGGGAAGGAAAATAAAAAACTAAAAAATATCACGTCAGCTTTATCGTTAATTTTTAATGGCATGGTACCAAATAGAAACAAAACATAACGTTAGGTACCACTTTGCCAAAAAAATATAATTAGATGACCAAAACAGAAATACAAAAATAGATAGGTACCAAATAGGTATTTTACCCTAAAAATATAAATTCACGGTTAAAACTTCCGACTAAAATATTATTGATTACTATGATTTAAAATAACACTTGAGAGTTATAAGTAGTTTTTAGTTTTTCAAGCTAATGATTATGGCTTTGATCGTCTACCGATAATAATTTATTTATTTGTTATTTGTTTTTTTGTTTATTTTTTATTTTTATTTTTTGTTTTTTGTCAATTGTTTTGGTCGTTCTTCATCTGTCGTTATAGCACGTTCTTTGTCTGCTTCTATGACACGCTGATATTGAAGATGTTTATAACTTAGTGCATGTTACAATTGAATCTTGTTACACAACATTACATAGGTTGGTTGTTCGTGGGGTTAACCAATACGTTTTCTCTTTTTTTATTGGTTGAAATAATTCAATAATATGTGCTTTTTTAGTGAGCACTCTAAAATTTGACTGTGGTATTTGATTAAAAAACACTGGAGACTGTCATGAAATTGTGATAGTTTCGTTTTCAAATTCTAGAACAAAAGAGAGAACTATAAGAAACTTAAAAATGATTGCTTTCCTTAAATGATTAGTAGTCTTAACTTATAAGAAAAATGCAATTTATTATTATTATTGCATTTCCTTTTTTGCAATTTAATATTGTAAAAGTAAACTAAAAGAGGAGGTTTGAAAAAAATAATCAGATTAATTGAGACAAACTTTATTGAAAAAGTTATGGTTCAAATCAAAGGCTCTATTAACTTCCCCCATTAGGGGCTTTATTTTCTCCCTAAACCCGTCATTATACCCCGAATAAAAGGCACTTTTGTTTACTTAGGAAATTAATCAAATATCAAGACAAGATTACATGTTTGTCCAAAATTAATTGCCATTATTACCCTTGTGAATCATTGCATATCAAAATTATCTTCATATTTTTTTATATTATTTGGTCAAAAGTTGTACTTAATAGTTTAATTTGGTTTTAGTTCAGATAAAATTAAAGTTGATCAATAATATTTTATTTTATTAAAATATTAAATAGAAAGTGTCTTAATATGTTAAGAATTCTCGAACTTTTGAAGAAAATAATGGCCTTGTTTGGTAATTAGCGGATAGCTGATAGCAGATATCGAATTATATTAGCTGGTAGTAGATAGCAAATAGCTAATAACATTATCTGATTTGATTAGTGAATTTCATTAGCTGATTGTATAAAAGTGTTTGGTAAAATTAAGTGATAGTTGTTTGATTATTTGAACAAACAAAATGATATATAAGGACATGATTATATTTGATATTTGTTTGAATAATTTATTAGTTATTAACATTTTGTATCTATTAATATTAATTAGATTATGAAAAAAAATTAATATCATTATTGAGCATATATGAGGATGTACATATTAATTTTTTATTTATGAAATTATATTTTTAATATATTTTTAATAATTATTAAATTTAGTTGTATATATTAATTTCTTATCTATGAAATTATATTTTAAATATAATTTTATTAATTATTAAACTTATATGTATTTATTAATTTATATATTATTTTTTATTTATGAAATTATTTTTTAAAAATTTTATTAGTTAATTAAATTTATGTTATTTAGAGACATTTTTTATAAATATCAAGGACATAATAGTCTTACAAGTCTTTTATCCAAACCTCTAAATCAAAAAGCTCTTAAAATGAGCTTTTTTAAAATGAGAGGTTTCCCTTCAATCCGCTATTACAATCATCTATTTACCAAACATCCAAATTAGCGGATTTGACTGGTCAAACCTCTAAAAATGCTTCAAACATCTAATTTTAGCTGAAAAATCTATTTACCAAACAAGATCAATAATTAAGTTTTGATTTTTATTTTGCACCTAATTAAGTCTTTATATCCCAAAATTTGATGAATCTATTTTTTAAAAATAAAATTGATCGTTAACTTTAATTTTTTTGAATCATTTGTGTCGTGTATCACTTCACGGTGCTTCCATATGTAATTTACAGGTTTTTAAATTTTTTTATTATAAAACTTCAAAAATTATTTAAGATAAATTTATTTTTAAAAGTTTAAAATTATTGTTTTAAAATTCTAAAATATTAAAAATTATTTTAAAATAATAAAAAACTAAAATATATAAAAATATTAAATCTTTATTACAAAATAAAAATTATTTTAAAATTATAAAAAATAAACAACTATTCAGAATTTTAGAAACAAAACATTAAAATTATAAAAAAATAAAACATTAGTAAAAATTCTAAAAATTTTAAAATATTCTTAAAAAATAAAATTTACGACGAGGCAATATAGTTGAAGTGTGATTTATCTATGGTTGGGTTAGGTAGGTTATATTTGCCGATGGATTTATGTGATTGCGATTTGGATTTTAATTTTTTAACATTTTTAAAGAATAATATAATAAAATTTAATAAAAAATTTAAAGTTATTTTAATAAATTTTATATTTTTATATAATTTATATTTTAAAAATATTTCACATAATTTTTAGAATTTTTGATAATGTTTAATTTTGTCTTACTTTTAATTTTTTTTGGCTTTTTCCCATTTTTATATAAAATCAAAATTGTAGGTTTAAGTAATTTTTAGTAACATTTAACATTATTATATAATTTATATTTTAAAAATAGTTTTCATACTTTTTAGAATTTTTGATAATGTTTAATGTTGTCGTACTTTTATTTTTTTGGTAAATTTTAAATTTATTTATTTTTCCAAAATTTTAGGTTTAAGTATTTTTTAGTATGTAACACTATCGACTCGGATGTCACATTGGGCCTCAAGCCCAAACCAATACCATAAATTTTGCCACTAGATTTAGCTCAAATCACATTCATTCATAAAATCCATCAAGTTTAAATATTTCAGAGTAGATAAACCGATTTAAAACGTTACATGGGGGCTCCATTTAAAATACATAATTAAAAGCACTCGAATCATAAGTTAAAATCGCAAAATAAGAGTTACAATACAAACATAGGGTACTACGAATACATAGCCCAAATAATCTAAGTACTGTACTCAGACAACAAGTCGATGCCGAGGTCATACTCCGATGGTGCTCCAACAATGCACGTCAATCTACAAACCTGCAAACAAAAACAACAATTTCGAACGCTGATAAACACGCCTATGCATTACACCTAATTCTAGGAGGTCACATTAGGGTCACAAGAGTGACCCACCGTAAAACCGAATAAAATTCATTTCTTTCTAATATATTTAAAACCGTAAAATAAAAATCTTTGTCAGAACATCATTACAGAAAAATCATAAAACAGAAATCCAAAATGTATATTACAGACTCTGAGATAAAATAAGACACGACACACATGCCCACTAACTATACTAGTACTGTACTCCGAAAGCAACGCCGAGAGAATTCCAAACACTAATGTCGGTCACTATACCATGATGTAATACAGAACTACCAAATGAAGGTAAAAACAACGTGAGCTCAGAAAAGCTCAGTAATACAGAACTACCAAATGATGTAAGCACATGCAAGTATAAGGCAAAGCATGAAACTAAAGTATCGATCATTGCATCATGGTTAATCAGTACTTGAGCTTCTAAGTATTAGTAAGACATTCTACACCCAGAGGAATAAAAAAGGATAGATATTTTACAAAAAAAATGAGCCAAGGGGTTTTGGCGTGTTCTAACAGTCGCATATTGAGAAAGATAGACAGAAAGTTTCAGACAACTGTAAAATTTTGACAGAGGCAAAAGAAGAGGCATGAAAAATTTGGTATTAGCCTAACTCCCTCAAACCGAACTCCAATATGCAATTCCCCAAAACTGCATCTATACAAGCGATAACCCAAGCCCAATGGACATAGGTACTAACCTATGGTTACCTTAGGTCCCAGGCGGAATTACCCTAGCCGAAGAATAGAAACCTAATACAAGTGTTAACCCAGGCCCAATGGGCATAGGTACCGACCTAAGGAGTTACCTTAGGTCCTAGGCAGAATTACCTTAGCCGAAGCATATTAATATAATACAAGTAGAATTATCCTAGCTGAAGCGTAGGAACCGAATACGACCAAAATTACCAGCATGACCAGGGATGAACCTAAAGTCTTCAGTCAATATCTCAGTACCCAGTAAAACAATATTGGACAGTAACAGTCATCTCAGTAATTAGTAGCAGTATGCTAAGAATTCAGGATACAAAAAGATGTTTATTTAGTAGAATCAGAGTTTTAGAAACCATGAATCGGGTATACTCGTATAAAAAATCAAGAACCAGAAGTCGTGTTTTTACTTTAGATAACATGATCACTTGGGATCAGAATGGATAGACTGATTTTCAATCAGGGAGATCATTCATGTAAACATAGGACACACTAGATGGTCCAATTTATCACTTAAGGGCCCTTGCAAATTACAAAAAGGAGACAAAACTATAGTCCATTCTAGTGATCCAGAATCAAGAATCATATTTGAAGGAATTTGAAAATTATCAACTTTATCAAGGTATTTAGGAATTATACTTCAGGATCATTTAGTATTTTTGATATATCATGACTATGCATGAATTCATATATATGAGGACAAATTTTGGAAATTCGGGTAGATTAGGATCAATCAAGATTCTGGATATATCAGGAGAGTTCCAGTAATTTTTTTTCTTAAAAGGGACATTTTGGTTATTTTAACACTCAAGGGCAATTTTGCAGTTTAACCCCAATAGAGTAAGTCGATGATTTGATGTGCTGAAGATTGTTGACGACTTTCCTGGCTTCCAAGTTCATTCCATTAAACACATCATCAATGCTTTACTTTCCAAGCATTCGAATAGGTACACTTCACACGTGTTCAATATTTAGCTCTAGCTGCGTGGTATAGTTGAACATGTCACCGTCACAAATTATCCTAGAGCAACCCTCTAATGGTTGAACATGTATTTGTATAGTATTATTCCATTATTGTAACCGTATTAAGAATGACTGATTTACATAAGTCGGGCTTCAAACCCTTAGAGGCATTACAATTATTTGCGATCTATCAAAGTTTCAAATTTTCCAATCTTTCGCATATCACAAGTCCCCGTGGGTATTTAATTATTTAAGTGCTTGATGGTAGTTTAGACATCCTGATCCTTACGGTTCTTACAAACAACTCATTCATTTTAGAACTCAAGAGTATGAGTATATCTATCATTTCAGTTAAATTGGAAATTTTAGTTCCTGAGGTTATTTCGGTCATTTCTATTATTCTGATCAATTCAGTCTTTACTGTTATTTAGATCAACTCATGAATATGGAGAACTTCCAGTAAATTTATCTTCATGGGTTTATCTAGAGTTCGAGAAAAATCTAAGTGTTTTGTTATCACACATATTTGCATCTTGATACCGAAGTCTTTCCCAATAGAACAAGGATTTCAGATGAAGTAATTATTTTATCAATCAAGTGTAGATTCCTATATCACTTTTATTGTCAAGAGTATTTTAGCAATTCTTATACCTCAAGGAATTTTCGTCATTTCTTAACTTAGCATTTCAGAAATTAAAACATTAACAAGCATAACCTGAATTTAAAGTATATCAATCTTATCAATTATTCTTGGATCCTAGAAGTTCTTTCAGGACTCTCATCTTTCTAACCGAGCATTTAAATCTTATCTGGTTTATTATCCTTTTTCGTAATGGATTAGACATTAACAGAATTAATCATATGCTTAGACATGATCATGCAAGCATTTAACGGATACCAATATGTTTCATAAAGCATACATGAGGTAGTAATGTATTACCTCGGCTCTGAGCTACATCGATCGATCCATGATGCTCCATTCGATCACTCTCGAACCAGAATTTGAAATCCCTCAAAAATCACGGATATAATGCGAATACCTTCAATTAACCAAATTCCAAGATCACTCCTTATTCATATTGCTCTTAACTGAATAATTAATTACAAATGAAAGCTTGGGCTCAAGGTCATATTTGAAGGCTTTCAGGTTAGAATTTCACAAAATAGACTTCAAAGTCAGACTCAGGATGTTAAAAACATAATTTAGGGGTTTTCATAAAATTTAAATTTTTGGTCAAAGTCAACGCTAATGTCAACAGTCAATGCTGACATTATCAGTCAGCGCTGATGTTAGTGGTCAACTGGTCAACGGTCAATCGGGTTGACTCGAGTGAGTTGACTTACTAAGTTCACTCAGATGGGTTGACTCATTGAGTTGACTTAGACGGGTTGACTCAGTCAACGGGTCAGGCAAACAGGTCAGATATCTTGGCTTTGGGTTTGAGTTATTAGGCCTAACTAGGCCGGCCTAAATCATAATATAATAGTCCTATTTCTGGTTCATGGCTAGACCGGTTTGATGCAAAGGTCAAACCGACTCGGTTCATAAGCTAGATTGGTTCAAGGCTGATTAGGCTGGTTCAGTTCGAGGGCCACCATCTTAGGCAACCGAAAATCATCCAAGGCGATGTATGGTCACCACACATATCCAAAATGGCCAGAAGCAACACCGAAAAATGCTAAAATCACCTACAATTCACCCATTTCGATTTTAAAAAGGTTTACCAACTTACCAACGACGGAAATGGGCTGCGAAAAGGGAGAAAGCCGAGGGCTTTTCTCGAACTCTGGTGATCCTTGAAGCGACAACCAAATGGCGATCTACGATATGGATTTTGCTCATACTGACCCGAGGGACTCATTAATGGCGGCAGCACGATGAACGGGTAGTGATTGTGGCCAAAAAATGTAGAAAATAGTAGAAAATTCTTGGTTTTCCATCAGACTTTCAACCAAGATTTCACGGCAAAAACTGAGGCTTCTTTGTGAGTGGCGCTCGGGGTTTGGTCAGGATGTAGTGAGGCTTCTGGTGATGCAGACGATGACCACCACAGCGCGACGGTAGTGCAGATTAAAGAGAATCTAAACAGGGTTTGGTGAGAGGCTATTGGAAAACTCTAGATGCTAAATAATTTCCCCAGATTCAAAGATTGCATTAATTGAATCAGATGGGCAGTTGGTCAGGCATTTAATTATTATTGGATCAGAACTTTCATACCAAATACTAAAGAAATTTTGGTATAACACCAGACACAAAGGAATTTCTGGCTCAGTGGTAAGACAAGGTGCATAATAAGGGGCCACGAGTTTAAATCCTCACAACAACCACTTACCCATTTTAATTTTTTTATTATTATCTTATTATTTTAGGGTGTTACAACTCTCCCTCTAAAAGGAAATTTTGTCCTTGAAATTTACCAGAGTTAGATAAATACAAAAACCACCATTTCATCCATCCATCTACTAAAACTTTCCATCAGAGTATGCTTGTTTTTCGATTCTTTTAGATGGTCACGGATTAATCTGGCAGTATCCTCAATTTCTCGAACTGACCTTGGACCCAAAATCATGTCATCATACATCTCAGGCCATTGATCAGAATACGGTATGCGAATCGATACATAACTTCATACAATGCCAAGCGAACACTCGTCTCATAATTGTTATTATAAGCAGACTTAGTCGGGAATAGTAAACCTTCCCAACTATCACAGAAGTCAATCATACAATCCTGAAGTATATCCTCTAGAATCTGAATTATTCTATCAGGTTGACCATCAATTATGGATGAAAAATTGTTTACAGTTCACACGAGCACTCAAGGCCTCCAATAGGGCATTCTAGAATCAGGATGTAACATCGAATTTTAGTTAGGGATGATATATAACGATACACCATGCCACATTTCAAGGAAAATTCATTTCTTTATGGTGATCAAACATAACCAAGGTTTTGAACGGATATCACTTACCTTCAACGCAATATTCAAACAAAGGTTTCCTTCACACATAACAAAGTCTCCACAAAATTTACTCTTTCGCCACGTTCACGGACACCTTTCTTTTAAATTCATAATACCTTTATCAAATTTCCATCAAAATATTCTTAAACATAATCATTATCACTGAATAGCCTTACATGTAATCTTATATCAGTTACTTCACATAATCAAACATTTATTTTCAATCTAAATCAGATATTCAATTTCACATACATGAACCATCTCAAGTTCTTTATCTAGATTCAAATCCATCAAGTTAATCCAAATCATAGACAAATGTTATAGATATTCCCTGTCAGCTCAAATCAAGCACTAATAGACATAATAATTAGAAACACTTATTATAGAAAGAGGATTTGACATTAGAGTTCCGGCTCAGAAGAGTACGATTATGATCTAGGGGCATGCACAGGCCAAACATCCTATGACAGACGATCGACTAATCTACCCAAAAATACGCAACTCTAAGCTTTGATACACTAAATGTAACCCACTAAACACGCCTATGCATTACACCTAATTCTAGGATGTCACTTTAGGATCACAAGAGCGACCTACAATAAAACCCAAATAAAATTTCTTTCTTTCTAATACATTTAAAACTGTAAAATAAAAATCTTTGTCATAACATCATTATAGAAAATCATAAAAAAGAAATCCAAAAAGAATATTACAAACTCTGATATGAAATATGACACAACAAACATGCCCACTAACTGTACCAGTACTGTATTTCAAAAGCAAAACTGAGAGAACTCCAAACATTGATGTCGATAACTATAGCATGATAGATTTCTTCTAACCTGCGATGGTAAAAACAACTTGAGCTTGGAAAAGCTTAGTAATACAGAACTACAAAATGATGTTGTAAGCACATATAGGTATAAGGCAAAACATGAAACTGAAGTATCGATCATGGCATCATGGTTAATCAGTACTTAAGCTTCTAAGTATTAGTCTGACATTCTACACTCGGAGGAATTAGAAAAGATAGATATTTTACAAGAAATGAGCCAAGGGGTTTTGGTGTGTTCTAACTGTTGTAGATCGATAAAGATAGATAAAAAGTTTCAGACAACTGTAGAATTTTGAAAGAGGCAAAGTAGGAGGTGAGAAAATTTTGGTATTAGCCTAATTACCTTCCAACAAAACTCCAGTATGTAGTTCTCCATAACTACATCTATATAGACGTTAACCCAGGCCCAATGGGTGTTGGTACCAACCTAGGGGGTTACCTTAGGTCCCATGCGGAATTCTCCTAGTGAAGCATAGGAACCTAATATAGGCGGAATTACCCTAACCGAAGTGTAGGAACCGAATATAGACTTAATTACATGCCTGATTAGGGTTGAACCTAAAGTCTTCAGTCAATATCCTAGTACCCAGTAAAACAATATTGGACGATAAATGTCATCTCAGTAATTAGTAGCAGTATGCCAGGAATTCAGGATACAGACAGATGTTTAATCAGTAGAATCGAAGTATCAAAAACCATGAATCAGGTATATTTGTATTAGAAAATCAAGAACTAGAAGTATTGTTTTTACTTTAGATAACATGATCACTTGGGATCATAATGGATAGACTGATTTTCAATCAAGGAGATCATTCATGTAAACATTGGACACACTAGATGGTCTAATTTATCACTCAAGGGTCCTTGCTAATTATCAACTTCATCGAGGTATTCAGGAATTATACTTCAGGATCATTCAGTATTTCTAGTATATCATGACTAAGTAGGAATTCAGATATATGAGGATAAATTTTGAAAATTTGGGTAGATCGGGATCAATCAAGATTTTGGATATATTAGAAGAGTTCTAGTAAATTTTTCTCAAAAAGGGCATTTTGTTATTTTAACACTCAGGGGCAATTTCATAGTTTAACCCTGATAGGGTAAGTCGATGATTTGTTGTGCTGAAGATTGCTGACAACTTGCCAAGCTTCCAAGTCTATTCCATTAAACACGTCACCAATGCGTTACTTTCTAAGCATTCGAATAGGTACACCTCACACGTGTTCAATATTTAGCTTTAGGTGTGTAGTATAGTTGAACATGTCACGGTCACAAATTATCCTAGAGCAAGCCTCGAATGGTTGAACATGTATTTGTGCAGTATTCTTCAATTATTGTAACAATATTAAGAATGACTGATTTACATAAGTCAGGCTTTAAACCCATAGAGGCATTACAGTCATTTGCAGTTTATTAAAAATTTCAGAATTTCCAAGCTTTCGCATATCTCAAGTCTCGTGGGTATTTAATTATTTAAGTACTTGATGGTAGTTCGAACATCCATGCTTTCTAAACAACTAAAGTATTGAAATATAATAATCAAAACATAAAATCCTAGAACGCAATAATCCCAACTAAGAAGTTTAGCTCATGTCTGAGCGTAAAGCTGCCATGATTAAAAGTATATAGTATAGTAGTTTATCAAGCAAGAAAAAAAAATAACCCGAGTGTCCTTGACAAAACTCCTTTTGTGCCATCCAACTGTACTGCAGGCCTCTTCTCTATTAGTATCTCTTAATGGCTTCATTTAGTGAGGAGAATTGTTTAGCCTCGCCCGGTGGTTCTCCTCAAGCTCGGACTAGGGCTGTCGTCTAAATTGTGCTCTCTATCAATTAGTTTCTCCTTTGAGTAGCGCCCAAAGTCTTCCTTATATAGGCGGTGAAACTAGGCCTTCAATACCCTAAAGTGCGCGATTTTATTAAAAAAAGTCAATTGTTTCCCACTTCATTAAATGTCGCGTATCAGGGAGAAAATCTATGTGGGAAAAGGTAGATTCAGATCCAACTCTTCATGCCTCATTCGCTCCAGCCATGTGATATGCTCCTCTCATGCTTCAACAATCCTCCAGTATCTTACACATACACCACAAAGCACCACCTTTCCGTGAAATGCACCAATATATATGACAATTTAAGCACAGGCGGTGTAACTCCCTATCTACATTCAAATATGTACAATCTAACCTAAATGAGCTTGAAAACCTATAAAATACAAGAACTAAGGGATTATAAAATAAAATGTACAATCTAAATGTCGCAGATTAAGAAAGATAGACAAAAAGTTTCAGACAACTGTAGAATTTTGACAGGGCAAAAGAAGAGGCATGAAAAATTTTGTATTAGCCTAACTACCCTCCAACCGAACACCAGTATACAATTCCCCAAAACTGCATCTTTGCAAACGTTAACCCAAGACCAATGGGCGTAGGTACCGACCTAAGGTTACCTTAGGTTCCAAGCGAAATTACCCTAGCAGTGAATAGGAACCTAATACAAGTGTTAACACAGGCCCAATAGGTGTAGGTACCGACCTAAAGGGTTACCTTAGGTCCTAGGCGAAATTACCTTAGCGAAGCATAGGAACATAATACAGGCAGAATTATCCTAGCTGAAGCGTAGGAATCGAATACGACCAGAATTATCGGCCTGACCATGGCTGAACTAAAGTCTTCAGTCAATACCTTAGTACCCAATAAAAAAATATTGGATGGTAACATTCATCTTAGTAATTAGTAGCAGTATGCCAGGAATTTAGGATACAAGCAAATGTTTAATCAGTAAAATCAGAGTATTAGAAACCATGAATCGGGTATACTTGTATAAAAAATCAAGAACCAGAAGTCGTGTTTTTACTTTAGATAATAGGATCATTTAGGATCAGAATGGAAAAACTAATTTTCAATCAAGGAGATCATTCATGTAAACATAGGACACACTAGATAGTTCAATTTATCACTCAAGGGTCCTTGCTAATTACAGAAAAGATACACAAAACTATAGTCCGTTCTAGTCTGATTCTAGAATCGAGAACCATATTTGAAGGAATTCAATAATTATCAACTTCATCGAGGTATTCAAGACTTATATTTTAGGATCATTCAGTATTCGTGAAATATCATGACTATGCATGAATTCAGATATATGAGGATAGATTTTGGAAATTCAGGTAGATCAAGATCAATCAAGATTCTGGATATATTAGAAGAGTTCCAGTAAATATTTCTCAAAAGGGGCATTTTGGTTATTTTAACACTCAGGGGCAATTTCGTTGTTTAACCCCAATAGGGTCAGTTGGTGATTTGATGTGCTGAAGATTGCTGATGACTTGCTAGGCTTCCAAGTCCATTCCATTAAACATGTCATCAATGCTTTACTTTCCAAGCATTCGAATATGTACACCTCATACGTGTTCAATATTTAGCTCTAGCTGCGTGGTATAGTTGAACATGTCACGGTCACAAATTATCTTGGAGCAAGCCTCGAATGGTTGAACATGTATTTGTCCAGTATTCTTCCATTATTGTAACAATATTAAGAATTGTTGGTTTACATAAGTCAGGCTTCAAACCTTTAGAGGCATTACAATCATTTGCGGTCTACTAAAAAATTTTAAAATTTCCAAGCTTTCGCATATCACAAGTCTTTGTGGGGGTTTAATTATTTAAGTGCTTCATGGTAGTTTAGACATCCCGATCCTTACGGTCCTTACAAACAACTCATTCATTTCAGAACTCAAGAGTATATCCATCATTTCAGTTAAATTGGAAATTTTAGTGCCTGAGGTTATTTAGATCATTTCTATCATTCTGATCAATTCATTCTTTACTATTATTTAGACCAGTTCAGGAATACGGAGAACTTCCAGTAAATTTATCTTTACGGGTTTATCTAGAGTTCGGGAAAAATCCAAGTGTTTTGTTATCACACATATTTGAATCTTGATATCGAAGTCTTTCCCAATAGATCAGGGATTTCAGATGAAGTAATTATTTTATCAAATCCAGTGTAGATTTCCAGATCGCTTTTATTGTCAGGGGTATTTTAGTTATTTTTATACCTCAAGGGCCTTTTCGCCATATCTTAACTTAGCATTTAAGAAATTTAAACATTAACAAGCATAACCCGAATTTAAAGTATATTAATCTTATCAATTATTCTTGGATCCTAGAAGTTCTTTCAAGACTCCCATCTTTCTAACCGAGCATTCCAGTCTTAACTAGTTTATCATCCTTTTCCGTAATGGATTAGACATTAACAGAATTAATCATATGCTTAGACATGATCATACAAGCATTTAACGGATACCAATATGATCCATAAAGCATACATAAAGTAGTAATGTATTACCTCGTCTCCGAGATACATCGATCGATCCATGATGCTCCATTCGATCACTCTCGAACCAGAATTCGATATCCCATAAAAATCACAGATACAATGTGAATACCTTCAATTAACCAAATTCCAAGATCGGTCCTTATTCACATTGCTCTTAACTGAATAATTAAGTACAAATGAAAGCTCAGGCTCAAGGTCATATTTGGACGCTTCAGGTAAGAATTTCGCAAAACGGATTTCAAAATTGGACTTAAGACATCAAAAAATGTAAATTAAGGGTTTTCAGAAAATTTAACTTTTTAGTCAAAGTCAACGTTGACGTCAGCAGTCAACGCTAACGTCATTGGTCAACTGGTCAACGATTAACCGGATTTACTCGGGCAATTTGATTCACTAAGTTGACTCAGATTGGTTGACTCACTGAGTTGACTTAGTCAACGGGTCAGGCAGATAGGTCGTGCAACACCCTCGACCCGGATGTCACTTTTGGGCCTCAAGCCCAAACCAAATCCATAAAATTTTTCAACTTGGTTTAGCCCAAATAAAATGCTTTCCAAAAACATTTAAAGCCAATGATTTAAAAATAAATATATAAAGGATTAAAATGTTACAAAATGAGCTCCAATTAAATTAAAACATTTGAACATTCGATTTGGTTAAATCAATTTGCAAAATAAGAATTACATACTCCACCATGTAAGGTCCTATGAATACATAGCCCACTAAACACAAGTATCGTACTTCGAAGATCACCACATGCTAGAATCTCGTACTAATAGTGCTCAATGATCCCACGATCCAACGATCAACCTACGCACGGAAACAACGATTCCGAGCACTGAGCTTATAAAGCTCAATGGTACACATCTACTCTACTATACTTCATGCTAATCATAAACATAAACATGCAAGCTAGTACGAAAAATAAGGAGAGATAAATAAATATGTGGCGTTACCACTAGTCGCCTAAACACATGCTCTCATCATCAAACATCATACATGGCACACAAGGCCTAACAAAGCCAAAGATCTCAGCAGATCATCTAGGTGAAAACACATATCAACAACAATAACAACTCTAGAATGAGTCTGGGTCATATAGCATCGGTACATACACTCTGGGTGAGGCTGGGTTACATAGCATTGGAACATACACCCTTGCTCGGAATCTTCCCTCGAGCATCTACACACTAGGTGAGGCCATGTTACGTAGCATCGGAACATACACCCATTCTCAGAATCCCCCATCGAGTATCTTCGAATGAGGCCCGGGTCACATAGAATCGGTAACCTTCATTCAGTATCTCTAACCTTGGTGTTGCAATACTCTTTTATTGGGTATCCAGATCCCATCAATCAACGATGACTTAACCACACAAGTTTCCAAATCTCACACAACATTGAGATGATCACTATACAACACACATTATTACATGTTTACCAACTCTATGGTTTCTATTAATTATCAAGACATCCATTTCGGTTTACCAACTTGTTAATATATGATGCTCATTAATCATGCTTATTAATCATTTACCTATTTTGCAAGTACTAACACACAAAGTAGTCACATTTATGATGCCCATGAAGTAATAGGAGTTCGAGGTGTGCTAAACTTAAGCTAATATCACTAAAATCCTTATCCGAGCTTCCTGAATATTCCACTTGATTCATTATCCAATCCCGAATAGTCTTCCTATACCAATTAATACCATAAGTATCACTTAATCACATACTTTAATGGATTTGAAAGGTTAAATGCGTAAAAACAACTTATCGAGTTTGAATTTGGCAAAACGGACTGCACCAGTAGATCCGGAACGTCGAGAAACTCCTAGTTAGGGTCCCCAAAAAAAGTCAATTCTTGATCAAAGTCAAAGTCAACGCCCCTGGTCAAAGTCAACGGTCAACCCAACTGGTCAACAGTCCAGGCGATCCAGTACAGTGCAAGTACACAAAAGCTACAGTGCATGTACGAGCAGTGATCTAGTGTGCGCATGTGCAGGGGAGCATAGTGCACTCTAGCTACTGAACAACACCCAATCTCAGGCACTAGAGAGTGCGGTACGTGCGATGACTTCCGGTGGCCGGACAGCGACGACAAGCTCCAATCCGACATATTTTCAGCTAACGAATCCGGTGGTAGCATTCATTTTTGATTTCGAGCACTCAAACCTTCTTTTTTTCACCCCCTCCAACGACAACTCTGACGGCAGTTCTAAGACCACCAGTTGACTCGTTAGGTGTCTAAAAAGGACGATCGGTCGGCAACAAATGGGGGTTCTAAACTCCTCACTTTACTTTTTCTCTCAATTTTCTCTCTCTTCAAAATATCTCCCCTTTTTATTTTTCTTTCCCAATTTTCAGCCACCTTTAATTCAAATAACATTCTTTCCAAGAAAAATGGGTGAACTAATTATTTAACACTTATCTTCCCCTTGTTCCCACTTAGGCTCCCAACTTTAAATTCCTTATTCATTTAAGTCCTTAATTTCATTTAAACAGGGCTTCAACTTGAATATTCTTTATAATTAAACCACCAAATTAAAAGATTCAAAACCCAGATTCGAGACCCGATATATTAGCCCAAACTTTGGGTCGTTACAACTCTTCTTTCTTTAAAGAAAATTTTGTCCTCGAAATTTGTACCCATTAATCAAAGGGAAAACTAGAACTTCAATAACTTTTCTAATATCTCCAATATCTCCTGATGCGCTAATCAGATCTCAACACTTATCAATGTAACCCTTGTCTTTTAATAGTACAACATAATCTCAACTAATTCTTCCTTTAGAAGAAATACATCCTCGCTCGGTACATAACGGACGATAAACAAAATTCAATGGTACCCTAACAAAACATCACACGAATACATCATCAAAGAAACGTAATTTGTGTTGTAGAATCCAAAAGATTGTTGTACGACAAAATCCTTCCACAACTTTGTATGATCTAAAAGGATCAAAAGTTTAAACAACCGTTTCATCCAAAACGAGATGATTTCTCTCGCGGTGGCTCCTTGAAGAATACTCTAACTCTGATAGCATCCCATGTCTATAATATTCTTTGCTCAGTGCAAGACTTTTGAAAATGAACGACGTCTCGACTCACCTCAAGCATTTACCTTAAACTCGACCTGATAACTCATATCAGCAACTAAAACAGCTCCCGTAACTCAGTTTACGCATGAGTCTTACACCCCCAACTATAGCGCATCTCGTAAACATGTCATCTATACCATCACTCGAATATGTCATCGCATGCAATCCTACCAAGGGATAAGGTTCCATTACAAACCTCGAATCTCATGTCAAAAGGTAACATGTACACACCGTAGTGTTAGATAACCAAACTCGCAAACAAACCAAGTAGACTTTTCATCTAGATCTTAACTTGCTAAAAATATCAAACGATGCCCGCCATGGACTTATCATTACATCAACATAATCCCAACAAAACTTTACACTCACAAACCTTTACAAGATTCACGGTCATCCATCTAATTTTTTTCCACAAAGGAACATCGAAGCATCACAACAACTTTGGAGAACTCAATGTTAGACTCCCAACTGATGGCAAGTCAAACACTTATCATTATTTCAAACACAAGACTCCACACTGTCTCCAAAAGCACACGGCAAAAGCTGGTACAAACTATTGTTATCAGATATCACAGTGTACTGACCATTGTACTATGTAGAAAGAATCTCTTGTCTTGATATATCTTTCTCTATAGTTCCCACAACAAATCTCAAAGTCCATTAGGACCCAAATTCAATCAGAACACTCTATCCTCATAATTATAATCTGATGCTACTTCTCACGGCTTCCAAAGTTACCCGATCCTCAACTTGGAGCTTAACCAATAAAACACACGGGTACCAGCACTGACCAATCAGCACTGACACCAGATGAATCGAGTATTGGTACTGCATGGAGCTAGTATCAATACTCCTTCACATGACCATCACTTAACAAGTTCACTTTACTTAGGTGGTGATCGACCACACACGGTCAACAACTCTTAATTACTTCGACTCACGTCGTTGTCCAAATTTCCAATTTCTTAAAGATCAAGTACCCAAAACTTCACATTGTTGGGGTAGGCACAGAATTCCCTCTTATTACACAAAAATACAACCTTGAACAAAACATCCTCAAAGATCTCAAAATCTTACCCGACATTGATCGGGTCAGCGCCACTGTCACAACAAAACAGTCTCACGCAGCTCGAATCTCCACCAATGTCTCTTGGTTCCTTCCAAGAAAAATATGATACAAATCAAAAGCATTTACAATGTCTCAAACCCTTGCTACCTTAAATGATTACACGGTGACTAACATTTCCCATTCACAAGGTCATTATCTCGTCAACTCTCATATTTCTATATTCTTATACATTCACACGTGTCATGCAAAGCATCAAACTTATATTCGAGAGACAATATGGTGTCCCCACCTTATCATCGTTAAAACACCTCAAACATCACTACAGACATCAAACGTTTCCATGACAAGTCCTAAAAGGAGAAATTCTCATTCCAAAATTCAACTAACTCACATCTCAAAAATTTGGGTCGATCTTGCTCCCAGAATTGCTCCCATGAGCGGCTTAACACTTAACTCGGCCCTCTCAGCCACGATTGTAACCAACTTAGTGTCAAAACATTGAACGCACCATCAGGATTCTAGTCTTAAAGAGTACGAACTTAATCTAAGGGCTTGTATTCACTAGAAACCTTACTAAGACACCTATACCACCCTGAGGTTTCTTAGAACCGGCTAAACCTAAGCTCTGATACCACTAAATGTAACACCCTCGACCCGGATGTCATATTTGGGCCTCAAGAACAAACCAAATCCATAAAATTTCTCAACTTGGTTTAGCCCAAATAAAATACTTTCCAAAAACATTTAAAGCCAATGATTTAAAAATAAATATATAAAGGATTAAAACATTACAAAAGAAGCTTCCATTAAATTAAAACATTTGACATTCGATTTGATTAATACAATTTGCAAAATAAGAATTATAGATTTCACCACGTAAGGTCCTATGAATACATAGCCCACTAAACACAAGTATTGTACTCTAGAGATCACCACATGCTAGAATCATGTACCGATAGTGCTTCATGATCTAACGATCAACCTACGCATGGAAACAATAATTCTGAGCACTGAGCTTACAAAGCTCAGCGGTACACATCTCTCTACTATACTTCATGCTAATCATAAACATAAGCATGCAAGCTAGTACGAGCAATAAAGAGAGGGTCGGTTCACATACTCTCATTAGCAAACATCATACATAGCACACAAGGCCCAACCAAGCCCAAGATCTCAGTAGATCATCTAGGCAAAAACACATATCAACAACAACAACTCTAGAGTGAGGTCGGGTCACATAGCATCGTACATACACTCCGGGTGAGGCTGTGTCATATTGCATCGGAACATACACCTTGCTCGGAATCTTCCTTCAAGCATCTACACAGTGGGTGAGGCCGGGTCACGTAGCATCGAAACATACACCCATACTCAGAATCCCCCATCGATTATCTTCAAATGAGGCTCAGGTCACATAGCATCGGTAACCTCCATTCGGTATCTCTAACCATTGTATTGTAACACTCTTTCATTGGGTATCCGGATCCCATCAATCAACGGTGACTCAACCACAAAAGTGTCCAAACTGCACACAGCATTGACACGACCACCATAGAACACTCATCATTACATGTTTACCAACTTTATGGTTTATATTAATTTTTAAGACATCCATTTCGGTTTACCAACTTGTTAATATATTATGAAAGTGTACATTAATAATCCTCATTTATTATCTTTATTAACCCATATTATCTCATTATCATCCCACGTAAATTCTCATCTTTTATTAGCATTATAAATTATTCCGCTTAGTGGGTATCAGTACTTAAACACGAGTATCAATGCAGTACCCCGGGTACCGTTACTCATACGTGTACTGATACTAATATTACTTACTAGAAATCCTAGATTTCCTCACATATTGGTACGGGTTAACCCGTACCAATACGGACCCCAATCACATACCGATATGGCCAAAGCTCGTACCGATACCCTATTTATAGGTTTGTATCATTTCCTCATATTATGATATTATAACGCTTATTCGATCCCTAAAGCTTATAAAAGTCATTAGGGTTGGTTTACTAACGCATTTAATCAATTAATATTAATTATTGGCTTCATGACCATTTATTCGAGTATTACCATTATCTATCCCATACACACAATTTCCACCGAATACATCAATATTCATAGTCTAGCACCCAATCAACACAACACACAATTCAAACATGCATCACATATATATACGATTGTCTGAGCAACCCTATACAAGTTAAAACATATATCTAAACCTCATCATACATCTCATAATTATCAAGCCTCATAATATCAGTCTCAATTCATGCTTATTAATCATCTACCTATTATGCGGATACTAACACATAAAGTAGTCACATTTATGACGCTCATGAAGTAATAAGAGTTTGAGGTGTACTAACCTTAAGCCGATGTCACTAAAATCCTCATTTGAGCTTTCCGAATATTTCACTTGATTTGATATCCAATCTCGAATAGTCCTCGTATACCAATTAATACCATAAGTATCACTTAGTCACATACTATAATGAATTTGAAAGGTCAAATGCATAAAAATAGCTTACCGGGTTTGAATTTGGTGAAACGGACTGCACCAATGAATTCAGAACGTCGAGAAACCCTCGAGTAGGGTCCTTAAAAAAGTCAATGCTCGATCAAATTCAAAGTCAACGCCCATTGGTCAAAGTCAACGGCCAACCCAACTGGTCAACAGTCCAGACGATCCAGTGCAGCTTAAGTGCACAAAAGCTACAGTGCACCCGCGGGTAGTGATCATGTGTGCGCATGTACATGGGAGCATGGTGCACTCCAGCTGCTAAACAACACCCATTCTCAGGCGTCGGAGAGTGTGATGCATACGACGACTTTCTGTGGTCGGACGACGGTGGAAACCTCTAGTCTGACATATTTTCGATTGGGGAATCTGATGGTGACCTCCGTTTTGAGCACCCAAACATGGCTAACTTGCAAAACTCGAACCTTTTTTTCTTCAACCCCTCTAATGATAACTCTGACAGCAATTTCGAGACCTCCGGTCGACTCATCTCAACAAAATAAACGCGATGATACTGGAGGTGTCTAAAACGGATGATCGATCAACAACAAATCGGGGTTCTAAACTCCCCATTTACTTTTACTCTCAATTTTCTCTCTCTTCAAAATATCTCCCCTCTTTATTTTTATTTTCCATTTTTCAGCCACCTTTAATTCAAATAACACTCTTGTAACCCCTTTGACCCAGTCTAGATGCAAGACCGAACCGAGTGAGTTACCTTGGGTTTGTCAAAATAAACCCGTAAAGATTTAACTCGAATTATGTCCATTTTCCTTTTTATCTTATCTAGATGCAATATTATAACCTAAGGTAAGTGTGCAGGCAGCGGGTAAAAACTCAACTCAATAGGGCGTCGAATCAACATCCAATTACACGTAACTAGAATTTAGGGAATAAATTGCAATTCTAGAAAATTACAGACTTATTCCATTTTGAAGTTACCAAACTTTAATTAGTCAAGTTGTATGCTCACATGTCAAGTTCCAGCTTAAAACAACCATTCAAACTTATCCAATTGCATACTTAATAACCAAGGATCAAAACAAAAGAATATAAAACACGAACTACACTTTAACTAACTTAACAACCATTCGTACCGATACACGAGCAAGTATTTCAGCACACTTGAATAATTTTAAACACCAGATTCCAGAAACTCAAAACCGTACCAAAACACCTCTTCGAGTATCGAAATGACTAGTCAAAATACACAGACTCGTACCGGTACAGTTGCTCGAGGACTGAAACCCCTGTACAAATTATGCATACCTGTACTGGTACACTAGTCTGCGTATCGAAACGCTTGGACATGAAATGTCTCAAATTGCTGGTTTTACATGTTTTCATGAATTCAAACATAAACCAATAAGCCTAAAATGCACCCATAACATTATTAAGGATCAATCCTTATCAAACCATCACAGAACCAAGATCATAATAACATGGCATCTCACTACGATTAAAAGTCTAGAGGCATGCTTCCTAGAGTCTAACCATTCAAAGCATGAAGCATAAATTCAAAGTATTAACCAAACATATATGGCCATTTACAACTCTAAAACAACATAGCAAACTAGCTCAAATAGAGAGTTTAGATAAACCCTCCCAAAAACATAATGAACCCCATTGCCTTTATTACTACAAGTCTAGTTTGAAACCATACTTTCGGATAGCCAAAGTCCTTGGATTTCCTTTGCTTGCTCACTGCCTCCAACCTTTAATTCTCTGCATTGATGGACAAAGAGAGCATAAGTACACTAAGCTTAGTGATGAGTGCTCAAACAACACACCATCAGTGCATTTAAAACCATTTTCCAAAACCACATTGAATCATCTTCTAAAACATCATACCTTGAAAACCATGCACTTAACACTTTCAAAAACCAGCATATCAAACCATATGCAACATGTATCATGGATCAACAACAAATCCTATTTGCTAACCCTCAATTTAAGCATTCCCAAGCATAACAATCCACATGCAAAGCATAAAGAGTAAACATGTATAAACCAACATTATACATCAACATCCATCAACATGATACATTAACAATTATATTGGCTTTCAAGTGATCATAAACCAAGTTCCACTTTCCAAAATATTACATCGGATACACGGATTCAACAAGTGTCCTATCAACACTTTATGCCATCTCAATTGGAATTAAGGTACGCTTACAACTAGGTACTACTGCAACCCATCTCATCGGTTAGACGCATAATCCACTAACGGGAGTTTTTGGTACCATATAACCCCTCAACTGTTAGGGTACTCGTGGTGGAGTATTCGGTAAACATAAAGCCCTCAACACCCGAGGTGACTCTTTATAGTGCACTATCAATCCTATGGCCGACCAACTATATTCGATAACATTTTAAACCACATCACTTGCTAATATAATTCATTATTAACCATGTACCCCACTGTTTTTATAAGCAACAATCAAAACCATTTTCAATGCATTAACAAGTATTCCTCACACTTACATGGATCATTTTCCCAATGCATCCATGATCAATATATGATCAAAAACAATATAAAACATATTTTAAAAACATGCTTAAATAGTCGGTACTACGTAAACAAAAACAAGTGCATAAAAACAATTTCGCCAAAGCACGATCGAGGGAGAAATCTCATCATACTTACTTATGAGTTTAAACCAGCGTTTCAAGCTTAATTTAAACTCCCAAAATAACCTTTAAACCATTTCAAAGCTGAAATCCACGTTCTCACTCACCGACAACGCAAAACCTCGTTCGCCGGTGCGAACTACTCCTCCAAAGCTTCTAAAGCGATGCTACAAGCTTGAGGATCACTCTCCCCTAATTGTACCATACAAAAACAAGGGATTCATTGCATAAAAATGCATTCATAAACCAACCACAACAAACTAACAACAATCCACTTCAAACTCAAGCTGAAACCTCTCCAAAACAACTAAAATCAACATCAAACATCTTCCAAACTTAACCAAGCCAAAACTGAAAGGTTTAATCCACCAATTATCCTTAATTGAAATCCAAAAACAACCTAACATCAACCTTATACCTCCAACATACATTAAACCTCCACAATTCCTCAAAATATATAACTAAAAACCTAGAAAATTAGAGATTCACATAGCTTCGGGATTTCAATATTAAAATCAATCTATTAACATTATAAAGAATCAAAATCTTGATTAAAATCAATCAATAACTCAGCAAAATAGATCCAATTCGAAAATCATATAATCTCATCAATTAAACGTTGATTTAACTAATTTCCATAATTAAATCCTTAAAACTCATTAGAAAACATAAATAAAGGATCAATAACTTAGAAATTTCAGTAAAGAACCATGCATTAGAGGAGAAGGACGAAGCTCACCTCTAATTTTGACTTTCCCCTTAATTGGATTGATTACATGATAAAACAAGATTAAAACAATAAGGTTTTGATAGAAACCAATTAAGAACTCATTTGAAACCAAAAGATTGATGAAATCAAGAAGTTACCTGAAGATTTTGAAGAAGAGAAGAGTGTTTGGCTGAAGAGAATTTGAGAGAAAATCTTTTAGAGAAAAGTTAGTTACATAAAATTCGCTTAAGAATTAACTATAAAATTAATTCCTCAAATCTATCTATATTTTCCCCAAACTTTTTTAAAAATAGCCAATTAAGGAGAAAAATCTAATATTAGACTTTGGCCAAATAGTTCCTTAAAGATTCAAAGTTTTGACCCATTTACAAAACAGTCACTAAAACAATTTTACAGTATTTACATTTTGGTCACTAGCCAAAATGTTAACTTTCCAAATTCCATTTTTCAAAATTGACTTTACCAAAAATATCCATACATCAAATAATGATTTTTAGATATTTTCCCAAATATTTTCTCACTCAAACATATTTAATTCGATTTTAATCTCAAACCCGACTCGAATCTCTTATTCGGTCCACCGGACCGCCTACTCAAACTAAAAACCACTAGGCCCAAAACTGGGGTGCTACAACTCTTCCCAAGAAAAATGGGTAAACTAATTATTTAACACTTATCTTCCCCCTTGTTCTTACTTAGGATCCCAACTTTAAATTCCTTATTTATTTAATTCCTTAATTTCATTTAAATCGGGCTTCAACTTAAATATTCTTTATAATTAAACCACCAAATTAAAAGATTCAAAACTTGGATTCGAGATCCGATATAATAGCCCAAACTTTGGGTCGTTACAGGTCGGATATCTTGGCTTTGGGCTCGGGTTATTGGGCGTAACCAGGCTGGCCCAAGTCATAATATAATATGCATGTTTCTAGTTCATGGTCAGACCGGTTTGATGCAAAGGCTAGACTGGATCGTTTTAGGGCCACTATCTCAGGCGACCGCAAATTGCCCAAGACGGCGCATGGTCTCCACGAGGGGCCAAAATGGTGGAAAACAACACCGAAAATGCTAAAATCACCCACAATTCACCCATTTCAATTTTAAAAAGGTTTTCTAACTTACCAACGACGAAAATGGTCAGCGAAAAGGGAGAAAGATGAGGGCTTTTCTCAAACTCCGGTGATCCTTGAAACGACAGCCAAACGACGATCTATGATATGGGTTTTTGCTCATCTTGGAGTGAGGGACTCATTAATGGCAGCGACGCGACAAATGGGTAGCGATGGTGGCTGGAAATACGGGACAACAAAAGAAAACTCTTGGTTTTCCATCAGACTTTCAACCAAGATTTCACAGCAAACACCGAGGCTTCGTCGTGAGTGACATTTAGGGCTTGGTCAGAATGTCATGGGGCTTCCAGCGACGTAGGTAATGACCACCACGGTGCGACAATGCTGTAGATCAAAGAGAATCTGAACGAGGTTTGGTGAGAGGCTGTTGGAAAACTCTAGATGCTAGATAATTTCCCCAGATTCAAAGATTGCATTAATTGAATCAGATGGGTAGTTGGTCAGTCATTTAATTATTATTGGATCAGACCTTTCACACCAAATACCAAAGAAAATTTGGTATAACACCAGACACAAAGGAATGTCAGGCTCAGTGGTAAGGCAAGGTGCACAATAGGGGGTCACGAGTTCAAACCCTCACAACAATCACTTACCCATTATAATTTTTTTATTATTATCTTATTATTTTGGGGTGTTACAGATGAGCTAACAAAGTTCAATGGATACACTTCCACTCAACCATACTTCATGCAAATCATAAATAAGAGCATGCAGCTAAGGATGATAACATGGTAACAACATCATATAAATATGGCGCTACCTCTAGCTGCCTAATCACGTAGCAACATCAATTAGACATGGGCTTCACATAGCATGTAAATATGATATCATAATATAGGAGTGAGGCCTGCGACCACTAAGCATCGGATTCATACACTCTAGGGGTGAGACCTGCGATCATTAAGAATCGGGATCATACACCCATGCTCGAAATCTCTCATCAAGCATCTTCGAATGAGGCTCGCATTCACTAAGCATCAAGATCCTACATTCATAAATCTTTGACCATGGTGTTGCAACATACTCTTTATCACATTGGGTATCCAGATCCCATAAATCAAGGTGACTTAACCAACTATTGCCCTTACGTGGCATACAACAATCATTTGATCCACCAAGGATCCTTATCATTACAACACAAGTCACCCAAAGTTTTAAGTAAGTTATTACTCATTATGTTCTTATATGAGGTTAAATTCTCAGTTTCTCAGTTTTACAATTCATTTTACCACATTATAGGCCCATGGGGCCTTAGTCCATGAATTACCCTCGCGTTTGATGCTATATTGCTATATATACTCTTTAGCCTTACAAAGGAGTTAAAATTTTGTGTTTTATGTATTTTTGAAGTTTTTTTTTAGTTAAGACTGGATTTTTTATTTCTAACTGTGAAGTGTAAAAATAATATAAAACTAATAAAAATATAAAGTTTGATTCAGTTTAAATAATTATAAAATTAGTAAACCAAACATTAAATTAAACTAAATAGAATGATTCTAAATAAAATAAATTATTTTAAAAATGTCAAGTGACAACACTACAACATGACACATTACACTAACTGATCCAAAAAATGTTAGAATTAACAGTCAATGTTAGTTAAATAAGTAAACTGATAAAATTTTGGAGTATAAGGCTTAATTGGGTGAAAAAAGGTTTAGAAGTTTAATTAATTTTTTTTCAAAAGTCAATGGCTTATAATCCCCTTAAGTCAATGTTATGTCTACAATTGAATTTGTAAATTAAAGTATATTCAGATATAAAACAGAATAAATCTAGATATGTTCCACACATATTTATTTAATTATTTAGGTTTAAATGAGATATGATATGCGGTACCATATGTTTTATACCGATGGTCAAGATCTTGCCCTCTTTCAAGTTTCAATTGTAAATATTTTTAAGGCTTTATTGATTATTTACCTTTATTTTCGTTCAAAATATTGTAGGTTTAATACTTATACACGGTTGAATTAAGGCTTAACTACAAAATAAGTGCTCAAACTATGTTTCATTTTGTAATAAGTGCCTAAAATATTTTTTAGTTGAAATAGGTGCCTAAAATTTTATTTTTGGCTGAAATAAGTGCTTAAAATATTTTTTGGCTGAAATAGGTGCTTAAAGTTTCATTTTTTAGTTGAAATATGTGTCAAAGTAAGTGTCTCATTTGACTTTAAAACAAGTCAAAATAAATCTTATAGGCACATATTTCATCCAAAAAAATATTTTAGACATCTATTGCAAAAAAAAAAAGAAGACATAGTTTAAACACTTATTTTGTAGTTAAGCCTTGAATTAAAGGTTGACCAAGTACTTAGTAATAAATGTTATCTTTTTTAATAGGTTAATTGGGGTTCTTACCAAATCTTAGTAAGATGTCTTAGTTGAATGCTTGAAGATAGTGACTTCTCCTTTAATCTAAACAAATATTTTGTCACTTTTATGTACAATGCATTGAGTTTATCAAATTAATTCCTTTTTATGATTAAAACATAAAACTAATGAGAATTAAATATTGGATTAAAATATCTGAATTTATTATAAAAATAAAAATTCAGAGAAATTATTCAAACGAGCTCAAATTAAATTTAGATTTTAGATATTCAAAACTTTATAACCATATTTATTAGAAATGGTGAATTTAATATATGAAATTAAAACACCCCAATCTATGATATTCCTATTAATATAAAAAAGGTATGAAATATGTTACTATCCATAATTAATTTAACCTTTTTTATATGATAAAATATAGTTTAAAGTGCAATGGAATAGTCTACGGATGAAAGGGTTGAATCATACCTACAAACACATTTTCATGAGAGATTAAGTTATTCTTTCTTGAAAATGATTTAAGAATTAATTCATGGAAAACAAAAAGGGCAATTTAGCAAGTAAACATCAAAGCAGACTTGGATTTTATCATCCGTTGGATTTGGGTTTGACCTTTTCTTAATTTCTTTATTAACTTCTCAATTCCATACTTTTTTTCTTCAATTTTATTGGTAGGAAAGAATACTCACAGTTTGGTTAACTGTTTAAATGTATTTGGTTATGTTTGTTTGAAAATATTAAATTCTAATAAATTAGAGGGCAATAATTATATTAATTTTTTTATAAGTATCGATATTTGATTTATTAGTCGACTAATTCCGATAAAATTTTATAAAGGCATAGTAATTATGAGACAACCCTCTCAACTAAATTTTTTCCATTTGTAACATTAAAATTTGAACTCTTCATTATGCTTAAAAGATCTAGTAGCTCATTCCATTACATCAACTGATTAATACGATTATATTAAATTTAATATATTTTTATTAAGCGTATATATGTAGGGTTTTTGAAAAGATGAAAAAAAACAAAACAATAAAAAGCTAAAAAATGAACCCATCCCTAAATATATAAGTAGGGACTACCCACTTCCATGAGATCACCTCAATTTTGCTTTTCCTTCACTGTTTTTCTTTCTCTCTTTCTTTTCTCTGGTTTCCTCCATTGCAAACTAAGCTTCCTTTCCAGCTTTCTTTGAGGTCCCTTTCTTCTCCTCAAAAACCCACCAACCATTTTACCCACCCCTTCCATTTTCATTTCCTTTCTTTCTTTTCATTATATATTTAGGCTTTTCTTCCCTCTATATGCATTTTGATATATATGCATTTTGGGTTGAAAGATTATATTTTTGTCTGGACCTTTTCTTACCCATTTTCTTTTATCATGAGCTGAATTCTTTTCCCTTTTTTCTTTTTTGCCCACTTGGAAGGCAACAACAGCAACAAAAGAGAGAGACCCTCTACTTGTGAACTACTCTTTCCCTTTGCAACTTCAGCTTTACTCTTTTTTCAGGAATTTGGGGGGTTTTGTTTCTACATTGCCTTGCACTTATCTTTTGCTCATTTGGATGCTAAAGTATATGGGTTTTGGTTTCTATTTGATTCTTTGAATGCTCAAGGAAGGAGATCAAGGTAAATGCTTTCTCTTTTCCTTTTTTTTTTGTATTTCTTTATCTATATCTTACTTGGATCATAAGTGATACAAGTTTATTCATTTCAATAGAAATGTTATTTTTTTTGGTGTATTAACTTATGGAATATTAGTTTATTGTAAATTTTTTTAGTGGCCTGACTTGTTTACAGAATGATTTTTCTTGATTGCTAAATGCATAAAAAGGTTGTTTTTTTAACTCATGAACTTAATTAAATGTGGTATCAGAGTCTTCTGCTATGTTCTTTCTCCTTTCTTTTTCACCTTTTCTGTTTTTTTCCCGTGGGTGAAGATTAAGCCAAGTATCTTGTGGCATTTATTGACTTTTGGGTCTTCAGATTTGAATATAAGAATGGGTTTTATTAGAATGGATGAAACGTCTATCACATCTAGCCTCTTCTCCATAATTTTACCCAAAAAATGCGCCTATGGACCTTGGAAGTGATTAAACATATTATCATTTAGGTATTTCTGGTGTTATATGACATGTTTCTGGTATATAGGTAGTAATGTCTTGAGATTTTGATCTTGTATGCAAGAGGCTAAATAAATATTTTGACTGTTAAAATCCAGAAGATCAGAGATGTCATCTCAGGGTGCCTTAAATGCTGAATTATCGAAGAAGACATCATTTTTGGGTCTAAAACTTTGGGTTTTGATTGGTATATCTGTTGGAGCATTTATAGTGTTGATTCTTGGCATCTTGTCTGTATGGGTTACATTTCGGAGAAGATCCAGACGACCGGTAGACAAGTTCTCGCTTTCTCAGATACCAAACGTCTCGAAGGAAATCAAGGTTGACAAGGTTGGAGTTCAGAGCTTCAATGATCATCGGGAGAGTTTATTCCTTTCAGTTAATGATAACTCGAATGATAAGAATTCAGAGAAAATTCTAGCTCATTTGGGGTTGAGCAAATCAAGTGATCCTGATAATACAAGTCAATGCAGCTCGGTTTACCATCACGAGAGAGGTTTTAGTTCTCATTCAGGAGATGAAGGGAGCTCCGGAACAGTTCGAAAGCAGACTGCATTTTCATATGGAGGACTAGTGACGGCCTCTCCCTTAGTTGGTCTGCCTGAGGTTTCACATCTCTGTTGGGGTCACTGGTTTACCCTTAGGGATCTTGATATTGCCACAATTCATTTCGCAGCGGAGAATGTGATTGGAGAGGGTGGATATGGGGTGGTTTACAAGGGTAGACTCATCAACGGAACTGAAGTAGCAGTTAAGAAGATTCTTAATAATCTGTAAGGATATCTTTGTGACTTTTTCTTGTTTCTTTTATTACTTTGTTTTTTAAAGATATCAGGCATTTGGATGTCCACGGGGCAGGCTGAAAAAGAATTTAGGGTTGAAGTGGAGGCCATTGGTCATGTTCGTCACAAGAATCTTGTGCGGCTTTTGGGTTATTGCATAGGAGTTCACAGGTGAATCTCAAATATGTGTGATCGGTTTATTTTTCAATTTCGTGTAGCTTCACTTTTAACTTTAATTGTGAATGAATGTGTTAATACAAGTTACACTTTTGTGATCCTATGTCTTTATAATCATTTAAGCATGACTGACTGCAAATGAGATTTAACCATAGTTATTGGTTGATTGTCATAGGATGCTGGTATATGAATATGTGAATAATGGTAACTTGGAATAATGGCTACATGGGGCAATGCACCAGCATGGTACCCTTACATGGGAGGCTCGTATGAAGGTTATTCTTGGTACTGCCAAGGCGTAAGTCACCATTCAAACCTGAAGCTTCTTGATTCTTCTTTTGTTGGTTAAAAATTGAAGTGTGATAAAAAGCTGGTATTTTTGGTTGCAGGCTTGCTTATTTGCATGAAGCAATAGAACCAAAAGTAGTTCACCGGGATATCAAGTAACATCTTGATTGATGACGATTTCAATGCCAAGGTTTCTGATTTTGGACTGGCCAAGCTCCTGGATTCAGGAGAGAGTCATATTACAACTAGAATTATGAGGACATTCGGGTAACACTTAAGTTTTTGTTCTCTCCAGCATTCATCTAGTATTGTATCTCAATTTTAAGTATCTCCAGATTGAAAATTCCGTATGTAAATTGCAGTTATGTGGCACCAGAATATGCTAACACTGGCCAGTTAAATGAGAAGAGTGACATTTACAGCTTTGGTGTCCTCTTGCTTGAAGCTGTCACTGGAAGAGACCCTGTCGACTAAGGCAGGCCGGCTAATGAGGTACTGATGAATAAAAATGACTAGAAACTTGTCCATCAAATTCTCCTCTCTTGGCTGCTCACAGTGTTGGCCTTTTCTCTCTGATCATTTAACCTAAGTTAATTTCTCCGCAAATTTCTCATAAGCAAACCGTATGCCTACTGCAGGTTAACCTTGTTGAGTGGCTTAAGATGATGGTTGGAACTAGAAGAACAGAGGATGTTGTGGATCCAAGTCTTGAAACTAGACCAGCCACACTAGCTCTTAAACGAGCCCTTTTGGTGGCACTTAGGTGTGTTGATCCTGATGCAAACAAGCGACCCAAAATGAGTCAGGTTGTACGAATGCTTGAAGCTGATGAATACCCATTTCGTGAGGTAAAGGTCTCTGTTTGCCTGATTGTTAATGTTTTTTTTTTGTATATGCTGTATGGTTTCTTTTTCATGAATTATTTATGTTCCTAGGTGTAGTGCATTTCTGTCGTATTAAGTTTGCAAAATTTAGCATTTCTTGTAGTAAGCCATACGCTCGGTATCTTTGGCACATTATTTTCTCTTTGCATCTGTTGTGCGCCCTCACCTATAAATCATTTCAGTGAGAAAGAAAAAAACAGCAGAGAAGCCTAGAGGTAGCAAACGGGTCATTCGGTTCGGTTTTGGTTCGGGTCATTTCAGTTCTGATTGCATTTGGTTTAAATTCGGTTCGGGTCTAGTTCGGGTCTATGGTGATTTCGGTTCGGGTATCGGGTCAGGACATCGAGTCGGTTGACTTTCAGTTCGGTTGATTTGGGGTCGGTTATTTTCGGATCGGTTGATTTCGGGTCGGGTTAATATCGGGTTAATAGGAGATCGATCGGTTTTAGTCATGTTTTTAGGCCGAGTTAGGTTTTTCCGCCTTATATATGACTTTATATAGCATGTATATTTGACTTTTTGGTAAGTTGTACGATAGTTCACATCTCATAATTATTTATTTATTTTAATATATTTTCTTAATTTCGGGTTGCCTACGGTTTGGGTGAAATCGGTGTGGTTCCATTCGATTCGGTTGAAAATCGGTTCGGTTTATTTCGGGTTTCGGATCATCGTGTTCAGGTCAATTTCGAATCTCGATTCGAGTAAATCAGTTCGGTTCTCGGGTCAAGTTTATCAGGTTTAGATAAACCTATTAGGCAGAAAACATGTATATCCTGAGTACGTGTTCGGGTGCATGTCTCCATTTTGGTAAAAAAAAAAGAATGTCTCCATGTTGATTATTTTATTTTAATTAGGATGATATAGTGGCTTAGCACAAACCATGAAGTCTTTGAAGTAATTTTGATGTTATTATATGAGTTTCTGAATCTGATGAAACGCTTATTCTTGCTCGCACTGCTTCTTGTTGTTCCTTGTACCTTTCTCAAATTGGTCAACACATTTTCATTCATATATGGTCACACTTGTGCTTATTTTTCTATTACAAGCTCCATTGACAAAATCGATTCGCCTGATCTTATTCAGGACCGGAGGAACAGAAAGAGCCGAACAACCAGCATGGAAATCGAATCTTTGAAGGAACCAACGGAGGCGGAGAGCAAGGCCGGGGAATCAACCGAGATGACTCATGAGTAATAGGGACTGACAAAAGGCAATGACATGGTGAAATAATTTGTGTAGTATTTAAAGCTTTCAGTAACCCATTGATACATACACATGTCAAAAGTTTGTTCGTGGTGCGTTCAAAGAGAGGAATCAGCTTGGGGTTTTGAATTAGAGGGCATCATACGCAGCAGTTGTTGCTTGGGCGGATGAAATGTTAACATGTGTGTGAGAGAGATTAAACGGTCCTTTTTGTACAGGTGTGTCTCTGGGATTGGTGCTGTCTTTTATCATTATACTACTATATGTATTAATATTTTATTTATTTTGTTTATAATTTTCTTTTGTTCTTCCCCTCTGGGGATTCAACCAATGATTATTTTCATCTGCAGGCTGCAGTCTTGTTTGATCTTTTGTAATGATTGCATGAACCCATTGTTTGTTTGTGTTTTTAGCTGAGATTTGAATGGTGTTCTTCATTTCAATCTTGTTTTTTCACTCTTTGGTGTTCTTCATTTCATGATGCATTGTCTCCTCAGACCTCATAATAATCAGTTTCTTGTTTCAGATTTCATCATGTTTTGCCATCCCAATACATACATGCACAAAGCTTTGAGAAGCAGGAATGGAATGTTCCGTATATAATAATAGTGTTTGCTTGGGAGATTCTAGGGTGAAACCTTTAAATTGAGGCTAATTTAAGGCTGACCAGTTTTTTAAGTTATAGGTTTGTACATAAATCTTTACGAGCTATGTACATAAATGGTTACAGAAATTATAAGAAAATATGTATATACATAAAATATTACGATGTAAGAATTTATGTACATACATAGTTTCTTACAAGAAATTTAATTCTTTACATTCTTGGTAAGGATTTTAGTAAGGTACGTAAATTCTTAAGCTTTATACGTAACTTATTACAACTTTTGTAAGCAAAGAAGTAGGTGCCGAATTCTTTACAAATGAACACCAAAGCCAAAAGTAGCTCTACTAAGTGTAAGAATTTATGTACATACATAGTTGCTTACAATAAAACCTAATTCCTTACACACTTGGTAAGGATTTTAGTAGGTACGTAAATTCTTAAGCTTACAACATTTGTAAGAAAAGAAGTAGGTGCCAAATTCTTTACACTTGAACACCAAAGCCAAAAGTAGCTCAACTAAGTGTAAGAATTTATGTACATACATAGTTTCTTACAATAAAACCTAATTTCTTACACTCTTGGTAAGGATTTTAGTAGGTACGTAAATTCTTAAGCTTTATACGCAACTTATTACAACATTTGTAATGAAAAAAGTAGGTACTGAATTCTTTACACTTGAACACCAAAGCTAAAAGTAGCTCTACTAAGTGTAAGAATTTATGTACATACATAGTTGCTTACAAGAAAACCTAATTCGTTACACTCTTGGTAAGGATTTTAGTAGGTACGTAAATTCTTAAGCTTTATACGTAACTTATTACAACTTTTGTAAGGAAAAAAGTAGGTACCGAATTCTTTACACTAGAACACCAAAGAAAAAAAATAGCTCAACTAAGTGTAAGAATTTATGTACATACATAGTTTCTTACAAGAAAACCTAATTCCTTACGAATTTATGTACATACATAGTTTCTTACAAGAAAACCTAATTCCTTACACTCTTGCTAAGGATTTTAGTAGGTACGTAAATTCTTAAGCTTTATACGCGACTTATTACAACATTTGTAATGAAAAAAGTAGGTACCGAATTCTTTACACTTGAACACCAAAGCCAAAAGTAGCTCTACTAAGTGTAAGAATTTATGTACATACATAGTTGCTTACAAGAAAACCTAATTCCTTACACTCTTGGTAAGGATTTTAGTAGGTACGTAAATTCTTAAGCTTTATACGTAACATATTACAACTTTTGTAATGAAAGAAGTAGGTACCGAATTCTTTACACTTGAACACCAAAGCCAAAAGTAGCTCAAATAAGTGTAAGAATTTATGTACATACATAGTTTCTAACAAGAAAACCTAATTACTTACACCATTGCTAAGGATTTCAGTAAGTACCTAAATTCTTAAGCCTTACACGTATCCTATTACAACTTTTGTAAGGAAAGAAGTAGGTATCGAATTCTTTACACTTGAACACCAAAGCCAAGTAGCTCAACTAAGTGTAAGAATTTATGTACATACATAGTTTCTTACAAAAAAACCTAATTCCTTACACTCTTGGTAAGGATTTCAGTAGGTACCTAAATTCTTAAGCTTTATACGTAAGTTATTACAACTTTTGTAAGGAAAGAAGTAGGTACCAGATTCTTTACACTTGGACACCAAAGCCAAAAGTAGCTCAACTAAGTGTAAGAATTTATGTACATACATAGTTGCTTACAAGAAAATCTAATCCCTTACACTCTTGGTAAGGATTTCAGTAGGTACCTAAACTCTTGAGCTTTATACGTAACTTTTTACGACTATTGTAATGAAAGAAGTAGATACCGAATTCTTTACATTTGGACACCCAAAGCAAAAGTTTCTCACCAATTCTGTATACGTGGTATCAAAACCACTTACGTTGGTTTCGAAACCAGTTTGGCAGTGTTGAGAAGTTTGATATTTTGGGCTTAAGGTACCGAATTCTTTACACTTGAACACCAAAGGCAAAAGTAGCTTAACTAAGTGTAACAATTTACGTACATACATAGTTGCTTACAAGAAAACCTAATTCCTTACACTCTTGGTAAGGATTTTAGTAGGAACGTAAATTCTTAAGTCTTATACGTATCCTATTACAACTTTTGTAAGGAAATAAGTAGGTACCGAATTCTTTACACTTGCACACCAAAGCCAAAAGTACATCAACCAAGTGTAAGAATTTATGTACATATATAGTTGCTTACAAGAAAGCCTAATTTCCAACACTCTTAGTAAGGATTTCAGTAGGTACCTAAATTCTTAAGCTTTATACGTAACTTATTACAACTTTTGTAATGAAAGAAGTAGGTACCGAATTCTTTACACTTGAACACCAAAGCCAAAAGAAGCTCAACTAAGTGTAAGAATTTATGTACATACATAGTTGCTTACAAGAAAACGTAATTCCTTACAAAAGATTTTAGTAGGTACCTAAATTTATAAGCTTTATACGTAACTTATTACAACTTTTGTAATGAAAGAAGTAAGTACCGAATTCTTTACACTTGAACGCCAAAGCCAAAAGAAGCTCAACTAAGTGTAAGAATTTATGTACAAACATAGTTGCTTACAAGAAAACCTAATTCCTTACACTCTTGGTAAGGATTTCAGTAGGTACCTAAATTCTTAAGCTTTATACGTAACTTATTACAAATTTTGTAATGAAAGAAGTAAGTACTGAATTCTTTACACTTGGACACCAAAGCCAAAAGTAGCTTAACTAAGTGTAAGAATTTATGTACATACATAGTTGCTTACAAGAAAACCTAATTTCTTATACTCTTGGTAAGGATTTCAGTAGGTACCTAAATTCTTAAGCTTTATACGTAATTTGTTACAACTTTTGTAATGAAAAAAGTAGGTACCGAATTTTTTACCCTATTACTAAGGTTACCGGTTCACCGGGTATACCTTTTTTATTTTTTTAATCCAACGGTTTAAAATGATTCACCTAGATATAAGGGTCAAAAAAATAAAGCCTTATATTAGCCTTATATTAAGGGATTTTTTTAGAATCTCCCGTGTTTGCTTGGTTTCTGGTAAAACAACATTTTAGTGTATATTCCACGTTTATGTAATGAATTTAGATTTAGATAAGATGGAGTTGTTTCAATTTCCCATTTATTTTGTTATTGTTATTATGTGTAATAATAAGGTTGGAGTTGTGGACATACTTGTCTCCACCAACATCAAAAGAATGCAGCAGGGGACACTGACACACATCATTTGCTTCGGTGAAATATGGTGCATCATAAATTGTTTGTTGAACCAGAGGCAATGCTACTCTATCAGGAGAAGGAGAAGGAGAAGTCGACCCACCACTTTAACAAATATCTTATCCAAACAAACATTATTTAAGCAATTTACCTCTCCGTTGGCAGATGAACCCCTTGAAGCAATCTGTTCAACACTTGAACCGAAAGCAAACCTTGTCCAATGTCCATGGCTCACCATCCGATGATTAAAAAACATGGTGAAACAAATAAACAACTATGGATCCAAAAACATCAAAGATATAAAATAGTAGAAAGTCAAACCTAAACATTTTTAACAAAAATCTCAACATCATAAATATTTTTAACTGAATATTTTCCTCTATGTATTACGATATGAATTTTCTTTTTCTAAATAAACTCACATATGTGGGATACTAATTTATAAATAAACCTCAAAATTTGCCATACAATGAATGACATATATAAGAATAATCTCATTTCAACCATATGATTCTGTCTTACTATCAACTTCTTATTTTGTAGTCTATGAGCCGTGGGTGGATGGTGTATAGAGCCTAGGGGGCTTGGTACCCAAAATTTTGGAAAACTTGTGTTACACCCTTGAAATAATTTGAAATTTTAATTAGCCCTTAAAAATTTATAAAAAGTTCTCATAAAGCTCTAAAAGTTTTTTATATTTTTAATTTCCCCCTCAAAATTGTTTAAAAGTTTTATTAAACTTTTCAAAAAAAGAAAAATAATTAGACCCTCACATTTAAAAATACAAATTTCTCATTAAATCCCTTAAAATTTTTAAAAATTTTAGTTAGACCACTAAAATTTTAAAAATTTTAATTAGGCTCCCTCAAACTATAAGGTCAAGATTCACCACTATGAGCAGTACTATAAACTTATCGTGCTCCATAATTCCTAAGTACTCGATGTCGACTTTTATTATTCTTAGTAAGAACACAACTAATATTGTCACCGCGTATCCTAATGGGTAGGGCTGTTCATTGTCGGGTACTAAAAAAATCAGGTACTTGGTTCATCCGGGTACCTCCTTTGTCGGCCTATGTTCCGGCCTGTTTTATTCGAGTACCCGTTCATATTTTTATTTATTTATTTTTTAATTTAAAAGTTTTAAAATATCACATTGTAAACACATAAATTTAAAAGTTCATAATACATAATCCAAACACAAAAATTAGCGATTTGAAGTTAATTTTAATATGAAATATTTAAATATATATACATATATATGTATATATTAAAGTTTATCAGCAAAAAAGACATTAAAAATATAATTTAAAAATAAATATATTAAAACTATCGGGTTGGGTACCCAGTTATCAAAAATTAACTCAGGTCTCGTCAGATTTTAAAAATAAATATATTAAAGTTTATCAGAAAAAGACATTAAAAATATAATTTAAAAATAAATATATTAAAAATATATGAAATATTTGAAGTTAATTTAAAAATTAACTACCGGAGAAAAATCCGGGTCAAATACCCGGCCCGGTCAGATTTTTTTTCTTCAAGAATTACTCGTTTTTTAAGTTCGGATTATCGGGTCAGATATTTTTGAACACCTCTACTAATGGGCATAGAGATAGACTAGACACCTTATGTAGTACTAGTGGCTTCAAAATACGATACAAACTCAGGTCTCGTAGTAGAAGTGCACACTGACATTTATTTGGAACTTCTTTGATGCATAGTTCTTCGAAATTTGAGTTTGAATATCAAGAATTACTAAAATGTCAAACCGCCTATACGTAAATATATAATTTAGTTCACATGGAACTAATGACTATCCTTAATAACATGTGCAATATTTGATGAACAGTCTTTCATCCCACACCTCCAAAGAACTTTATTTATGTAACACCCTTACCAGTATTTATTACCCAATACTAGTATAGAGTGTCACATTACGTTTAAACCATATTTTATGCTATCCGAACAAGTCAAAAATGACGATTTAAAAATTTTCCTTTTTAATCGCGTAAAATTTATTTTCAATTTTTAATCCATCAGACAGACCTCGATTTTAGGCAGCAATTTGACAATTTTTAACTATACTATACAATTAACAAAACTGCCTAAAAACTGCTTAAAATAAAAATCATTTTGATTACTCTAAAATTTCATTATTATAATCTTACCCGATTTTCGTTACTAGCAATTTCTTTAAACTAGTATCCATTTAAATAAAACTCAATATCATATACTAACCACTTATCTAGATATTATTATTACAATCCATATCTAGACTAGTTTGAAAGGAGCTACTATTTATTTATACATGCCAACTAGAAATATCAAAATACATCAAAGATGTAATTACCGATACTGTATATATCCCCTTTGATAGTGATGCCTTACTCCTTACTCCGAAGCGGGTTTTCTACCTACGCGTGAAAAACCATGACACGCTAAGTATATACTTAGTGAGGCATTATAACTATTTAATATTAATCAACATGCTTGAATTATATCAATACTATAATAAACATGCAGTTTGATCACTATTCCTTTATTTCCCTTATGTTAATCAAATTAACATAATATAATCCGAATTCATAAATCCAATTATTATCCGAGAGTTTACCCACTCTCTAAATTATTTATCATTTATTACCATTATCTGATGGTTTGCTTACTCTCTAATTTATTTATCATTTATTACCATTATCCGATAGTTCACTTACTCTCTAATTTATTAACCATTTATTCCCATTATCCGAGAGTTCACTTACTCTCTAATTTATTAACCATTTATTGCCATTATCCGAGAGTTCATTTACTCTCTAATTTATTAACCATTTATTACCATTATCCGAGAGTTCACTTACTCTCTAATTTATTAACCATTTATTACCATTATCCGAGAGTTCATTTACTCTCTAATTTATTAACCATTTATTGTCATTATTCGAGAGTTCACTTACTCTCTAATTTATTAACCATTTATTACCATTATCCGAGAGTTCACTTACTCTCTAATTTATTAACCATTTACTATCAAATAGATTATTTCCCAACATAGTTTGAGGACTTGAGTACACGAGTCAAAACCGCACCAAAGTGCTAATAAACCCAACCGAAGTGCTAAGAGACCGCACATAAGTGCTAAATAACCACACCTAAGTGTTAATAAAACGCACCAAAGTGCTAAACCACTGGACTCTATGGCATGCCAACTATACTCTATACCTCAAATACTTATTTGGGCATACTTTCCAATTCCATATTCAATTCATCCATGGCAATATAATTAAATACTGTGCAGTTCATACCCTAAATATAACATAACCATACATACCTGGTATATTTAGTGATCAAATGCAGCATAGTTCTTCCTTTGACAATTCTCAATATGTCAAATATAAGTTCATGATATAAACATATAATTATCAAGTAATTATTAATAAGATATACTTATCACAAGTCTTCCAAATGATAATCATAATATTATCCATGCATAAAAATGCACTCACCTTGACACTTTATACTTTGTCAATATTCAACTAGCCTCACTAAGCTTCTGCTTTGATCTATATCTTTTCCTCGATTGTTAACTCGATTTCTGTTTTGTGCACAGTCTACAAGTGTATTAAAAATACCATAAGCACATTCCAAATTATATGTTAGTATCTTACTAACACATAAGCAATATATGAATAATTTTCCTAAAAACACCCTAATATTTTCCAAATATTAGTTTCATGACATAAGTCATTTCATCCTCAATACTTTGTATTTCTTTCACCCTTTACTCAAAGAATAATTTATAACTCATTCTAACCTTAATTCCAGCATAATACTTCCATGAAAACAAATTTTCACTTTAGTCCTTAACTTTCTCCAAAATGCCGAATTGGTCCCCAAACTTTCTAAATTTTTTGAATTGATCCTTATGTTTTTACAAACTTCTAAAATGGTCCAAATGACATTTTAAAGATTGCAAAACCATAATTTCATCATATCCAATCTTATGGAAAATTTTCCATAATTTCTTCTAATTTTTCTTCTTTGACCGAAATGGTCCCTTACTTTCTAATATTTCCATTTTGCTCCTAAATTATCAAATCAAGCTAATTTGATCAAAATCTCATCATTTCTAACACTAGAATAATTTTCACAATAATTTCCCCTTTATTTCCAATTCTAACAGAATTGATCCATTATTCTTCCTTAGGGAAAATTTTTATTCTAACATCAAATTAAGGCTTCTAATATCACAAATCATTCATTTCCATCCTTTATTAAATTCCCTAACCAAATTCCCAAATTCTAGGGTTAGGGTTTATAACCTTGAACATAGAAAGCTTGTTTTCATGTTTACAACACTTGAGTTACTTAAATCAAGCCTTAATTCCAACATAGTTTAAGAAATTCCAATTTCTCTCTCTTCAAGAACATGGACTATTCTTCATAATAGCATACAATATTACTATCAAAAGAAAGAGCATGAAGCATAGATCAGTTTATTTCAAAGCAACATACCTTGATTCTAACTTTAAAACCTTCAATTTTGCCAAAGAAAATTTTCTTCTCTTTTCCCCCTTGTGTTTCGAAAATATCCCAAGAAAGATTAACAAATTAGTTCATCTTTTATCCTTTTAATTCACATGTGATAATTAAATGAATTTTAAATTCATTTAATCAGTGAAATTACTAATTTAACCTTCAAATCCAATGGCTATATTTAATCTTATCATAAACCAAGGGCCAAGATTAAATCCATGTGTTTTTCATTTTCTAAAAATGCCTTCAACATTTCAAAATATTTTAAAAATGTCATCCATGGAAAATGTCCAATTTGCCCTCCAATTATACTTTATTTACTAACAAGGCTTGAAATTGTCATTCCATCACCATCTAACTAAATCTAGTTAGAATCCAACCAAATGTAATAAAATATCTATAAAATAATATTTTTTTGAGTTTTCCATAATCCTTGAACTGTCTTTAAAATTCCAATTCGATTCGGTTACCCGATATTCACTTTCTACGATTTTCCACTTTCCAACTATCGGGTAAAATCTGAAATTCTCATAATTCCGATCTTCATATGTAAATATTTTTGACATACAAAATATTCCATAATTTTGTAAAAATCAAAATCTTGAAATTTTGACTTGGTCCAATATACTGATAATTTACCCGAAATCTTTATCGGATAAATTTCTCTTACTAATCCTTGATCAAATATCCATAAAATAAAATTTCAACTCGAACTAATTCCCCTTTTTATCAGTCTCAACTACTAACATGAGACCTTCCCATAAGGTCACCCATCCTAATGTTACTCTACTCTAAGCACGCTTAACAATTTTTATTTCGATCCAAATATCTGGAAATTTTCTCGAATTTTAACGCTTTATAGCTCTTAATAAAAACTCCGTATCGAAATCCGTGTATCAAGAAAATTCCACTCTTGGGGTTGACCTATTCATTTATGGGACCAAATACATAACTTTTTAAAATTACAATTTAGTCCCTAAACTTTTTAAATTTTACACTTTGGCACCAAACTTTTCAAATTTTACATTTTGGTCACCAAACTTTCATTTTATTCATTTTGGTCACTAACCAAAATTTTGAGGTATTACAATTCTCCCCCTTAAGAAAATTCATCCTCGAATTTTCCTTATGTACTAAGTTCAAAAAGATAGAGATGCCATTTTTTTCATTGATTCCTCGAATTCCCAAGTAGCTTCCTTTATTTTTGATTTCTCTATAAAACTTTGACTAGAGGAATCCTTTTTTTTATTTCTCAATTGCTTTTCTTCCCTAGCTAAGATCCTCACAGGTTTTTCTTCGTATGTCAAATCCGGTTAAATTTCAATTTCTTCCGATGTAATGACATACGAAAGATGTGATCTATACCTCTCTAATATGGATACATGAAATACATCATGAATTTGATTCATCTCGGGTGGCAATGTTATCATGCCATTAATCCAACTCTCTTTAGTATTTCAGAAAGGTCAATGAACCTTGGATTGAGTTTACCTTTCCGTTCAAAACGAACGACATATCATTTCTTAACAGCTTGTTTATCGGAGGGGTAATCATTGAAAAAATCTTTCACAAACTGCCAATAATAACCAACTTATCCTAAGAAACTTCTTACTTCAGAGACATTCTTAGGAATTTTCCATTCAAGGATTACTTGAACCTTTTTAGGTTCAACTCAAATTCCTTCGGCTGAAACTATATGCCCATGTAAAATTACTTCCAATAACCAAAAGTTCACATTTTGACAGCTTTGCATACAACTTCTTTTCTCGTAGGATCTGGAGAACTACTTGAAGATGAGTATCATACTCCTCATTGGTTTTCAAATAAACCAATATATATTATCAACAAATCTACCACAAACCAATTCCATATATAGCTAGAAGATTCAATTCATTAAATCCTTAAATGCCATCGGTGCATTTGTAAGTTTGAAGGGCATTACTACAATTCATAATGCCCATATTTGATTTTGAAAGATTTCTTTGGTATATCCACCTTCTTGATCTTTAATTAATGATACCCCGATTGAAGATCAATCTTAGAGAACACGATTGCTCCCCTAAGTTGATCAAAGAGATCATCAATCCTCGGTAAAAGATACTTATTCCTGATCGTCACTTTATTAAGTTAACGATAATCTACACATTATCTTATTGATCCGTCCTTCTTCTATAAAAATAGAACTGAGGCTCCTCAAGGTGATATACTAGGCCGTATAAAACCTTGGTCTAATAATTCTTGTAACTGAGCTTTCAATTCTCTAAGATTTGTAGGAGTTATCCTATAAAGTGCTATCGATATTGGTGCTATTCCAGGAAGCACATCAATATTGAATTCTTCCTCTCAATCGGGAGGTAATCTTGGTAATTCATCTAGAAAACATATGGAAATTCTTGTATCGTTGGTACATTTTCTAGATTTATTTTTGTTTCTAAAGCACTAATCACATTGTTCAGATTATCCGGTCTTTCACCTACACATACCATCTTTGAACCGTCTGGCTTCTTCAAGATTAACTCTTTTATATTTTCCATAAAACCAGCAAGAAATTCTACTATTTGAATCTTGAGAGGACATTTCTTGCATATTCGACTCACTTTGACACTTTGTCCTATTTGATTGACGGCAACTACTTTATTCGAATTTGGTTCTATTGGGATATTTCTTTCGAGTATTATTTTAGAACTAATGTAAGAATGAGTAGAGCCTAGATCAATCAATGCAAAGATAGGTCCACCAAAGAGTTCGATCATATCTGCTACGATCTCTGGATCATCCTGATCCTCAACAATTTTGATGTGGTATACCCGAGCTGTAGCCTTGCTCTCTCGATTAGGCGTAAATGCAAATGTTCCCAGGTTATTACCGTTATTTTCTTTACCAGTCTGATGTGCTACAATAGGCTGATTTGGGTGAAGTTCTGGACAATGCTTCTTGATATGACCAGCTTGCCCATAATAGAAACATGCCCCAGTCAACCAGCACTGACCAGGATACCTTTTGCCACAATGCTCGCATTCTATAATAGGGCGAATTCCAGAATCTCGAGTACCCATAGTACTCGTCTAGGATTGCTTTGATTTTCCTCATGCATACCCCTTCTTAACTGAATAGGCTGATGCTGCAGGATACTGTTGTGGTATTCCTTTATTGCGTTTAAATGATGATGCAGCAAATGAACCTCCAGACCTTTTTCTGGTCTGAATCTACTTCTCACCTTTTCCCTCAAGGTCAACTTTCTATATGGCCTTGGCTCGATTTACCACTTCTTGAAAAGAAGTGAAGTTATGAGAAACCAAAATCTTTTTATATTGAGGATCCAACTCAGCTATAAATATGTCTATTATGGACTTATCGGTTGAAAGAAATTCGGTTGCAAATTGGTTTAATCTATTGAACCCGTATTCATATTCATAAACTGTACTGTTTCAACTGTAGAAATTGCTGTCTCATTTCCTCGACAAACACATCTCCAATATATTTTTCCTTGAATTCTTGTAGAAAGAATTCCCAAGTAATCCGTTCTGGAGGTACTTGTGCAGTTTTCACGTTCCACCATATGCTGGCTTGTTCCATCAATAAGGATACTACTCCTTCTAATTTTACTTGATTATCACAAGGAATCCTATTTAATATAATCTTTATATCATTTAACCAATAATCGGCAACCATAGGATCCGCATCAGTATCACCCCAGAATTCTGGTGCACCAATTTTCCTTAATTCCTTTGGGGTTGATACTGGTGCCTGCCGATTTAGGATTGCCTCCAAAGACTGCAAAAATAACCCTTGATCTTGTACCGGCATATTTCTTTGATCCTGAGCCTGTTGCTCTACATTCTCCTGAGCCAATTGCTCTACATTTTGCTGAACCTGAGGTGGATTCTGATTCACCTCATTACTTCCGCTTCGAGCAGGCACATCCTGCTCAACAGCCTGTCGGGATTCTTGATAACCCGACATCTGTTCATGTCACGATTATCTAAAATAAGTAAGGATTAATCTACTCAACATCAGGCACCATCATAATCCTACACAATATCAGTATTTTTAGATATCCTAGTGGCATGTATATAACCCTAACTTTCTACAGAGACTTGTTTACTATCCAAAACCGGCTAAACCTGTAGCTCTGATACCAATAAATGTAACATCCTTACCATTATTTATTACCCAATACTAGTATAGAGTGTCACATGATGTTTAAACCATATTTTATGCTATCCGAACAAGTCAAAAATGACGATTTAAAATTTTTCCTTTTTAATCGCATAAAATTTATTTCCAATTTTTAATCCATCAGATAGACCTCGATTTCAGGCAGCAACATGACAATTTTTAACTATACTATACAATTAACAAAACTGCCTAAAAACTGCTTAAAATAAAAATCATTTTGATTACTCTAAAATTTCATTATTATAATCTTACCCGATTTTATTTACTAGCAATTTCTTTAAACTAGTATCCATTTAAATAAAACTCAATATCATATACTAACCACTTATCTAGATATTATTATTACAATCCATATCTAGACTAGTTTGAAAGGAGCTACTATTTATTTATACATGCCAACTAGAAATATCAAAATATATCAAAGATGTAATTACCGATACTGTATATATCCCCTATGATAGTGATGCCTTACTCCTTACTCCGAACAGGTTTTTCTACCTACGCGTGAAAAACCATGACACGCTAAGTATATACTTAGTGAGGCATTATAACTATATAATATTAATCAACATGCTTGAATTATATCAATACTATAATAAACATGCAGTTTGATCACAATTCCTTTATTTCCCTTATGTTAATCAAATTAACATAATATAATCCGGATTCATAAATCCTATTATTATCCTTGCCATTATCCGAGAGTTTACCCACTCTCTAAATTATTTATCATTTATTACCATTATCTGATGGTTCGCTTACTCTGTAAGTTATTAACCATTTATTACCATTATCCGAGAGTACACTTACTCTCTAATTTATTAACCATTTATTACCATTATCCGAGAGTTCACATACTGTCTAATTTATTAACCATTTATTGCCATTATCCGAGAGTTCACTTACTCTCTAATTTATTAACCATTTATTGCCATTATCCGAGAGTTCACTTACTCTTTTTATTACCATTATCCGAGAGTTCACTTACTCTCTAATTTATTAACCATTTATTACCATTATCTGAGAGTTCACTTATTCTCTAATTTATTAACCATTTATTGCCCTTATCCGAGAGTTCACTTACTCTCTAATTTATTAACCATTTATTACATTATCCGAGAGTTCACTTACTCTCTAATTTATTAATCATTTACTATCAAATAGATTATTTCCCAACATAGTTTGAGGACTTGAGTACACGAGTCAAAACCGCACCAAAGTGCTAATAAACCACACCAAAGTGCTAAGAGACTGCATATAAGTGCTAAAAAACCACACCTAAGTGTTAATAAACTGCACCGAAGTGCTAAACCACTAGACTCTATGGCATGCCAACTATACTCTATACATCAAATACTTATTTGAGCATACTTTCCAATTCCATATTCAATTCATCCATGGCAATATAATTAAATATTGGGCAGTTCATGCCCTAAATATAACATAACCACGCATACATGGTATATTTAGTGATCAAATGCATCATAGTTCTTCCTTTGACAATTCTCAATATGTCAAATATAAGTTCATGATATAAACATATAATTATCAAGTAATTATTAATAAGGTAGACTTATCACAAGTCTTCCAAATGATAATCATAATATTATCCATGCATAAAAATGCACTCACCTTGACACTTTATACTTTGTCAATATTCAACTAGCCTCACTAAGCTTCAGCTTTGATCTATATCCTTTCCTCGATTGTTAACTCGATTTCGGTTTTGTGCACAGTCTACAAGTGTATTAAAAATACCATAAGCACATTCCAAATTATATGTTAGTATCTTATTAACACATAAGCAATATAGGAATAATTTTCCTAAAAACACCCTAATATTTTCCAAATATTAGTTTCATGACATAAGTCATTTCATCCTCAATACTTTGTATTTCTTTAAACCTTTACTGAAAGAATGATTTATAACTCATTCTAACCTTAATTCCAGCATAATACTTCCATGAAAACAATTTTTTAGTTTAGTCCTTAACTTTCTCCAAAATGCCAAATTGGTCCCCAAACTTTCTAAGATTTTCGAATTGATCCTTATGTTTTTACAAACTTCTAAAATGGTCCAAATGACATTTTAAAGCTTGTAAAATCATAATTTCATCATATCCAATCTTATGGAAATTTTTCCATAATTTCTTCTAATTTTTCTTCTTTTACCGAAATGATCCCTTACTTTCTAATATTTCCATTTTGGCCCTAAATTATCAAATCAAGCTAATTTGATCAAAATATCATCATTTCTAACACTAGAATAATTTTCAAAATAATTTCCGCTTTATTTCCAATTCTAACCGAATTGGTCCATTATTCTTCCTAAGGGAAAAATTTTATTCTAACATCAAATTAAGGCTTCTAATATCACAAATCATTCATTTGCACCCTTTATTAAATTCCCTAACCAAATCCTCAAATTCTAGGGTTAGGGTTTATAACCTTGAACATAGAATTAAACTAAATTCAAGCTTGTTTTCATGTTTACAACGCTTGAGTTACTTAAATCAAGGCTTAATTCCAGCATAGTTCATGAAATTCCAATTTCTTTCTCTTCAAGAACATGAACTATTCTTCATAATAGCATACAATATTACTATCAAAAGAAAGAGCATGAAGCATAGATCAATTTATTTCAAAGCAACATATCTTGATTCTAACTTTAAAACCTTTAATTTTGCCAAAGAAAATTTTCTTCTCTTTTCCCCCTTGTGATTCGAAAATATCCCAAGAAAGATTAACAAATTAGTTCATCTTTTATCCTTTTAATTCACATGTGATAATTAAATGAATTTTAAATTCATTTAATTAGTGAAATTACTAATTTAACCTTCAAATCCAATGGCTATATTTAATCTTATCATAAACCAAGGGCCAAGATTAAATCCATGTGTTTTTCATTTTCTAAAAATGGCCTCAACATTTCAAAATATTTTAAAAATTCCATCCATGGAAAATGTCCAATTTGCCCTCCACCTATACTTTATTTACTAACAAGGCTTGCAAATTGTCATTCCATCACCATCTAACTAAATCTAGTTAGAATCCAACCAAATATAAAAAATATCCATAAAATAATATTTTAAGAGTCTTCCATAATCCTTGGAACTATCTTTAAAATTCCAATTCGATTCGATTACCCGATATTCACTTTCTACGATTTTTCCACTTTCCAACTATCGGGTAAAATCTGAAATTCTCATAATTCTAATCTTCATATGTAAATATTTTTGGCATACAAAATATTCCATAATTTTGTAAAAATCAAAATCTTGAAATTTTGACTTGGTCCAATATACTGATAATTTACCCGAAATCTTTATCGGATAAATTTCTCTTACTAATCATTGATCATATATCCATAAAATAAAATTTCAACTCGAACTAATTCCCCTTTTTATCAGTCTCAACTACTGACATGAGACCTTCCCATAAGGTCAGCATCATAATGTTACTCTGCTCTGAGCACGCTTAACAATTTTTATTTCGATCCAAATATCTGGAAATTTTCTCGAACTTTAACGCTTTATAGCTCTTAATAAAAACTCCGTATCAAAAATCCGTGTATCAAGAAAATTCCACTCTTGGGGGTGAACTATTCATTTACGGGACCAAATACATAACTTTTTAAAATTACAATTTAGTCCCTAAACTTTTTAAATTTTACACTTTGGCACCAAACTTTTCAAATTTTACATTTTGGTCACCAAACTTTCATTTTAGTCACTAACCAAAATTTTGAGGTATTACAATTTATATATTTTTCCTTTAATAATACCAACATATGTTGGGTATTGAATCCAAGACCTAAGGAGGAATAAAGATGTTAACGGGAGGCTTAACCATTTGTTTCAACATATGTTAATCTTACTAAACCAAATGAACAAATAACATAAGGGTTATATTTTGATACACATGTTATATAAAAAAATATTACACAATCATTTTTTAAAGTATAAGTTCTAAATTCCTAAAACTTATACCCTAAACTATAATCTTAAATCCTTAATTCTAATCCCTAAACCTTAAAATGCAAACCCTAAATAACTTATACAACGTATGTATCAAATTTTTTTTCCATAGCATGATGGTAAATACCATTAAAGGGAGGCTTCCTTAAGTATATAAACTGACCTCTTGAACTTGCAAATTAAATGCTAACCGGTACTTCCAAATTATTTCATATAAATATTTCCCTTTTAATTTCTATAAGGAAAATCGGAATAAAATTTATTGTTTTTTTTAGTCTCTTTACATGTCTTACCAGTGATTTTATGGTAAAATGGGCAACCAATATCATGATGATACAAAGGAATCATTTACAGAAACAAGATTCAATGTTTCCTTATAATTAATTCGTTCTTTCTGTGTGGAGTCTTTTTAACTAGTTCAGTCATGCATTGCTTAATGTTGTCTAACGAATGCCTATTAATCTTAAAATCTATCTACAAAAAATAGATTTCTTTATTTCATCGTTCGTAGCATGTAACATTCCTTGTCCGGTCTAATAATTCCACATGACAATAAACTGTTTCATCCAAAAATTGGTGTAGTAACCCATTTTATCCTATCCTACAATTCAAATACCCAAATACCATATCCAATAACCCATCTGGCCCAAATATTAACTCATTACCCAAAATTAACCTAAACCTAATAACCCTAACCCAACCGCCGCCGCCCTCTTTGCTAACCAGCCGCTGCCGCCGACTGTTCGACTCTAAGCTACGCCGCCGTCGTTCGACTCCAAGCCGAGTCACGCTGTTTCCGTCCCGAGCCGCTGTCGAAAGTCGAATAAACCCAAATATATATATATAATTATCCAAGAAAATTACCTTAACCCCACCTCCCTTATCTCTTCTGACACCACCGCCCAAAACCCGAACCCACCGTTCACCATCTACTCTTGCTTTCCACGTAACCCATGTTTGAAAACCCCTATAAAAGAAAGACGGATTCAAACATAGAAGGGGATTTTAGAAACTATTCGAACAGAAGCAAAGAAAAAAAGCAAGAAAAAGGAGACAGATCGAAAAAAAAACAAAAAAATCAAGGTAAAAAAAGCTAGATCTAGGATATTCAGATGAGTTTTAAAGGAAACTAACCTCAAAACCGCGTTTAGGACCCGAAACTAAATCGAACCCATTATTTGCATGTCTTTCGGCCACCATTCGCGACGGTTCTCCGTCGTCGGCGAACGGTGGCCCATGGCGGCTCGCGGCGGGTGATCCGATGGCCGGCCCTTGGGTGAGACCGGCACCCGAGAGAGTTTGAGAAAGCTCCCCCTTTTGTTTTTTTAGAATCTGATATAAAATGAATTTTTTGGGTGTAATTTTGTATTTAAGGGGATGCTGAAACGGCGTCGTTTTGCTCCATGGTGACCCGCGCTCAAACCTGACCCAGAAGGGGAGATTCGTGCGTTTTTTAATGAGATGGGCAAATTGCACGTTTGGTCCTTAAGTTTTTTGTATCCTTATAATTTTTCCTTTTAATTTTTGTTCTATTTAATTTCAGTCACTGTATTTATTTTATATATTTTTATATGGTGTTTAACTAATACATTATTATTATTATCATAATATTATATCATATACTATACGCATATATATTATCATTATTATATAATATAGTACTATTATGCTATTTATTATTATTATTATTATTGTTATATCCCACTATTATTTACTTATTTGTATTTTTATCAATATAATTGCTATATGTATTTATATATACACTATATATATTTCAATCGGATTTTTGGTTAAAAATTTATTTTATTATATTAGGGATTATCGTGTAAAACGTAACCCTGGGCGTAGGGTTGCCGCTTTCCGTTAATCTCTATTATGAAATCCTATTTTTAATATTAAATTATAATTTTATTTAAGGATTTAACGAAAATTATGCCCCGGGTGTTGGGGTGTAAATTCCTTTCATATAAAATTTTTTAAGGGATCACAAATCTTAAATTAAATTTGAATTCATAGTTTCCATCGTTAAAACACTACATAATCGACTAGGTACCAATTTTGGGCGTTGTGGGGGTGCTCACCCTTCCCCACACGTAACTGACTCCCGAACCTATTTTTTTGGTTTACGCAGACCCAAACTCGTTGTTTTAATAAAAAAGACAAAATAAGTTTTATTAAAATAACCGGGTTTTCAGGTGATCCAATCTCACCTAAACTAAAATAAAAAAAGATTGGTGGCGACTCCCTGTTGTTACAGCTTGGCGAGTCCGCTAGGGACCTATTTATTTTTTTAGAGAGTCAAGCCACAAGTCGATTATTTTTTGTTTTAACAAATGAAAATTATGACTTCAATCTAATTTAATTTTTGTGACCCCTCTTCTTTTAAAAAAATTCTTTATAACTGTTTTTATAAAGTCTGCTAAGTTCTTATATCATGAGCTCTCGACCTGAGCTCCGTCCTTTTAAGTGGGAGCGAGAAGCTACTCCTTCGTGAGGTACTCTCTCCGTGCAGGATGGTGGATCGCTTCCGGGATATTGGTCCCTTTGTCTTCGTGAGACTTTTATCTCCGTGCAGACCTAGAGACCCGTATCCCCCTGAATTGAACTTTGCTAGCCTTAGTAGGTGACAACATTGGCAATTTGGGTACCTTTGTTAGAATTGAACCCCATGTAGTGAACCGTAGAAACTCACCTTGTCTAGAGCCATGCAGAACCTCTGCCCGTTTAGAGAGTCACCCGATAGGTGCTTTAGAAAGAGAGTGGGGGGTTTTAATTTCATTTAATTACGCATTTTAATTTCAGTTTTATTTATTTATTTATTTATTTTTGTAACATAGCATGTTAAATACCATGTCTAAATTTACGTGAAATAAGCATGCGGGTAGAAATCATGACTGGAGTAGGATTTTATTTTTCTAAAAGCATGTGGGGTAGAAAAACATGTTTTAGGTTTGTTCTAATTCAACTTTTATTTATTATTTCTATATTATTCATTTATATCAGGACTAACATGCTTGCTTTGTTTTCTTGTTCTTGCATTGTATTTTATTTTTTTAATTAAAAGGTGTTGAGGCAAGTCCAGCCGTTATAAAGGATTAGCTACGGAGAATCGATTTCTTGATAAGGTGGAAGGAAATCTAGGCGTGCGGAGGTGGTTAGAAGAAACTCAGTGCCAGAAAGGGGATAGTCTGTTAGAAGGTGAAAGGTCAGAGTTTGAGGATTCCATTAGCATCAGATCGACTTAGAACCAACTACAAGAGTTAAAAGAAATCTAGAACTGGTGAGACGAAGAAAATAAGCAGTTGTTCTACGCCAATTACGGTGATTTTCCCTATTTGCTAAATGTCAGTATCGACAAAGCTTTGTTCCGAGCCCTTGCCCAGTTCTGGAATCCTGCCTACAGTTGCTTTACCCTGGGAGACGTTGATATGGTACCAACCATTGAAGAATACAATGCCTTGATCCGTTGCCCAAAATTCCAAGTTGATAAAGCTTATTTTAAGTCTCCTGATTCTCCAGCATTTCAGAAAAAACTACTCAAGATGACTGGCATGGATGAACAGTGGGCTAAAGCCAAGATTAAGATAAAAGGGGAAACCAGGTGTATCGCTTGGAGGTTTATACTGGACCTAATACAAGTCGAGTCCAAGCGAGAAAAATAGGTCAAAATGTTTGCCTTGGCCATTTACGGTTTTGTTATCTTTCCCAAATCATTGGGATACATCGATGATGCTGTTATAGAACTGTTTGATCACATCGATAAAGGAATTACTCCTGTTCCAGCCATCCTAGCCGAAACTTTCAGGTCTCTCAGTGCTTGTAAAAGAAGCAGTGAAGGGAGATTCATTGTTTGTGCTCAGCTTCTGTTGGCCTGGTTTCATAGCCACTTTTGGAAGCCAAAGAAAATCTCTTATCGGGCATGCTTCGAGAGCTACTCACCACTCCAAGATCTCGCGTCTACACCAAGGCCCGAGAATATCTCTTGTGACAAATGGAAGGCCATTTTTCAGAACCTTCAAGAGAAAGATATCATTTGGAAAGCACGCTAGTTATTCCCTGACAGTATCATATACAAGTGTGGAGACTATGACTGGGTCCCTCTACTTGGGATATGGGGTGCAACCTGATATGCTCCGTTACTAGTATCCAGACAATACATATCAAGACAGTTCATCCCGGTGACAAGGGGGCTTGCTACTTGTGAATTTCTATACAAGGGTAAGGACTACAAGAAAAATGTTTCCATGATCACTAAGGCATGGAAGTATCCTTGCAGGATGGAACCGTTCGATGAAAAACCTAGAGTTACGCCGGAGTATCAACGATGGAAAAGTATAAGAATCAACGATGATGTCCCTCTATTGAATCCAGAAAATAATGTATCAATGGAGGAACATTTACAAGTGGATCCCTCGGAGATGGAAATCATGAAGCACGATTTTGAGAGAAGGTACTTCGTAATGGAAAGTCAATTATCGAGGTTAGAAAATGAAAGGAACCAGTTGATGTTCAACATGCAGTCTCAGGAACAAGAGATTGAAAGGCTGAAAAAAGGGAAAAGCAAACCCGATGAAGATTTGAGTGGTATACCAAATGATTATAAGAAACTCCGTGCATTAGCAAGATATGGGAAGACAACCGCCGAATGGAAGCTTGAGATTCGAGAAGAAAAGGAGAGAGCGGATAAAGAAGATTTAAAGATGCCCAGGCACAACAAATGGTCATTGAAGAAGAATTGTTCGAAAGTAGAGCTGAGAATATAAATCTGAGAAGACAAATCATAGAACTAGAAGATTCCCTACAGAGGCACCGTAGCTGAGACTCTACAGCTGAATTAAAAGCAAGTAGAAAAGAGAATGAGGCTTTGAAAAAACAAGTTGAAGAATTAGAAATAGCTCCGTAGACATGTCAGGGGCTAATTAAAAATTTAGAAGAAATCCAATGGTGGAATGACCAGCGTTGGCAGGCACAATTAGAGCAATCTCAGGACCAAGTCCGGGATAGAGATCGCGTTATGTCTGAGGCCCTCGTTCAAGTACGAGAGGTCGAGAACACTTGCAGACCTTAGCCACTCAAGCCGACTTTTTGAGCCTGCAAACTGAGTCAGAATCTAATAGGGGCAAGAAGTTAGCATGGCTCCTGAAGAAGATTAAGATCCTAGGTGTTAAGGTTAGGCAATATATGTGAAATAGGCCCACCTTATGTAAAAAAACTTGTTCTGATGCGAGTTTCCTTTTGAAAGTTGTACTGAAATCAACACCTTTTGTGTAAAATGTGTTGTGGTACTAATATAATATGCGTTTTTGTACGTACACTGCATCTTCTCATTTGCATTCGCATCATACTATATCATATTGCATCATTTTACTAAGATTCTTAAGGAATTATTATCGCAATAAATTCTGGGGCATACAAAACCACATATTCGACACCCGTACTTCACCAGAAGCAAAGCTAGAAACATGGAAGAAAGATTGGCAAAAGTTAAACAAGCATACGTTGACTTTAGGAAGGATATTGAAACCAAGCTAGAAAAAACTCAACAAGAAACCCGTGACCATATTTCGCAATCAAAAGAAGATCTATTCGTTAGAATAGCTGCAATGCTGACCAGGAAAGGTTTCGAAAAGAAGAAAGGGGTATTTATAAATCCCAGTGCACTGATAGAAGACCTGGGGCATCCTCTTAGCAAGGCCCATCTGTCAATAGAGACTCCAGTGGCAAAACAGTTAGTCGTTTAGGCTGAGTCTTCCCTGCCAGGAGGAATGACAGTTCATGATGACCCTAGCTAGTATGTTGTTCCAGATTTCAATGAGATTGAAAAACTAAAAGTTGAACTACCCAAACAGCTCGAGGATCGATGCAAACAGTTGGAAGAAAAGTTCAAGGCAATGGAAAACATAGATCAGTTTCCAAAGATGGATGCAAGAGAGTTAAGCCTGGTTCCCCATTTAGTACTTCCCCCGAAGTTCAAGATGTCTGATTTTGAAAAGTATAATGGGACCACATACCCTGAAGCTCACATACAATGTTCATTAGGAGGATGGCGGGGTTCATTGACAATGACCCCCTCTTAATTCACTATTTTCAAGATAGCCTAACGGGGTCCGCTGCAAAATGGTACAACTAATTAAGTTGTGCCAAAATAAACTCTTGGAAGGACTTGGCTCAGGCATTTGTAAGACAATACAACCAGTTATTTATATAACACCTGACCGAGTGACGCTACAAAATATAGAGAAGAGACCTGATGAAAGTTTCAAATAATATGCCCAGCGATGGATAGACGTTGCGGCCCAAGTACAACCACCACTGTTGGAGAAAGAAATGGTGATGCTCTTTGTTAGAACGTTGAATAAACCCTTCCTCGGTCGTATAATAGGGGGTGCCACAAAGGACTTTTCTGACATAATAATGAATGTAGAAATAATTGAGAACGCAATTCGAAGTGGAAAAACTGAGGATGAAGAAAACACAAAGAAGTCGAACTACAGAAAAAAAGGGTGAGGCCATCAATATAGGTGTCTATAATGTTGGCTATACAAAGCAACTGACAGTCGGACAACCCAAAGCTGCAACCTCGAATACCCAAAATTCCTCGAAATAAGGATCAAATCAGAAAGCGAAAGTAGAAGATATAGAATTTACTCATATCCCGATATCTTATGGCAAATTATACAAGAATTTGTACAATGCACATGTGGTATCTCTATTCTACACAAAGCTGATACAACCCCTTACCCGAAATGGTACGACGCCAATGCTCAATGTGACTACCACGCTGGAGTTGTAGGTCATTCCATCGAGAATTGCATCGCTTTTAAAAAACTTGTTGAAAAGTTCATAAAGATGGGGTCGTAAGGTTCGATGACTCTGCAGGGTCGAGTATGGCTGCGAATCCATTGCCTAATCACGCTGAGTCAAGCGTAAATGCAATTTTTGGCAATAGAAGTAGATGAATCAAAACTAGCATCAAAGAGGTGAAGTCTCCGTTAAGGTGGGTTTGGGAAAAAATGGTTGAAATAGGCTTGTACAACCAATCTCGGGAAACTTGAAAGAAGCCTCCAATAACTACTGCCCATACCATGGCGAGATGAATCATTATATCCAAGACTGTGTAGAGTTCAAGGCCCTCGTTCAGAAATTGATTGACAACAAAGAGTTAGAGTGAAGAAAGAATGATAGAGGAGGCAGATGTCCGTGCCTTAGAACCAGGAGCCCCTAAGAATAATTATGGGGGCAATTTTCTGGTCATCGTTATTTCAAGACCGAGGAAATCAGAAGGAGGTGAGAGTTCAAGAGCAAGGGTCACAACTCAAAAACTGGGGTTTTTTCCTTACAACGATAATAAGAGAGTACCATAGAAATATGATTGCGAGGTAACGACTCAAGAAGAGGAGGCCCCGAAGACCATTTCAAAAGAGGTGAATGACATTGGTTTCTTTACCAAGAGCAGGAGGCGATGTGTTCCAAAAGAAATAGAAGATCCAAAAGAAAAAGCCTTGATAATCGAACTCGAGAAGGCACAATATGTTGAACCTAAATCACCGATCTACGAGCTGGTTAAAGAAGATGAGATGAAAGAATTCTTAAAATTTTTGAAACACAGTGAATATAGTGTCGTTGAACATCTCCGTAAATTGTCTGCCCGCATATCCATATTATCTATGTTACTGAGTTCAGAAGCACATCGAAATGCACTACTAAAGGTGTTGAATGAGACTTTTGTTCCCAACAACATTTCGGTGAACAAATTGGATAGGTTGGAAAACAATCTACATGCTGATAACTTCATATATTTCAATGATGCTGAGATACCTTCAGAAGATATGGGATCCAATAAAGCTCCACACATTACTACTCGCTGCAAAGGCTATATATTGTCAAGGGTCCTGATCGATAATGGATCCGCTTTAAATGTCCTCCTATTGGCTACTTTGAACAGGCTTCCAATAGACAGTTCTCATATGAAGGTTTGTAGCACTCTAGTTCGAGCTTTCGACGGTACTGAGAGAAAAGTGGTGGGAAAGATTGAGGTACCGTTGCTTGTGGGACCAAATACATATGATGTAGATTTCCTGGTAATGGATATTAAACCCACATATAATTGTTTATTGGGAAGACCCTGGATCCATTCAGTTGGGGCAGTTCCATCCTCACTCCACCAGAAATTAAAGTTCATTTTCGACGGACGGCTGGTCACTGTGAATGCCGAAGAAGACATCATAGTTTCCATCACTATTGACGCTCCTTATATAGAGACTGATAAGCAGGCCATAGAGTGTTCATTCCAATCCTTTGAGTTTGTCAATGCCACCTTCATAGCTGAAGGGAGTCGGATTCCCACTCCAAGACTGTTTAGGGCCACAAAGACGAGAATCAAACTAACGATGGGAAGAGGAGCCCGGGTCGGCCGAGGATTGGGGAAATATCTGTAAGGTAGGGTCAGTAGGCCGGTCATAATCAATAAGCAAGACCGTTTTGACCTCAGATATAAGCTGGATACCAAGCAGAGAAAGAGTGAGGTTGCAAAGAAGCAAGAGAGTAGGAAAGCCCGTCTGAAAGGAGAAGAGGTCAACTTGGAACCTATGACTTTTCCTCGCCTTTCTAAAACTTTTGTGTTAGGGGGATTCATCTACCCCAAACAGGTTAAGAAAGATGAAAAAGCTGAGTTGGGAAAAATGTTAGAAGCTTTGGATATTAATGTAGTGACCGAAGGAGAGAATGAAGGGATATACCTAAGGGAAATCCGTCCTTATACCCTTGAAACTGTTCTAAACAATTGGACTACTGAAGAACTCTCTGCAGTGTTTAGGAGTATTTCAGAGTAATGTCCAAAACACACTTGTTGCTTCAGCCCAAGAGCAACAAAGGTCTTTTTGTAAAGGGCATATGCTTACTGTCCTTATGTCAATGAAATAATACCTTTTGTGTGTATTATTTAGCCAATATCTTTATTCATTTTCTCCTTCATTCATACACTTATACTATTGTCCACATTTTTTCTAAATTTAGTTCATTTATCCAAATGCACACTATTACCTCGTGTCAGGTCCCCTGATATCAACACATCGAGCGATGTCGAAATTGATCCTGAACTTACCTTTGAGCGAGACGTGTGTCTAGATGGACCTCAGGACTTTGAAGGAGATCAATATTATGATCTATCCCCTGATTTATTGAGAATGGTTGAACATGAAGAAAAAACAAATTTTGCCTCACGAGGAGTCAGTAGAGACGATGAACCTGGGAAATAAAAGTGAGAACAAAGAAGTGAAAATTGGGACATGCATTACCACGAAAACACGACATGATCTTATCGAGCTGCTCTTGGAATTTAAAGTTATCTTTGCATGGTCTTACCAAGACATGCTTGGGTTGAACACATGCGTGGTCGTACATAAACTCCCTACAAAAGAAGGTCACAGACTAGTCCAACAAAAACTCCAGAGAATGAGGACTGATACACTTCTAAAAATAAAAGAAGAAGTAAAGAAATAGTAGGATGCCGGGTTTTTACGGGAAGTTAAATATTCGTAATGGGTTGCTAACATAGTTCCCGTTCTGAAGAAAGACGACAAGGTCTATATGTGTGTCGATTATTGGATCTTAACAAAGCCAGCCCAAAAGACAATTTCCCACTTCCTCATATCGACACCTTGGTCGATAATACATCAAAACACTCATTGTTCTCCTTTATGGACGGTTTTTCAGGCTATAACCAGATAAGGATGTATCCTGATGATATGCACAAGACTACGTTCGTAACACAACGGGGAACCTTCTGTTACAAGGTAATGCCTTTTGGACTTAAAATGCAGGGCAACGTACCAACGAGCTATAGTCACTTTGTTCCATTATATGATGCACAAGGAGATTGAAGTGTATGTCAACGATATGATTGCCAAATCCCAAACGGAAGAAGAGCATGTGACAGTCTTGAGAAAACTATTCTTGAGACTGAGAAAATACCAATTAAAGCTGAATCCAGCCAAATGTACCTTTGAGGTTGTATCAGGAAAATTACTGGGTTTCATAGTCAGTGAAAGGGGCATTGAAGTTGATCCAAACAAGGTCAAAGCCATTCAAGATCTTCCACCTCCACGCACCCAGAAAGAAATGAGACGTTTCTTGGGTAGATTGAATTACATTGCTCGGTTCATTTCACAGCTAAACAAAAATGTGATCCCATCTTTCGTCTTCTCAAAAAGCATAACCCGGGAGAATGGAACAGTGAATGTCAAGAAGCTTTTGACAAGATTAAGCACTACTTATCAAACCCCCCCGTTTTAATGCCGCCTGTCCCAAACAAACCGTTGATTCTATACTTAACCGTCTCTGAAAATTCTACAGGATGTGTACTCGGACAACATGATGAGTCAGAAAAGAAAGAAAGGGCAATTTATTATCTCAGCAAGAAGTTTACATAATGTGAAGCAAGATATTCGCCAATCGAGAAATTGTGTTGTGCCCTAGTTTGGACTACCAAGAGACTAAGACAATACATGTTGTATCATATAACCTGGTTGATATCAAGGCTCGACCCTCTTAAATATCTGATGGAGAAGACTGCACTAACAAGAAGAATGGCCATATGGCAGATTTTGCTATCTGAATTCGATTTCGTTTATGTAAACCAAAAAGCTGTAAAAGGAAGTGCAATAGCCGGCTTCTTAGCTAGCTGAGCTTTAGAGGATTACGAACCTCTAAACTTTGATTTCCCAAATGAAGATCTGATGTGCATTACGACCATAGAGGAAAGCACCCCAGAAGCCAAATGTTGGAGACTCAACTTTGATGGCGCCTCAAATGCCGTAGGTAAAGGAATCGGGGCTGTGTTAGTTTCGCCGGAGGGTGATCATTATCCTTTTGCCAGCAAGCTTGATTTTGACTGCACAAACAACATAGCAGAATATGAAGCATGTGTCATGGGCATTTGAGCCGCTATTGAACGCAAAATTAAATCATTAAAGGTATACGGGGATTCCATGCTCGTGATCTATCAGCTCCGAGGACAATGGGGCACCAGGGATTCCAAACTAATGGATTATCAGAATCTTGTTTTGGATCTGATCAAGGAGTTCTACGAGATTAATTTTCATTATCTTCCGCGAGAGGACAACCAAATGGCGGACGCCTTGGCTACTTTGTCTTCATTAATTAAAGTCAACAAGCAGTCTAATCTAAGGCCTATACAAATGAGTATATACAAGACTCCGGCTTATTGCTATAATATCGAAGAAGGTGAGAAAGATGAACATCCTTGGTATCATGACCTTTTCCAGTACGTAAAAAGCCGCGAATATCCAGAAAAAGCTACCGAGAATGAAAAGAGGACACTACGGAGACTGGCAAATGAATATGTCCTGGATGACGAAATCTTGTATAAAAGGAAAGATCAAGTGCTATTGTGGTGTGTAGATGCTGTCGAAGCCAAGAAGATCCTTGAAGAAGTCCATGAGGGTGTATGTGGAACGCATGCTAACGGATTCACAATGGCAAGGCAAATTATGAGATTTGGCTATTATTGGTCAACTATGGAAGAAGATTGCATTAACCACGCCAAAAAAATGCCACAAGTGTCAAATTTATGCCGACAAAGTTCATGTTCCCCCATCACCACTACATGTTATGAACTCCCCATGGCCATTTTCCATGTGGGACATGGATGTCATCGGTCCCATATCACCAAAGGCTTCAAATGGGCATCGGTTTATCTTTGTAGTCATTGATTACTTCACCAAGTGGGTAGAAGCAGCCACTTATGCCAATGTCACCAAATCGGTGGTATACAGATTCTTGGAAAAAGAAATCATATGTCGATATGGGATGCAAAAAAGTATCATATCTAACAATGCATTGAATTTGAATAACAAGGCCATTGAAGAGGTATGCAGACAATTCAAGATACGACACCACAATTCCTCATCGTATCGTTCTTAGATGAACGAGGCAGTGGAAACAGCCAACAAGAATATCAAGAGGATTGTTGGAAAGATGGTTGAAACTTATAAAGATTGGCATGAGAAGCTACCATTCGCTCTATATGCTATCGTACATCGGTTAGAACCTCTACTAGGGCAACACCTTTTTCCTTAGTCTATGGGATGGAGGCGGTACTACCCATCGAGGTCGAAATTTCTTCCCTCCGAATCTTGTTAGAATTGAAATTAGACGAAGCAGAATGGATCCAAGCTAGGCATGACCAACTTGCTTTGATTGAAGAAAAAAGACTAAAAGCCACCGGACATGGTCAAATGTACCAAAAAAGGATGATACGAACCTATAATGAGAAGGTTCGCCCGAGAGAATTTTAGGAAGGGGACAAAGTATTGAAGAAGATCTTACAGACTCAGAGAGATTCTCGAGGGAAATGGATGCCGAATTGGGAGGGCCCGTACGTAGTGAAAAAAGCCTTTTTCGGAGGGGCTTTGATTTTGGCTGAAATGGATAGTAAAGATTTGCCTAACCCTGTGAATTCAGACTCAGTCAAGAAATACTCCACTTGAAAAAAACAAGATCAAATAGTTTTGTCCTTTTTGTTTTATTCTTTTTCAATGTTTCCCACCTAAATGTCATGAACTTTATTTTCAATAAATTCTTCGTTCTATCTTATGTATTGTTTGCACAAGTATTATACATTGACATAATGATCAATAAGCTAATAAATACAAGAAGTTCTCTATGCATTGCTTTTGAAAGATTCCTAAAAAGTACAGGACCAAAGGCAACCATGACTGAGAAATGGGCATTTCTATGAATAAACAACTTAAGAGAAAAAGAAAGGCTACCCGGACAAAATAAGGGGCAAATAGTTTTGATCAAACCTGAGAAAAGATAAGGCTCTGTGGCTCAAGCAGAGTTTGAGCAGTCAATGATACTGATTGAAAAATGGATACATGATGGCCAAACCGATCCCGAAATTAAAATCATCCATGAATGGCATTTTGTATTCATGCTAGAATGATTTATGCATTCATTAGACATACTTAAACTAGAATCATTTGACTTATACTAACCATAGCATCATGAATATATTTATAAAGCAAGTTTTACAGATTCTATCTTTCCAACAAGTGGTGGAACGAGACAATGGAAGGAGCATGGAAACAATATCGTCTTCCTAAATTTGCAACAGAATGGGCACGAACACAAGTTCATCTACATAAGAATGCAGCAGAAGAAATACGGTGGAAAATTTGTTTCCCTGAATTTATAGTGGAATAGACAAAACACGACCATAAGTTTATTGCCTTGAGGTTGTAGCGTAACAACAGATCATGTCACCTTGAAGATGTAATGAAACGGGCTCGCTTCGAAATTGTTGGTGCGGTACCCAATTGTTTTTCCAGGACTAGTTCCGATCACGTACGTATCAAAGCCGAGTAGATCAAAAATCAAATCATGCCACATTGTCGAGTTGCAACATGTTAAATCTTTCGGATCTAGTTTCACCGTAGAGATGGTGCGACTAGATCATATCACGCCTCTTCTAGTTTGTAGCGGAGACCTGGTGCGATTAGATCAAACGTAGCGGATCACGATTTCTTTACCAGTCATGCCTTGTATCGAGTTCAAGCCTTTTCTCTTGATCATCCTACCACGTCGAGCCGAGTTGCGGATGGATTTCTTCACTAGGTCATGCCTCTTCGTTAGAGTTGTAGCTTGATCAGAGCTTTTCTCAAACCTTGCCTATTTGTTAGTGTTGTAGCTCGGTCAAATCTTGGTCTTGCCCTCTTCTTCGGCCTTGTGTTGTAGTCTGGACCTAAATGCCTCTTCATCAAGATTCAACCCCATTAACTCTAGACCTTACCTCTTCGTCGGTGTTGTAGTTGGGTCAAACCTTACTAACTACTAGTCTTGACTTTTCGTCGGTGTTGTAGCTAGACCAATTTCACTAACTCCGGATCCCGTCTCTTCGTCGGTGTCGTAGCTGGATCAACCATACTAACTATAGACCTTACTCCTTGTCATTGTTGTAGCTTGGTCAAAATTTACTAAATTTTAAATCCATCTCTTTGTCTATGTCGCGACCAAAAAAAGAAAAAAAAAAGAAAAAAAGGAAAAAAAAGAAGAAGCAACAAAAAAGAAGAAAGAAAAAAGAAGAATAAAAAAAACACAAAACAAAAACAAACAAATAAACATGAAATCTTATTTTTCCGTGTTCTATTACAGCTAGATCAAACATCGAATCTTTCATCTTTTAATCTTGTCCTTTTTGTAATTTGCATATATATCATAGCTATTTTCGCAAGTCCGATAGAAATGTCGGCTCAACGTGCTTAAACACGGCAAAGTTTAAGACAATGGATAATTCAAATGTCCATCGAAAATCCATTTTTATGAATGGTCAAAGGAAAATAAATCATTTGGAAAAATCCAATGTCATGATTGGTATAAATTGACTGTACCCAGGGGAAAAGTACAGCTAGCCCGGAGCAAACGACTACCAATAAAGGCAAATCAAAACCGTTGATCCCTATACATTTGAGAAAAATGCAAAAGAAATGTAGGAGCTAGGCTAGAGATATTTTATGGATCAAACGTTAGAACTTTCATCCTCCGCATCAAGACGTTGTTGTAGCTAGAACAAGTTTTGCAGTGCCTTGCCCATTCTTCGTTAGTGGAGGGCCAAGTTTTCTCTAGATGTTGCATCTTCCCAGTCGTAATTATCCCATTTTCATTTTGTCTTCCAACAAATCACCACAGTTTGAAGATTTTGCATCCCCAACGGAGTAGATCAAATTTTAAAGTGAAGAGAAGAAGTAGATCAAATGAAGTGAAGAAAGAAGAAGCCCAATCATATCAGACAAAATGGGTTCATTTTTTTTATCTTTGCTCTATTTCTGTTACACAACAATGAGCAAGAGGGGCATTTGTGGATACCGATTTTATCATATCCTAATAATTCAAATAAACAAATACCATACCCATTAACCCATATTACAAATATTACAAACCCAACCCAAAATTAACCTAAACCTAATAACACTAACCCTAATCAAGCGCCCTTAACTCTTTGCTAACGCTTTTCTTTGCAACCAACCGAGCCGTTCAACTCTAAGCTACGCCACCATCGTTCGACTCAAGATGAGCCGCTCTCGGATCACGCCCGCCCCATTTTTTTAGCGGCTGCGAGTCGAATAAACCCCAATATATATATAATTATCCAAGATAATTACCTTAACCCCACCGCCCTTATATCTTCTAACACCACTGCCCAAAACCCGAACCCACCGTTCGCCATCTACTTTTGCTTTCCACATAACTCATGTTTGAAACCCCTATAAAAAAAAGACAGATTCAAACATAGAAGGGGATTTTAGAAAATATTCGAACAAAAGCAAAAAAAAAAAAGCAAGAAAAATGAGACAGATCGAAAAAAAAAAAAAAAAAATCAAGGTAAAAATACAAAACAAAAATAAAAGGTTTTGCTAGATCTAGGCTATTCAAATGAGTTTTAGAGGAAACTAACCTCAAAACCGCGTTTAGGACCCAAAACCGAATCAAACCCATTATTTGTATGTCTTCCGGCCACCGTTCGCGGCGGTTCTCCGTCGCTGGCGAACGGTGGCCCATGGCAGCTCGATGCGGGTGATTCGATGGTCGGCCTTTGGGTGAGACCGCCAGCCGAGAGAGTTTGAGAGAGCTCCTCCTTTAGTTTTTTTTAGAATCTGATATAAAATGAATTTTTGGGGTGTAATTTTGTATTTAAGGGGATGTTGAAACGACGTTGTTTTGCTCCCTCGTGACCCGCGCTCAAACCCGACCCGGAAGGGGAGATCCGCGCGTTTTTAATGAGATGGGCAAATTGCACGTTTGGTCCTTAAGTTTTTGTATCCTTATAATTTTGCCTTTTAATTTTCGTTTTATTTAATTTCAGTCATTGTATTTATTTTATATATTTTTATATGGTGTTTAACTAATACATTATTATTATTATTATTATTATTATTATTATTATTATTATCATCATAATTATTATATCATATACTATACGTATATATATTATCATTATTATATAATATAGTACTATTATGCTATTTATTATTTATTATTATTATATTATTATATCCCATTATTATTTACTTATTTATATTTTTATCAATATAATTGTTATACGTATTTATATATAAACTATATATATTTCAATCGGATTTTTGGCTAAAATTTATTTTATTATATTAGGGATTATCGTGAAAAACATACTATGGGCGTAAGGGTGCCGCTTTCCGTTAATCTCTATTATGAAATCCTATTTTTAATATTAAATTATAATTTTATTTAAGGATTTAACGGAAATTATGCCCCGGACGTTGGGTGTAAACTTCCTTCGTATAAAAAAGTTTTATTTAAATAATTTAAAGGGATCGCAAATCTTAAATTAAATTTGAATTCATAATTTCCATCGTTAAAACACTACATAATCAACTAGGCACCAATTTTGGGCGTTGTGGGGGTGCTCACCCTTCCCCACACGTAATCGACTCCCGAACCTATTTTTTTGGTTTACGCAGACCCAAACTCCTTGTTTTAATAAAAAAGACAAAAATAAGTTTTATTAAAATAACTGGATTTTCAGGTGATCTAATCTCACCTAAATTAAAATAAAAAAAGATTGGTGGCGACTCCCCGTTGTTACAATTGGAATTAAAATTAGACTAATTTAGAACTTTTAAGACTTCATAGCACAAATGAAAAACAAGGAAGTACTTAAAGTGCGGCGATTATGCATACACCACAACGATAATGGACATTTACAGTACCCGATCTAGATTAGTCAGCTAATAAGTATAATCTAAAAAATTAATTTTGTTTAGAATGTAAATAGATTTTTTTTTGCAAACTCATTTAAACAAATATTTTGAACCCACATTTTTAAATTTTTAGATCCGTCACTGCTCCTAACCAAATGAGCATACTATAATTTCCGAGCGACTAATTCATACATGACATCTTTATCCCTGATCTGGGTATGGATTACCCTACAAAAATCTTTCCAAAAACAATACCCTACAACAAAAATTAGAAAATATAGAGATATATTAATTAGTCGAGTGGTTAATGATGCTCATATTATTTTATTTTGTATGAATGATTAAAACACGTCTAAGCATGCCCTAAACATTTCTAAATCATTATACCACCTATATAACATGTTTAAAAATATAAAATATGACGTATAAACCTATTTGATACACCAATTCGACCATCTAGTGAGAATTTGACATGTTATGCAGATTTGTACCATGTATGCAAATAGTGGGTCAAATGGGTTTTCATGTCAAAAGCAAAAGTATAGCAAAATTTTGTGAGGTTCGTTATTCGGTCGGACAGTCCGACTCGAATGCCGAACTCCACAATAGTCATCAAATTGACCAGTAATCAAATCACACAACGGATTTAAAAACAATTGCAAGACTCTACAAATCCTAAAAAGCATGCTGACCTCCATTGTGATTCTTTGGATCGGTTCGGGTCCTCCGTACTGGATCTAGGCTGTTACAACATTACTAAATATCACACGAAAACAGCAAGTAAAAATATAAATAAATAAACCATTGAGGTTTTTCATATAGTTAAAGTAGTAAATTAATTCAAAAAATTAGTATTGTTTTGTTTTATAATTTCACAATTTTTTGAATTAAGGTAATGTTACTCAGGTGGATTTTGAAATTATTATAATCAATATTAAAAATTGAAGAAAAAATTAACTAAATCTTTTAAAATATGCATTAAATTAAATCAAATTCACAAATAATTCAAAAATGTTACATAATTAAAAATCTATTCTTTGTATTATTTATTTAAAATAAAGGATTATTAACTTTTAATAATCATCATAATCACATCACATGTAATTAAACTAATAGGTTAAAATACATTCAAAGAGAAAAATAATAAATTATACACAATTAAAATACTATAGTTGGGTGACCATTTATATGTTCATAGAGGTTAAATAAGTTGAGTTGAACTCGAGTATCGTTAAGCTCAACTTGAAATCGAAATGCTCGAGGTTAAGATCGTCTCTGCTCGAAAGCTCGCGAGCTTAAAATTATCAAGCTCGAACTCAAACTAAATTGAGGCTCGAGCTCGACTTGAAAGCTCACGAGCTCAAAGTTATTAAGTTCGAACCGAACTCAAAAATAAAAATTAGAGCTCGAGCTCAAACTAAACCCTAATTTACTAACCCTTATAAGCCATTGTTAACCTAACCCAAACCATACTCTAAACCCTGAATTACCCTAAAATTCAAAATTAAATCCTAATTAACCAATGTAATATAATATATTGTATTTTCAAGTAGCTCGCGAGCTTTGCGAGTCAAGTATCGAGTAATCATCTTGACTGGTTAAGAACTCGAGTCGAGTTCAATCAAATCGTACTTTGACCGAATCAAAATTCGAATAGCTCGAGATATGTTTGTCCCATTTACAACCCTATATAGACATAAAAAAGGTAACAAACATGGAATGCATATCAAATAGAGCGTTTTAATCTAAATCAATCAACAATAAAAAAAATATTCAACAAAAACACATTGATTAAATGTAAAAAAGGGTCAATATATATTTTTGTTGGTCCATCAAGTCTGAAAACCTGCCTCTCAAGTTCGTACTTCAACAAAATTAAAAAATCAATGTCAACCATATTATGATGTTTAATTAAGTTGGGAAAATTTGGCAGTCTCTGGGCTTGGAATTTGCCACGCCGCAGAAGTTCACAACACGTGGCACCTAAAAAAAATTGTCTGCTTTTTTATAAAAGTTTTTTTAAATAAAATAAGATTGAAATAGTCAAAAACAAGGCCAAACTTAAGTGTGAACAGTTTCAGAATTTATTCTGTTCATTAACTAAAAGACTGTTTGGTTTGGATTGGATTCTCATGCAATTAATTTAAACCAAACCTTAATTTTTATTCTTTTTATACATGATAATAAAATAGGTACGTATGAAAGCATTTTTTATTTAATATTAATTATACCTATCTGAACGTTGTATACAAATTGCTATTATTATATAAACTTGAGTTAGGTGCCCCCTTTGACTTGAACAAACCTCTACATATTAATTTATAATAATCTAAATACTAATTAAATTTTGCACTCTCGATATTTTGTATATGGTTAAGAATGTTGTATTTTTATATCGAATAAATAATTACTATTTTATATACACATAAATCTTAAATTTGAAATCTTCAAGTTTAAACCCTAATCCTAAACCTAAATCTTAAAACCTATAACCTAAACATAAAACCTAAATAAGACGTATAACATTGAAATAGACAAAATTATATTATCTAATCTTTACACCACCTACATACCAAATAATTTTTTAATATAAATATAATAAATAAAGAGAATAGCATATAGTAGTGCAAAAAAGTCCACCACCCATTAATTCTTCTTCTTCAATATTGTTGAATAATTCAAGGATCAAGGGTTAATTTTTTTTATCGAACTCAAATCAAATAATCAATTTAATCTATTCATGAAAAATAAACTCAATTGGGCCATTGAAATTGCAAATTGCATCGATAGTGTCCTTTGACCAACATTGATTGTTATTGTGTTGACGTGACGATCTATTGTTGGCGTGATAGTCCATAGTGCATGCTTACATGATAGTCCACGTGTGAATAATGATGTGGCATAAGAGGCCATATTGATATATTAGGAAGTATAAGAGCTTAATTGATTTGTTTATAAAGTTTGAGTACTTAATTGATTTTTTATAATATTTAAACAAAAATTAAGATTTTAAGAAATTAAATTATTAAAACGTTAAAAAATAAAAATTAAAAAACCACTAAAACTATAAATACCATTAACATTTTTTTAAAAAATAATAAAAAATATAAAATATAAAAACAATAAATTATAGATTATTAAAAAATATATATATAATATTAAAAAATAAAAATATTAAAAACTATATTGAAAAATATTTGACATTATAAAAAATATAAAAAAAATAAGAGAAATATTTAAAAAAGAAAAATATTAAAATTCTTAATATTTTCATTGGACAAATCTTTGACAGTTTCTCAACAACTTGAGTATGTCATCTTTTCTATTTTAAAAACAAGGTGTTGTGGTGTAGTTGGTTATCATGTCAATTTAACACACTGAAGGTCTCTGGTTTGAGTCTGGACGATGCCACTATGTTGGGAGGCTCAAACTATCAACCGAATATGCCAAAAGGGGGTGAATTGGATTTTTGATTTGGTGGATGAATGACTAAGTAATAAAAATTGTGGCACGAAGATTTATTACGACTACTCAATCGAATCTACCTCTACTACCTTAGCTATCTACACTAAAGATTTTCTCAAATCCACTAGATTTGCTTTCCTTTTTTCCAGGTTCAAGGATATAACCCTCACAACCAAGACTTATACCTCAAAGTCTTGAAACAATCTCTTACAAGAGGAAACAAATTTAGCAAACTAAAGAAAACCTCACAAGGCAAATAAGTTTGCACAATTAAGCTCTCACCCGTAATCCTAAACACTTGAGCAAATGTGACAATTTGGCTCACTAGTGTTTTCTACCAGAAATATGACAAATTTAAGCTCTAGAACACTTTCTCTATCTTTGAATGTTGGCAAGTTGTTTCTTGTTGTTGCATGACCGCTTGAAGAGGTCTTTTAAACCCTCTAAAAAGTTTGTGGCCGTTACTCGCCATTGGGGACTTTAATTCTAGAAATAAATGCAGCCTGGTGCACGGTGTATCGGTACACGAGTTTCAGGTATCGGTACCTGCCTCAAAATAAAAAGAGCCATTGGGCAATTTTACACTGGGTATCGATACTCAATACATGTGTATCGGTACATACCCTTCCGTATCGATACTGTATAAGCCGTATCGATACCCATTTTGGCAGCTGGAATTTGTCAAAGCTTGAGACAAAGGGGCGTATCGGTATAGATACATAGTGTAGCGGTACGACTGATTGGGTGTCGATACCTGTGAAAGGCTATCGGTGCCCACATCATGTTTTTGACACTTTGGCTATTTTGAAAGCATTTAAACTTGTCAAAAACCATTTGAAAACATAATTTTCAAGTTGATGGACTTTTGAAATATTTTTGTAAATTAGTTTAAGTCCAAAAATATTTTTCATTTAAGTTATATCAAAATCAAATATCTCAACAATCTCTCCGTTTTTGATATAACGAAACCACTTGAAAAATTGTTTTTGTGAAAACTCACCCTTAGAATAATAATTTTTTTAAAAAAAGAAATTTTTTAGAAAATATTTAAAGCTCCCATTTTTATTGAAATTGAATTTTTTAAATCTATCTCTCCCTTTTTTTTTGTTATATCAAAAATAATTTCAAAACTAAGTTTAAAATCACATCAAGTTCAAAACGCCAAATGTTGAAAGGTTACAAACAAATCATTAGAAATTTAGGATCAACTGATGAAAAATAACAATTGTTGGTGTAAAATAACAATGGATAAAAGAGACCTAAATAAATTTACAAGAAAGGATTTTAAAGTAGGCTCTCCCTTAATCATTCATCAAGTAAATTGCTAGTCCAACAATTCAAGAGAAATAAATTAAATTTCAAATAAATTAAACAAATAAATACAAGAAATTCAATCAAACATATCATTTATGAAAATAAATCAATAAGCATACAAGGCATGACAAAAAGGGTCAAAACAATCCCCTTTTGACTGTGTGTACCGGTACTGAGGAGTCCGTATCAGTACTTGGTTGAAGGCCGTATCAATATGATATGGAATGTACCAGTACCGAAGGCACGAGACTGGTGAAAAAATATGCAGCAAAATCAACCAAAAAAGCCTTACAACTTAGTATTAAGTTCATACAAAGGCTTGAGGAAATCCTAGATAAACATTTTGCACATTTTGCTACACATGCTTCTCAAAACATAACATTTAAAACAAACAAAGTATGTATTTCACCAAATTCAACCAAACATTACAAGTTTAAGGCAAAAAACATAGACATGAGCATGAAGTACCAAAAACATGTAACTTATGCAATTGAGACTCCCTGTAACTATATGCAATTAGGCACAACATGGAGTCATACAAACATGCTTAGATCATAATGAAAATTAGACATAGAAAACATGATAAAGCAATTGCATGAAGCTAAATTTACCACTTGAACCAAGGTAGGATGTTAAGCCTTCCTTCTTCAAGTGTCCTTCCTTCTTTGTGTGTCATGAGCTTCTAAAAAATTTAACTTGGATCATCGATGGCTCAAGCATGCCTACAAGTAGACAATCAAGTGATTTTTGGTATCCAAATTGCTTTGGATCCAATGGCGCTAGTCTTAAAATTTTAGCCCCCTTAGTAATCCAATTTTCAATTTCATCTTTTTTCTTTGAAACAATGAGTCCTTTTGGGACCAAAATGTTTTTAACATATTTTCCATTAATAAATCTAGGGGTACTAGATGGTCTAACATAAAAATTTGGTTTAACAAAATTTTCATTTTTCTTTTCAGAACTTTTGTAAATCAAATCTTTTTTCTTTTCTAAAATCATCCAACTTTTTTTATGATCTCATGAACTTTTCGAAGCAATTTTAGTAAGTCAAAATTCTTTTGTTTAAAATCATTGAGTTTTGCTTCAAGTTTATCATTGGTTTTAGAAATCAAATCATTTTGAATTTTCAAATTTGAAACCGTTTTCTTGTTTTCCAAAATGTGATTTTTAAATTCTAAAACCAACTCATCATAGGCATCTTGTAATTCATCAAATAAATATAAAAATGAAGAAGATGAATTAGAAGTTACCCTTGATTCTTCTTCGATGGCCATGAGACAAAGGTTGGCTACCTCATCATCGGTGGAGTTCATCTTCATCACTTTATGTAGCCACAAATGCCTTCTTCTTATAGCTTGATCCATTCTTGTTGAAGTGAGGGCAATCATATTTGGTGTCCCCCGGCTTCTTGCACTCGAAGCATATGATGGAACCCTTTCTCTTTGTTCTCGATTCATGTCTTGATTCTTCCTTTTATTGTTTCATGAATTGGTGAATTTTTTGAAGAGCTTGGCCATCTCTTCTTCTTCACTATCTTTTCCACTTAGACCTTCTTGTTGGCTTGTAGAGGATTAAAGAGCAACATTCAATTCAATGCCTTGCTCTTCTATCTTATTCTTCCCCTTTGATATCATCATTTTATGGGTTAGCAAAGATCCCATAAGCTCGTCAAGCTTGAGCTCCTTTAAATTCTTTACTTTAATGATTGTCGTCTTCTTGGAATCCCATAAATCGGGAAGTTAGTAAATCAACTTCCTTACAAGCTTGTCCTCCGAGATCATCTCTCCAAATCCTTTAAGCTTGTTGACTATGGTGGAGAACTGATCGAACATAGCTTTGACGTTTTCTTTCGGGTCTATCTTAAAGTTATCATAATTGAGGTTTAGAAGTACAATATTGGTTTCCTTTACCTTATTAGTACCTTTACATGTGACTTCAAGTTTGTCTCATACTTCCTTGGCATTTTTTAAGAAGAAACTTTTGAATATTCTTCCGGACCAAGTGCACAAAAGAGAATGTGCAAGGCCTTTGCATTGAGCTCCATTTTCTTGCGATCTTCCACATTCTATTTCGCCTTGCTTCTTTGTGGGATGAACGGGCCATCAAGAACGACATCCCAATGAAAACATTCTTTGACGCTCATGAAAAACATAATCTTATTCTTCCAATAGAAGTAGTTGGGACCGTTGAAGTAAGGAGGCTTGTTGATGGATTGCGCCATGATCTCCAGTTGATGTAGAAAGATTGAGCACCTCAAGGATCGACTCTATGATGTTACTCCAGTGTAGAGACAAATCTTTGATACCAATTGTTAGGAGGCTCGAACGATCAACCGAATATACCAAGAGAGGGTGAATTAGATTTTTTTTTCTTTGGTAGATGAATGGCTAAGTAATAAAAATTGTGATACGAAAATTTATAATGGTTCGAATACTCAACCGAGTCTACCTTTACTACTTTACCTACCCGTACTAAGGATTTAATCAAATCCACTAAATTTGCTTTCCTTTTTTCGGGTTCAAGGAGATAACCCTTACAACCAAGACTTATACCCCAAAGTCTTGAAACACTCTCTTACAAGATGAAACAAATTTAGCAAACTAAAGAAAACCTCACAAGGCAAATAAGTTTGCACAATTAAGCTCTCACCCAAAATCATAAACACTTGAGCAAATGTGACAATTTGGCTTACTAGTGTTTCCTACAAGAAAAATGACAAAATTAAGCTCTAGAACACTTTCTCTATCATTGAATGTTGGCAAGTTGTTTCTTTTTGTTGCATGGCTGCTTAAAGAGGTCTTTTAAACCCTCTAAGGAGCTTGTGGCCGTTACTAGCCGTTGGGGTTGATTTGGAGCCATTGGGGATTTTAATTCCATCAATAAATGTATTCTGGTGCAGGGCGTATCGGTACACGAGCTTCAGGTATCGGTAGCTGTCTCAAAATAGAAAGAGTCATTGGGTAATTTTACACTGGTTATCAATACTCGATACATGCGTATCGGTACATACCCTTCTGTATTTGTACAATATAAGCCGTATCGATACCCATTTTGGCTATTAGAATTTGTCAAAACTCAGGGACAAAGGGGCGTATTGGTACAAACACATAGTGTACCGGTACGACTGACTGGGTATCGATACCTGGGAAAGGGTATCGGTACTTACATCATGTTTTTGACACTGACTATTTTGAAAGCATTTAAACATGTCAAAAAATCTTTAAAAACATATTTTTCAAGTTGATGGACTTTTGAAATATTTTTTCAAATTTGTTTAAGTCTAAAAATATTTTTCATTGAAGTTATATCAAAATCAAATATCTCAACATAGTAAATTTTTATGGTTATTTATCCAAAAAATAGTGTCTTCTTTTCTCAAACATATTTTCAATAGATTTAGCCTCAAATTAAAGAAACAATGGCCTATGGAATTTCCTCATACTATTTAAAACTGATGAACTTTGTCTACACCAAAATTGTGTACATTAATATTACTTTGACCCTAAATTTTGTTTTTTCAGAAGCAACTAATATAGCAAGATGACATCGATTCGAGTTTTTTGCATTTCTTTTATGTCAATTATGATTTTTATTGGTTTATGTGAATATATTAATAAGAATTTGAATTTATCGCAAAAAATTCGAATCAGTGTCATTTTGTTGCATCGATTACATCTCAGAAATTTAAATTTGAGAATCAAAATAAGATTCATGAATACCACTTTGGTGAAAACTTTATCCCAACAATTTTAAGCTGTAGGAACTTCACATGCCATTGCTACTCTAATGTAGAGTTGGTTTTAGTAGAAATATGTTCAAAGAATAACAATAGACTCAGACTTACGAGAGACAATTACAGACTCTTCAGATGAAAGTGTTCAGTTTTTATGCTTTATAAATATTTTTAAATTTTGAGTTTTTAGTAATTTATCATTTTATAGCTTCTAATATTTTTTTAATTCTTTACTTAATTTTTGAATTTTTTAATGTTTTAATAATTTTTAATATTTATTTTTGATTATTTTAATGTTTTAATAATTTTAATTTCTTAAAGTCTTGATTTTATTTAAATATTAAATAAAAATTAATTAAGCTCTTGAATTTCCTATCACATCATTTAATGTGGACTACGACATCAACGTCGTTGATTGCCATATAAGCAAAGTGGACCACTACGTTAAAACTGTTAATGGTTATATGTCAATACCATCAACACTGGTCAAAAGACAAAATTAATATAAACCGTGAGTTTAAAATTCCAATTAAATACACGATCTAGTAAACTAGCTTCCTTCTCCCAAGCACTTACTGTAAAGAACTTGAAGCTTTGATGGCACGTTTCTAGTGACAAAAGTCGATACATAAAAATGGTATACACTGGTGCGACTGGAAGTCCCTGAGCCTTCTAAAGGAAGATGGATGAATGGGCTTTCGAGACTTAACTAAATTTAATATTTCCATGTTGGCGTAATAGGGATGACGCCTACTTGAGAATCCAAGCTCTCTTGTTGCAAGAGTTTTTCGAGCCAAGTACTATTGAGATTCCAACTTTCTTGATGCTCTCTCAGCTCTAACCCATATTTGGTGTGGAAAAGCATATGGTGTGCAAAGGGCCTCCTATATTCTGGTCTACGCTAGAGTATTGGCTTGGGATCAGATGTCTCTATTTGGGAAGATTATTTGTTACAAGTCCACAACAATAACAACTGATTTCCACTGCTCGAGTTAATGGCCTAGAGAAAGTCAAAGATTTGATTCTCACTGATGAGAATCAATGGAATTCTGCCCTCATCTTCTCTACCTTTCAAGATGTTGAAGCAAATCTTATCACAAGCATTCATCTTCATCACAACCTCTCTCGGACAAATTAGTTTGGCATGGCGAACACTCCAGTATCTATTTGGTTCGATGTGGGTGCAAGCTCCTACTTTACAGTGTTGACATAGGCACTATCGTGTCTAATCTCTACAAGCTTCTTTGGCAATTAAAGTGTCTTACCAAAATCCGCATCATGGTTTGGAAGCGTATTCACAACTATGTTCCAACTTTTTAGAACTTGTACATCAAACATATTTTAGTTGATCCTAGTTGCCCTTGTTTTTCATTATCTATGGAAGACATTTCTCATATTATTCGCTGCTGTCTTTATACAATACAAGTATGGTCTCAATTAAACATCAGTTGGCCTACAGCTATGTCTACTGTCAGTTTCACAGAGTGGCTATCTTGGCTATTCTAGCATACCAATTCTACTCAACACGAGTTAATAGCTATTACATTATTAAGGATAAAGATAAGATGAGATAACTTTTATCTCATTCAAATCCATGAGATAACCCTTAGTCAAATCTCATTCAAATCCTATCTTATCATATCTCTATCTCAATCTTATCTTTTATTTAAATATTTGATTTGTATTTAATATTTTCCTTATCCTTGTATATTCATTTGTAAGCCTATATATAGGTCAATTGTAAACATTATCAAATATACAAATACTTTACATGGTAATCAGAGCCAAGTAGAATTTCTCTACTCATTTTCCCCTCTCTTTTTCGCTATTCTTTAAACCAGATCTCCTTCCATGGCTCTGTCTTCTACTTCCAATGATCTTGTGCATCTTAGTGCACCGACCAACTTCCCAGTCAAACATACATCTGTCAACTTTCCTATTTGGCGTCGCCAAGTGGAGGCTACTCTCATTGGTTTTGGGCTACTCGTTATATTGATGGTTTGCAACCTTCTCCATCTAAGTTTATCAATGTCGCGACGACAATTACTAATCTTGAATATCTACAATGGTGTCGTCAAGATCAAATTATTATCAATGCTCTTCTTAGAAGTTGTGATGATCAAGTTCAACCACTTATTTCATCTGCTATCACCGCCAAAATTGCATGGGATACTCTAGTTGCAAGTTATGTTCGAGCATCTCCCGGTCGCATCCTTGCTCTCAAGTTCAAGTTGGCTCGAAATCCGCGTGGTTCCAGGTCTATCTCTGACTATATGAAAGACATGCAGGATATTGCCTCTGATCTTCCTGTCTCTGATACAGATCTCTTGATTTCTATTGTTAATCAATTGGATGATGATTATCGTCTAATTGTTGCTACCCTTCGTGTATGTAACACATCGACATCCAAGCTTGAGTTGTCTGAGATCTTAACTGGTCATGAGAGACTACTACAAGAATCTGACCAAGCTACACCTCTTGCCACGACATATTCTGCGCAGTGAGCTAATTTAAATCATGGTTATTCAACCAACCGTTCTCGAGGGAAGGGTGGTCACTCTGGCCATTCGTTTTCTAGTGGTGGTCGTTGTCATGTTCCCCAATCTAGTCATTATAGACGACAAGATGTTGTATGTAAGTTCTATAATTTTCTAGGACATGTTGTTTGAGTTTTCCATAAGCTTGTTCGGTTCCTTCACAACAACAAATTTTATCAGCAACCACCTTCTGATTCACTAGTTGTTAACACTGCTACTGATCTTTCTTCATCTGATCCCGCTCCTTGGATGTTTGATAGTGGTGTCTCACATCTCACCATAATGATCACTACGTCTCTTTAGGATATCTCCTCTTATGATGGTCTTGATATAATCCATCTGGGTAATGGTAACTCTCTACCTATATCTCATATTGGTCGATGCACTGTTCCCACAGCTACCAAGCCCCTTTCTCTCACAAATGTCTTATGTGTTCCTCAGTTAAATATAAATTTGGTGTCGGTTTCTAAATTATGTCAGAGTAATCATGTGTCTGTTGAATTCTTTGACTCTTATTTTCTTGTTAAGGATCGACCCACGGGAATTCCCCTTCTTCGAGGCAATAAAATTGGTGGTGTCTACTATGCTCCGCAATCCTTTTATCCCCAAGTCAACTCAGTAAATTGCTTGTTCGTGCATAAATTGTATCATAAGTTTGGTCATCCATCCGATAAAGTCTTAGCCTCTATATTACACACTTGTAATATATCTTATGACCCAACTAGTTTGACGAACTACCATTATACTTCATGTCTTATTAATAAGAGTCATAAACTGCCATTTGGTTAAAATAATATGTCGAGCTCTCGCCTTCTTGAATTGCTTTACTATAATGTTTGAAGCACTAAAAATGTATCTTATGATGGATATTCATACTATGTAGTGTTTGTTGATCATTTTACCAAGTATATCTGGCTATCCCCGATGAAGAAGAAATTTGATATTGCGGCAATATTTCCTCAGTTTAAAAGGCTTGTTGAAAGCTTTTTTCATCAGACCATTGTGTCTATGTTCTCTGATAATGGAGGTGAGTTTGTTAAGCTCTTGCCTATTTTGAATTTGGGCGGTATTTCCCACTTTACTTCACTGCCTTATACTCCGGAACACAACGAGACTGCTGAACGGAGACATCGTCACATAGTGGATACTAGACTCCCTCTACTTCACTTTGCATCTCTCTCAACAAAGTATTGGCCTCATGCTTTTTAGGTAGTTGCTTATCTTATTAATTGGATGCCAACACCGATACTGGGTAATGTATCGCCCTACCTTCTCCTTTATTAACAAGCACCAAACTATGACAAGCTTCAACCATTTGGATGTTTGTGTTTTCCTTGGCTGAAACCATACACGACACATAAACTTGAGCCACGGTCCGCTGAATGTGTTTTCCTTGGATACTCTGTCACGCAGTCTACTTATAAATGCCTGGAGGCGACCACTAACATAATCTATGTCTCTCGCCATGTTTGGTTTGTTCCTCACATCTTCCCTTTTGCTACACGATGTGTCCTCCCTATGTCACGGCAACCTGATGCTTCATTGCTTAATATGCCATGGCAACTTGATGATTCCATTGCCACACCATTTCCCTTGGGTACCCTGCCATGGCAACCTGATGATTCCATTGCCACACTAGTTCCCTTGGCTAATCTACCACAACAAGATGTCGCCCCTGATTTGCCACAACAAGTTGTCTCCCCTGACTTGCCACAACATGGTCATCCGCAACAGCGGATTTTCCAGCCAAATTCGAGGTACTTTGGTCCTTCATTTATTAATATTACTACATCTCATCCTTTGTCTTCCACAATAAAGCCAAAGACTGTTACTCAAGCTCTCAAAGACCTACTATGGAGACAAGACATGGATGATGAGTTTAATGCTTTGCTATGCAACCAAACATGGGATATTGTTCCATGGTCTGCATAATCTTTTGTAGGGTGCAAATGGGTATTCTGTGTGAAACGGCGTGCTGATGGCTCTATTGATCGATACAAGGCTCGACTGGTAGCAAAATGGTATTCTCAAGAAGCTGGTCGTGACTACTTTGAGACTTTTAGTCCTGTAATGAAACCTGTTACGGTGCGTATTATTTTCACTCTTGCCCTACATCATGCATGGCCCATCAAGCAACTTGACATTAATAATTCATTATTAAATATCACCTTACATGAGGAAGGTTGATGCCTCTCTCTTCATCTATAATGCAAAGAGAGTTATTTTATACTTTCTAGTCTACGTGGATGATATTGTTCTTACTGGTAATAACATTGATTTTATTGCTAATTTCGCCAATATCTACGAAGTTTTCTTTGAAAGATATGGGCTTTCTCAGCCATTTTCTTGGCATTGAGGCTATTTCTGCTCCTACTGGGTTATTTTTATCTCAGGCGCAATATATCTCTCACATCTTCACTCAGTTTAGATGGAAAACGCCAAGGCAATTTCCACACCTATCTCATCTTCCAACAAGCAACCTCCGCTGGAGCCATCCACGACACTTGATATTTCTAGGTATCGTCGATTACTTGGTCTGTAACACCCCTTTCCCGGTCTAGTAGAGAACCGGATCAGAGTGTGTTACCGGTGAACGGTACAGTGATCAGTGCGATAAAATTTCAGATAGGGACCAATTCTTAATCAATGTTATACCTTTTTAAACATTACCGAATAATCCTTAACCCAATTGTCCAGTTAGGAACAATGAATCATCGTTTAGGATTGTTGCTTAAATTCTAAAAATTTTAGGGACTAAATTGTGAATCTAATAATCTAGGGGTCCACTTTTGTAATTAGACATACTACAATGAAATTCAGCTCAATGACAACAAGCTTGTAGATTTTCATACTATTTGGAGCTTATTTGCTTTCTCAATTAAGCTATATGGTTTTTATTAACCACTTTGTAAAACTGTAAAACTAGTGTCTACATCTTTTAACTAAATTTAACTAACACCGTATCGGTACCTTTGGGGCCGTATCGATACTGGTTGACTTCGTTAACCACGTATCGATACGCTATAAGATCGTATCAATACTATTTTTCCCATCAAATTCCAGTAGCCAATTTTCGTATCGATACGCCCAAACCGTATCGATACGCCCTATTCTTAAGCCAAATTATGCCTGGCCCTACCGATACACCATCATCTGTATCGATACGCCCTGACCTATATTGACAGATTTTAGCTGGTTTTTATTTGATTTGACTTAGCAATTCATTTCCGAATACAATGAAACTTTACCAGTAAGTTTTAACCATTACAAACAGCCAACATGTCAATTTTCATGTTAATCCAAATTCAATTACTAAGTTTACCACATTTAAACCAATTATGCAATATTAGCCACCTTTAGTCACATTTAACAAGTCTTTTAAGGCCACTTAGACATACACAAAACATAGGCAACCAATACACATCAAAAGAGCCATAAGGGACTAGTTTAACTATTTTTCCACCATTCTAGGAGTTCGTGGGGACAAGCCACATTACTCTAAACTTGTGGTGACTTGCCGATCTTCCAACTAATCCTAATCTCGGACCAACAACTTTCTTAACCTAAAATGTGGAAGATGAATGCATTAGACTTACATAGTCTAAGTAAGGTAGCCATACACTATGAATGAACATGGTATTCCAAATATCATGATTCAATAACATTTCTAAACAAAATAACAAGGCATGCAGATCAACATGGCATGTTCAATACTCTTAACTCATAGCAAGGCATCAATAATATCATATCATCAATGAGCAATATCAATAACCAATAATTCTCTTGGATCAATTTAACCGTATTTGGATACATGAATTCCACCACAACACCAATAATAGTAATAATGATCGTGTCATATTCATCATCCCTCCGCCGCACCAATTGACCAATACAATACACATCCCTTCGACGCACCATGACCGAAGCCCAATACCCGTACCAATGAGCTCATAAATTCTATGGCATGCCAATTGTATCCAATACTTCGTTCCCAAGGCACAATACACAATAGTACAATACAATAACTTCATAGCAATAAGTTCATAACAATAGTTCAATAATCTCATATCAATAGGTAGTGATAATAAACATATATCAATATTCTTCATAACAATAAACATATCAATAAATCCAATGCTTTCAACTATAATCATGTTTATGCAATACTCATGAATTCAATGCAATACTTACCACTCACTTACCAAATATAGCTTACAATAGCATTTTATGCAAAAACCTTCATTTCAATGGTTAGTAATATCAAATTCAATGTTCAATGATTTGAGTTGGGCACCTAGCCAACTCATAAGACACTGACTACACTCACTTTAGCTACAAGGCTGTCAACTAATGATTCCTTTACTCCTAGCTTGCTTTGGGGATGGTGGATTAGCTTATCCCAATTCTTGAGCTAGGACGAACAATAAGTGATCATTAGAATCAATATGACAATATAGATACTTGGGATAGCTATTAGGTAAATTCATAGTTTAGAACTTGAGCATCAAAAGCTTAGTTTGGAGCTTTTAACTTGAAATTACTTATTCAATACACATGGAATTTTACAATAGCTTTGGGGTTTCTACTTACCCGATCGATGGGTATGGAATGATGTTCTTGAATCAAAGGAAGCTTAAGCAAAAAGGGTCCAAATAGAGAGGTGTATGCTTTGGAGCTCAAGGTTGAAGACAATGGAGGTGCTTGCTTTCAAAGACAAAGGTGAAGATTTGGTTTCGGTAATATAGAACAAAGATGATAGCTCTTAGCTATCTATTATAAGTGGTCCCTTGTTTACTAAACCCGATCCACCACACATTGAACCAATGAGGAGCTTACCTTAGACAAAGGGTTGTCTTGTTACAAGGAAATATTGTCACTCTTGTCTCTTTATCAATTTTAAGGAATTTGATGGCTATTCAACCACTTTTCCGATCCTTCACGTGAGAGAGGATGATAGACAAGTTGGTGAGTCAGTACCCTTCTCAAATCTTTATCATTGGGCCACTAATTTTAACTTCTACAAGGACACGTATCGATACACGTGGGATTGTATCGATACAGCTAAGAAAAATGCCAAAAAGGTAGTTAAAATTGTTGGGTCATATCGATATCCTTTGGCTATATCGATACGCCCTGCTAAACTGTATCGATACAGGTCCTACTGCATCGATACGCCTTGCCCAAAATTTTATTTTTAGCATTCTCAAAGAGGTCCTTGACTAAGCATAAGTTTTATCAGGGTCTCTAACCTTGGAATTAACAACATAGACAACATGGATGCAATGCTTGATTTATTTTAATATCAAATTTTTTGATTGTCGGAACCCAATTCCAACTAGAACGGTTTTTGGGATGTTACAATTCTCCCCCTTAAGAAAAATTTGTCCTCAAATTTTTACCTGAGTTGGTGTGCTGATCATTACCTTGGTCCGAAGCTCTCACATGGCACATTTGGGCAGAAGCTTTAGACTCGGGCTTGTACGATGCTTTGAATGATCTTCTAGATTTTTTGAAGGGTCTTTGATTTCTTCCCTTGCCTTGAAAGGATTGGGTAGGAGACGCAGAAGCGGACTTGTTCTTTGGGAAATCTCGAATCAGGTGTCCTATCTCACCACAAAAGAAACAAACCCCAGATTTCTTACGACACTGCCCTTTTGGATGCCTATGTTGACAATTATTGCAAACTGGGTACTGTGATTATTGTTTAGAGCCTTCAATGTCCTCAGCGGGATAAACACTAGGATGAGATTGATTCACCACTTGTAGGTTATGGGAATATTCATATCGAGAAGGCCGTGAGTATACACTATGCTTCTCTTTCTTGAAAGATTCAAAGGATTGAGACCCTTCCCGGTGCCTCTTTTTAGATCAGTTTTGATTCTCTTTTCTTTCCTCATGAGCCTTTTGGGAGGCTTCAGTGGCAATGGCTCGATTAACAAGGATTTGGAAGTCCTCTATATCCACCACCGTGAAGAGGGGACGTAATTCATCGCATAGGCCATCTACAAACATCCTATATTTTTCTTTCTCAGTACGTATGATTTCAGCACCATACATTGCATATTTACAGAAATCTTAGATGTACTGCTCAACAGGTCTTTCTTATTGTTTCAAATGGAGGAACTTCTTACGCCTTTCAGCGAGGTAGTGATCACTGTTGTATTTCTTACAGAACTTTTGAAGGAAGAAGTCCCACGTAATTCGGTGTTTAGGAACGGTGAGAGTCATAGTATCCCACCAGCTCTAGGCATGTTCAGCAATAAAGGCCAAGGCACATTCGAGCTTGTGCTCTTCAGGGCACTTCATTTGCCTATTCAGGACTTTGAAAGTGTTTTCGAGCCAATACTCGGCTATCTCAGGATTGTCCAGGTCTTGACCAGTGAAGGTGTAAACCGGATACTGTTTAAGCTTGTTAATGGGAGCTCGGATGTTCACTTTAGTCAAAATGGGAATTTGATAGGGTTTCTCAATCCTCATAGTAGTCACAAGCATTTTGAACATATCGGCCATGTTTTTGAAACATTCGGCTTGAGCAGACTGTACTTCGGGTTCAAAATTTTGCATCAGAGGTATTTACGGATTCAAAGGATCTCTTATTCTGACTTCCTCACCTCTAACTGAAGAGTCTGCGACATGCTCATCTATTCAAGCTTGATTTGAGTTAATCATCTATACATTAAGAGATCGGATTAGCCGACAAGTCACAATATACAACAATATAACTCCTAGGTGGAAAAGTAACACAATAAACAATATAGACATGTATAGGTTTAGTCCAGAACCGACTAAACTCTAGCTCTGATACCACAACCGTAACACCCCCTTCCCAGTTTGGTAGAAAACCGGGTCCGAGTGTGTTACCGGTGAACGGTACGGTGATCGATGCGATAAAATTTCACATAAGGACCAAATCTTAATCAATGTTATACCTTTTTAAACATTACCGAATAATCCTTAACCCAATTGTCTAGTTAGGAACAATGAATCATCGTTAAGGATTGTTGCTTAACTTCTACAAATTTTAGGGACTAAACCATGAATCTGATAATCTAGGGGTCTTCTTCTGTAATTAGAAATACTACAATGAAATTCAGCTCAATAACATCAAGCTTGTAAATTTTCATACTATTCGGAGCTTATTTGCTTACTCAAATGGTTTTTAGTGACCACTTTGTAAAACTGTAAAACTGGTTTCTACATCTTTTAACTGAGTTTAACTAACACCGTATCGGTACCTTTGGGGTCGTATCAATACTGGTTGACTTCGTTGACCATGTATAGATACGATATAAGACCGTATCGATACCATTTTTCCCATCAAATTCCAGTAGCCAATTTCCGTATCGATATGCCCAAAATGTATCGATATACCCTGTTTCGTAAACCAAATTATGCCTGGCCGCATCGATATGCCATAACCCGTATCGATACGCCCTGACCTATATTTACAGACTTTATCTGGTTTTTATTCGATTTGACTTAACAATTCATGTCTGAATACAACAAAACTTTACCAGTAAGTTTTAACCATTACAAACTATCAGCATGTCAATTCTCATGTTAATCTGAATTCATTTACTAAGTTTACCACATTTAAACCAATTACGCAATGTTAGCCACCTTTAGTCACTTTTAACAAGTATTTTAAGGCCACTTAGACATACCCAAAACATAGGCAACAAATACACATCAAAAGAGCCATAAGGGACTAGTTTAACTACTTTGCCACCATTCTAGGAGTTCGAAGGGACAAAGCACATTACTCTAAACTTGTGGTGACTTGCCGATCTTCCAACTAATCCCAATCTCTAACCGATAACTTTCTTAACCTGAAATGTGAAAGATGAATGCATTAGACTTACATAGTATAAGTGAGGTAGCCATACACTATGAATGAACAGGGTATGCCAAATATCATGATTCAATGACATTTCTAAACAAAATAACAAGGCATGTGGATCAACATGGCCTGTTCAATACTCTTAACTCATAGCAAGGCATCAATAATATCATATCATCAATGAGAAATATCATACTATTATAGAAAAAGCAATATCAATAACCAATAATTCCCTTGGATCGATTTAACTGTATTTGGATACACGAATTCCACCACAACACCAATAATAGTAATAATGGTTGTGTCATATTCATCATCTCTCTGCCGCACCAATTGACCAATACAATACATATCCCTCCGCTGCACCATGGCCGAAGCCCAATACCCGTACCAATGAGCTCATGAATTCTATGGCAGGCCAATTGTATCCAATACTTCGATCCCAAGACACAATAGTTCAATACAATAACTTCATAGCAATAAGTTCATAACAATAGTTCAATAATCTCATACCAATAGGTAGTGATAATAAACATATATCAATATTCTCCATAACAATAAACATGTCAATAAATCCAATGCTTTCAACCATAATCATGTCTATGCAATACTCATGAATTCAATGCAATACTTACCACTCGCTTACCAAACATAGCTTACAATAGCGTTTTATGCAAAAACCTTCATTTCAATGGTTAGTAATATCAAATTCAATGTTCAATGATTCGAGTTGGGCACCTAGCCAACTCTTAAGACACTGACTACACTTACCTTAGCTACAAGGCTCTTGGATAATGATTCATTTACTCCTAGCTTGCTTTGGAGATTGTGGATTAGCTTCTCCTAATTCTTGAGATAGAACGAACAATAAGGGATCATTAGAATCAATATGACAATATAGATACTTGGGATAGCTATTAGGCAAATTCATAGTTTAGAACTTGAGGATCAAAAGCTTAGCTTGGAGCTTTTAACTTGAAATTACTCATTCAATGCTCATGGAATTTGACAATAGCTTGGAGTTTCTACTTACCCGATCGACGGCTATGAAATGATGTTCTTGAATCAAATGAAGCTTAAGCAAAAAGGGTCAAATAAAGAGGTGTATGCTTAGGAGCTCAAGGTTGAAGACAATGGAGGTTCTTGCTTTCAAAGACAAAGGTGAAGATTTGGTTTCGGTAATATGGAGCAAAGATGATAGCTCTTCGCTATATATTATAAGTGGTCCATTGTTTAATTATTTCCCACCTCCCACAAGTGTCAATATGAGGCTTTCCTATTACTAAGGGTTTACTAAACCCAATCCACCTTACGTTGAACCAATGAGGAGCTTACCTTAGACAAAGGGTTTACTTGTTACAAGGAAATCTTATCACTCTTTTTCTTATGGCTATTCAACCACTTTTCTGATCCTTCACGTGAGAGAGGATGATAGACAAGTTGGTGAGTCAGTATCCTTCTTAAATCTTTATCATTGGGCCACTAATTTTAACTTCTACAAGGACACGTATCGATACACGTAGGACTGTATCGATACGGCTAAGCAAAATGCCAAAAAGTTAGTTAAAACTATTGGACCGTATCGATACGCCTTTGCCTGTATCGATACGACCTACTAAATTTATCGATACATGTCATACTGTATCGATACGCATTGCCCAAAACTTTATTTTTAGCATTCTCAAAGAGGTCGTTAACTAAACATAAGTTCTATCAGGGTCCCTAACCATGGAATTAACAACATAGACAACATAGATGCAATGCTCGATTCATTTTAATATCAAATTTTCTGATCGTCGGAACCCAATTCCGACTAGAATGGGTTTTGGAATGTTACATGGTCTCCTTCAGTATCTCACACTTACTCGTCCGGATATTTCTTTTATCGTGAATCATCTGTCGCAATACATGCATGGCCCTTCACTTCCACATTGGACGACATCTAAGCACATCCTACATTATCTCAAAGGAATATTCTGCTATGGTATTCTTTTTCATTCGACATCTTCCCTTCATCTCTTTGCCTTTGCCGATGCAGACTAGAGATGATCCTCTATAGACGATCGATCCACTACTGGATATGTTATTTATCTTGGATCTAATCTTATTTCTTAGAAGTCAGCTCGTCAGAAAACTATTGCTTGTTCCTCCAAAGAAGCTGAATATCACGATGTGGCAAATGCAACTGCTCAAATGCTTTAGGTCCAACATCTTCTTTAAGAAATTGTCATAGCATTACCAAAACCACCATCTCTCTTCTTTGAAAATCTTAGTGCCACATATGTTTGCAAAAATCCAGTTTTCATTCTCGTATGAAGCATCCTACCCTTGATTACTTCTTTTTTCATGACTTAGTTGTTGCGGGTTCCATACTTGTTCAACACATTCCCTCCAAAGCTCATTTTGCGAACACGCTCACCAAACCTATTGGTCATAATCGCTTCATCTATTTTCAGTATAAGATTGGAGTCTCCGATGGATCCTCTATCTTGCAGGGTGTATTAAGGATAAAGATGAGATGAGATAACTTTTATCTCATTCAAATCCATGAGATAACCTTTAATCAAATCTCATTCAAATCCTATCTTATCTTATCTATATCCCAATCTTATCTTTTATTTAAATATTTGATTTGTATTTAATATTTCCCTTATCTTTGTATATTCATTTGTAAGCCTATATATAGGTCAATTTTAAACATTATCAATTATCAAATATACAAATACTTTACATACAGTATGGGGATTATGGAACGCAAGCTTTGGTAAAGAGTTTGGGTCCCTAAGCTTGGTTTTATCGACCACATTATTAGTTGGTACAACGAGTTTGTAACCCCCTAGACCTACCTATGTGTTACACTTAATTCTAGGAGGTTACATTAGGGTCACAAGAACGACCCACGGTAAAAATCCACATGAAAATGCTTTTCATTAAATATATTAAAAACTGTAAAACAAACTTCTGCTCAAAATACCATTTTAGAAAATCATCTAAACATATAACTGTAGTTTAGAAAATATATTACAGACACTAACATAAAATCATACACGACATACATGCCGATTAATTGTACCAGTATCGTACTCTGAAGCAACTTCGAGAGAACTCCAACACTAATGTCTATCACCATATTAGGATGGATTTCATCTACCTGTGATGGTAAGAACAACATGAGCTTGAGAAAGCTCAATAATACAAAACTACCAAATGAAGTTGTAAGCACATGCAGGCATATGGCAAGCATAACATTGTCATAATGTTCCAGCAACAACATACTCCAATTATGATTAGATATTCCAGTGAAGTAGTATACTTGAAGATAACAGAATTGTTCTTTATTCAATCACTACGTATCAGACGAGGAGTATATAGACTGAAGAATTAGAAGAGATATAGATTATAGAAGTTGAACCAAAAGTTTAGTGTGTGTTCCAACACTGCAAAGTTAACACATACAATGTAACGGTGCAATGAACATTTTATTTCATGGTCATATAATAGTAGCAGTAAAGTTCATTTTAAATTTCCTATCTACACTCCAACCAAACTTCAATATGCAGTTCCCCAAGATTGCATCTATAGGGGGCGTTAACCCAGGCCCATTGGGCGTAGATGCCAGCCTAAGGGGATACCTTAGGTACGGTAGGAATCACCCTAGCCGAAGCATAGGAACCTAAAATCGTAAGGGGTTACCAGCAAGATCAGGGCTGAACCTACGGTAACTTCACACTATCCCAAGTACTCTAGTAACGGTAATAAAAGTGATAGCGGTAACAACAGTGATGATAGTAACGATTAATAATAACAATAATCGGTAGTAGTCGGTGATAACGGTAGATATAAAGAAAACTTTAGTTTTCAGTGAAACAGTAACGAGAGAGCATGATTTTTTAGTTCAAATTCAGAGGTATATTTCGGACAGATAAAAGTCATGTTTTAGATCAAGAGATAGTCTCGGGTTCAAAATGGAGAGAATATTCATGTGTACTTGGAAAGCACTCAATGGAACAACTTATTTCATAGAGATACTTGATATTTACAAGAAAGGGAACACACTGAACTTCTGACAAATTTTGAACGGATTTTAGAAACGAGGTCCCTATTAAAAAGGGGACTTGGTAATCAACGTCTCCAACCCAGCATTCGGGAATTGATACATTTGGATCATTCAAGATAGAAAATATATTAGGGTGTTCCGATCATTTTGGCTAATGAGGGTATTTTGGTCATTTTAACCCTGATATGGCTAGTCAATAACATGCGGTGTTGAATATTGCTAGCGGTTTGCTAGGCTTCCAAGACCATTCCACTGTACTCATCTCATTAATGCATTACTTTCCAAGCATTCAAATTGGTACACCTTATTTGTGTTCAATATTTAGTTCTGGTTACGTTGTATATCTAAACAGATCACTGTCACATATTATCTCAGAACAAGCCTCGAAAGTTTGAACATGTATTTATGTAGTATTCTTCCATTACTGTTACAGTGTTAAGAATGAATGATTTGCATAAGTCATGCCTCAAACCTACAGGGGCATTATGGTAATTTATGGTCTATTAGAAATTTCATGATTTTTTTAATCTTCCACTTATCTTAAGTTATGAGGGTATTTCAGTCATTAACATGCTTGATGTTAATTCAGTCATCTCGGTCCCTTTAGTTCTTCCAAACCATCCATTTATTTTAGTACTCGAGCGCATATTCGTCATTTCAATTAATTTAGAAATTCCAAAACTCGAGGACTTTTTGTTCATTTGCCAATTCGACCAAATCAGTATTACTAATTCTTTCACTCATTTTAGTCATTATAATCAATCTTGTATTTATGACAGTTTGATTAATCTGAACATACCAAGAGTTTCCCAAAAAATTCTCCTCATAGATTTATTCAAAATTTAGGTGAAATCCAAGTACTTATCATTCTCAGAGGTTTAAGTCTTGTTACCGTACTTTTCCAAGTACAACAAGGTTTCTAGATGAATCAAGAACAAATGTAGATTTCTAGATCGATATTCGTCAACGGGGGTATTATGGTCATTCTTACACCTCAAGGGTATTTTAACAATTTTATAACAAACTATTTCAGGCATTAAATCCTTCAATACTATTAATCAAATTTGGAGATTTACAGTCTTATTCACAATTTATGGCATTCAAGATCCTTACGATTTATTAAATTTCTCATTCGGATATTACGATCTTATCCAGATTACCATTTTTATTTTTCTTAATCGATTTGACTTAGGCAGAATTAATAGCACTCTTAATCATATTCATGCACGCATTAACCAATTACTCACATGTCTCATAAAGTATGCAAGAGGTAGTAATGTATTACCTTGAATCCTTGCTATATCGGTCGACCCTTGAAACGATATTCAAACACTCTTGAACTCAATTTCGACATCCTCAACATCTTAGATACCAAGAAATGTGATTACCTTCAATTAAACATACTATAATCAATCCTTAGCTTGATCACATGACTCTTAAATTGAAAAACTAAACACATGCATTATCGGGTTCAAGGTCAAACTTGGAGGCTTTCGGGTCAGAATTTTGCAAAACAGACTTCAAGAACGAACTCAGGACGTCGAAAAACATAAAATAGAGCTTTTTAGAAAAGTTGAGTTTTGGTCAAAGTCAACGGTCAATAGTCAAAGTCAACAGGTCAAAGTTAACTGAGTTGAATCAGTTGACTTAGATGAGTTGACTAAGTTGACTAGGATAAGTTAACTCGGTCAACGGGTTAACTCAGTTTGGGTGGACTCAGTCAACAGGTCAGGCGGGTCATATCGATTCGGTCATACTATGGTCAGGTCGGTTTGGTTTAGGCGGGCTTGGGACTTGGGCCTTAAGTAGGCCGACCCACACAAAATAACAGACCCAATCTGTTATTGGGCCAGTTTGTAGAGTTAGATCAGTTTGTTGACTCCGTTCAAGGCCAAACTGGGTCCAAAGCCGGTCTGGCCAGCTCGGTTCACACACCACCGTCCAAGGTCGCTAAAATTCACCCACGGCGGCCCGTGGTCGCCACGCGTGGCCAAAATGGTCAGAAAAAGGCCTAAAATGCACCGCTTTTCCAGATTCAACAACCCCAAACATCCATTAACTTAATTAACCCCATAAATAGGTTGGAAAACATTACCAACTTACCCAAAATAGACGAATCGTGATCAGACTGTCGTAGCTTCAACGAGACTTCTGTCAGTTTCAGTCGGGTGATCGGTTGTATGGGCTTTGCTCGCCGTGACACGATGAGTTGGTGGTGGTGGTGGCGCGACGAGCGGACGCTCGAGGTAGCTGGAATCAGAGGAAAACTGAGGGGTGATGGTTGGGTTCTCGTCGAACCTTTTAGGTGGCTTTCACAGCGAACCACGTCACGACTCTACGAGTGACGATGTGGGCTGAGTTCAGGAAGGGATGCCGGACAAGATCATGGTGGCGGTGGCACCTACGACCGGATGGTGATGGAGTTCAAGGCTGGTTATCGGTGGAGGAAGATGAAGGGTCGAGGAGGGAGAAGGTTCTAGTTATCCCCTTTTGGGGGGTTAGATAGATCTAATTAAGGGTGCCATAAATGGGTAGTTGGAATATTTTTATTTTTTTATTATTTTTTTCCAAGAGTGGGTCAAAGAGTGTATTAAAACTATATTGGTGCTATTTATGACTTGTAAGAACCTTAGCCCAAGTGGTTATGGCTTGGACTCACCAAGCAGTGGTCACGGGTTCAACACTCACTGGCCATAATTATTCCCTTTTTTTATATTAACTTAGTCATATTTTTAAAAGTGTTACAGAGTTGGCTCCTTCCCTCCCCGCCCATGCTTAAAGTAAATGTTGATGTTGGGTTCTCACTATCGACAGGGAAAGGTTCATCAGGTATTGTCATCCGCAGTGATTTGGGCTAGGTCATGGGCTCAGGTTTCCAAGTTTAAAGCAATTCTTCCTCAGCTTTCATGGAAGAAGCAATTACGGCTTTGCATGGTATCCAACTTGCAAAAGGTTTGGGCTTTACTCGTGTCATCCTCGAGATTGGCTCGAAGACGATTATTATGAAACTCTAAGCAGGCACAGATGATCACTCAGTTATTCGGAGCACAATCCAGAACATCTTATGCCTGGCTTAGTGGTTCCTGGATTGCCACTTTAGTTTTGTTCCCTAGATGGGCAATCTTGTTGCTCATTCTTTAGCAAAGAGAGGTTTATCGGCTCAGGAAGATTGCTTCTATGTGGTGGAGGTGCCTCCATTCACCCACTCTCTAGTGGATTCTGGACGTCGTTTCATCGACCCACCTTGAACCATTTTCCTCTTTTCAAGTCTCTTTTGGGATTCTCTTCTCACATCTACAATGGTGGCTCTTAATTTCTTTTTCCCCTAGCTGGCACGTTTTGTCTGATCAACGAAAGCTTAGGTTGATCTCCCGTTTTAGTTTTCCATTATTAATTTGCTTCCTTTATTGTGGTTTTTGTTCTTTGTTATTCTCTGTGCCGAACTCGTCTCAGATCTCTTTATGTATATATTACCTTGTGCATTATTTTTCTTCTGAATAAGTTTAGGGAAGTTTTTTAACAAGGCACATGGCAATTACATCGATTTTATCATAAAATAAAACTAAACGGCTTGTTTCAAAAAAAATTAAATACATTGTTATAAAAAAACTAAATTATTTATTTGGTGTGGGTTATTATGTAAAATACCTTTTAATAAATCAATATAACCGGCTAAGGGTGTGATCTCTATGTCTGTTTGTTGAAAAATTATTAAATGGACCCGGCTCACCACGTCATCCATGATCGCAGCCAATAAAGTCCATCCATCTCATGTTTTTTCTAAGGTGAATATCCACCTCTTTCCTACATGTTGATAGAAAGTGAATAGTTATTGGGTAGTTATTTTGAAGTGAATGGACCTTATTGGCTGAGAATAATGTGGTGAGCCGGATCCATCTGATAATTTCTCTTGTTTGTCATACCAATATCTAAAATTCATCTGTTTCTTTACGATTCTTTAATATGAAAAAGGTTTCTGAAAATAATAATTAAAATATTGGTCTGTTGTTGGGAAATTCAAACTTTTTTGTGGAAATATGAATTTCACCATCATGACTCATGAGCTGGAATATATACATACATATATAGACAAATTAACGTGTATAAATTGATTGAATTTGAATGGTCACCTATAAAGACAATCAACCTAAACAATTAGGCATGTTACACTAACATAAATACATTGGTTTAGTTAATTAAGCCAAATTAATCATATCGACCTTAGTTATCTTTAAAAAAGAAGTACTAGTTAGGTACTGCGTGGCTTATTTATACAATGTAAAGTATCAATATTAGTAAATTAACTAAGCCTAATCAAATAATCTTCTTCCATAATATATTGTTAATTTCTGCATATACAAAATTAAAAAATGTGTATTTTGTGTGGAATCTCTTAAAGTCTCCTCCAAAATTTCTTTGAATGTCACAATTTTTCATCATCTTCTCCCGTCTAAGGTTTAGAATATCTGGTAATTTCCATCAAAATTTCTTTGATAGAGCCCACAAATTATTTGTGTAGGATGAAACTCGAATCTGAACACTCAAAGATCTAAATTCTCGGTCTTTGAAATATAAAATTAAATGTTTCGTGAACAAGATAATAATATTATGATCATGAATAGAAATTGACTGCCCATTTTTGATGTCCTTATTCATGCACTTACACTAAGTAATTAGGTTTAGCGTTTCAAGTTAGGTTAGGGTATAATGTATATGATTTAATTTGTAGGGTTTAAGATTTAGGATTTAAAAATTAAAGCTAAAATTTAGGGTTTAATTTTTTAGTGTTGAGTCATAAACGAGTACACCAAAAAGGAGCATGGGATTTTGGTTCGATTATCATTGTCATCCGCACAACACAATCATTCAAACAGGAAATAAAGAACAAATTAATGACCAATGGGAATGGACTACATTTCATGGCCAGCCGTTTATCTCTTAGTGAGAGCACCCGCGGCGAGGGAATTAGTCACTGCTATCGGCGGTGGATACCTTGGTTCAAACAAAAAAAAAATATTCTTCTCTCAAGGGTTTCAAATATTACAATAATTTCATGCCTAGAGTGATAATAAACATATTGCACAACAAAAAGAAGTGGAGTGGCCCAAACTTCATACTTGGATTAACCCCATATATACCCTCCATTAATCAGCAACTCCAGTTAGTAGACCACTGAAGAGTTCATTCACGGCTCTTGACTGCGGGTGAAGGAAGAAACTAAACCTTGTAATAACCCATAATCAGGAATTTGAAGCTGCTGCTGCTGTTGGTACTGCAAGGAGTTGGTGTTTCCAGCTGGATCATTGCTGGATGAAGGGAGGAAATGGCTAAGGAATTCATGAGGGAAACGAGGACCAATTGAGGCTGACGATGCCATAATCGAAGGTGAAAACATCCCAGCACCGTGGCCTCGGAGAGTTGTTGGAATGTGGTGGTCGTGCTTTCCTTCATATGTTGTGATCACCACAGAGGGGTCCTGAAATGATCTCTCGACTCGCTTCTTGACACCACATTTTGGGCTTGTGCATCTGTAGTAACTTCTGCAAGTTTCACGACAATGTGATGAGATTTTGAGACTATATAAATTTGCAGGAACACAACAATTGAGTTATTCTTGCTGAAATTTAACTTATAATCATGAAAAAATATGGATGATGAACTAGGAGTTGAACTGGTAAAAGGAAGATACAACTAGGGTTTAGAAATTAAAATTTCTACTCAAAATGACAAGTAGTGCTAGGGAGTTTAACTGGTAAAATGATAATTATTTATTAGTATTATTTTGATAATCAGAGAATGGACAGTGTTGCTTGGGATCGGACTCAAATTCTTTTGTATCATTCGTCATATATATTTTATCACTAGGTCAAGAGATTGTTGGCACAATTGTTTAATCTAATTAATGAATTAATACTAACTGAGAATTATTTCGATAAATTAAACTAATAGATGTTCACAATCATTGGAAGGTTACTTTTGATCCTATATTTCGGGAAGGCAATAAGCTTGTTGATGGACCGACAAAGCTAGTTTGTATTGGTAACTTCGAGTTTCGAATTTTCATAGTCCTTCGGATGTGATTTTAGACCTCTTACACGGTAATTGTAATGGTTAGGGGTTCGTTATGCTTCTGTTGCTGGATGATACTATCTTTCTCTTTTCATGAAAAACACTAATAGATGTAGAAATTTGGAATAGAAATATGGAGATGTAAGAAACATGATGCATGTACCTTGGATAAGGGCTGTTCTTGACAGCCTTCTGTCCGTACTTCCTCCATCTGTAACCATCTTCAAGATTATCAATCTCACTCTTTGTGCGGAACGCAAACCTTGGCTCCTTTTGCCGTTTCTCCTTCTTTGTTGCCTTCTTCCTGCATATGTATTAGGGTTTTGGTCAAGGAAATTGATGTCTATCGTATCATTAAGGCTTAACCGTCAAATAGGTACTAGAATTATGCCATTTTTTTAGTTAGGTGTCCAAACTATTTTTCAAACCAAATTGACACCTAAAGTTTCTTTTCGTGATCCATTTAAGGTATGTCATTAATTTTCACCGTTAAATGACACGTGTCATATTCTGAAAATTCCAAAAATTATATAAAAAACAACTAAAACCACTTAATTTTTAGTTCTCTAAGTTTTACAGATTTCACAACGTCCCCAAATTTCAAAATCCCTAACTCCTCACAACTTAAATCCCGATTTGGGCTGATTCTGCTGTCGATTATCACGCTGCCACCCACCACATCGGTCGTCGGACCATCACGACCGTTTCCCCCCCACCCCGTCGCTAGAAATGAACCGACACCGTGCGAATAGCCGAAATTGTCGAATGGTTCTTTCAAACCATTCGCGATGAATGGCGATCGGAAGGGCGGCGAACGACGTGTGAGTTGTTCGGCGAAGAGAGGGCACTTCATTTCGTCGCCGGCAATACGGCCAACGCCGACGGAAGTGGTCAGATTTGAGGATTATTTTAGAAATATTTGAAAATTTCAGGATATATTTTTAATTTTATTTATTTTATTAATTTTATATATTTTTAATATAATTTTTAGAATTTTCAAGAGAGATGTTTCTTTTAACGGAAAAAATTAACGGCAAACTTTAAATAAGTCACGAAATAAAATTTTAAATCTTAATTTAGCCCGAAAAATATTTTAAGCACCTAACTAGAAAAGAGAGCATAATTTAAGCCCTATTTAATTATTAAGCCTATCATTAAAACAGACAAACTACTGTTTGGTCAAGGAAAAAAGCTCATTTTTGTTGAAATCCAGAACATTGGAAAGAAAAAAAAAAGGTAACTTCAAATCTCTTCCACAAAAAGAAAATATCATTTAGGGTCTAAATCGAAGAAAGTTATGAAAACCAAACCATTTTAGTCCTTTCAAAGACTTTGGAAAATAGAAAGTCGGGAACGCGTTTTCTGTATAATTAATGTTATTTTTGTTTTCAAAATCATAAACTATTATATATCGATCTTGAAATTGCTATGTAGTTAAATCTACGACAGTATTTCAAAAAAAAAATTCTACTGCAGTAGGTAGCTATTATGAACGCGACTAATCCATGAACTAGAAAACTAGAAACCAAAGTTTCAACCTTTACCGAGAAGAAGTAAAACCCAGAAAAAAAATGAACCTACACTTTCTTTGATTTGTCATCTCCTTGATCTTCAGACCCTTTTGGGTGCTTATCTTTCTTAGCCTTGCTCGAATCTTCGTCTTCATTGGAGGAACAAGACACTGAGGAATTGATTGTTGATGGGTTTTCAGAAGTATTATGATTCTCCCCCACTGAAGACATGCCGATTTTCTTGGTGTTAGCAGTACTGTCATCCATGGGACTGACAACATTTGATGAAGAATATGACATGTCGAAGGCTCTTGAAAAGGAGTTGTAGTCCAGGACGGAGCCGCCATTTAAGCAGTCGGTGAAGCTCATGTATGAAGGACCGAAGGCCTGTGTTGCTGCTGGTGTTGGAGAGGCGGATTGGTTGTAAATGCAAGGATTGCTGTCGTCAAAGAATGGAAAGGTTGACCGGTTGAATCCTTGGAAAGGATCATAGTCGTGTTGCGAATTGTTCTTTTTATTTGACGACATATAAACAATAATGAAGAAATTAAGAAAGAAAGAACACAAGAATTGAAAGAAGATGAAGAGGAGAAGAAGCAAGAAAAGGAGTTTTGATTAAGAAACTTTGTTTTTATTTTTATATATGAGTGTGTGGTGTTAGATTATTTATTTATTTATTTATTTATTAGGTCATATTAGGTTTTTATCTCTCTATTATGCTCAAATTTGAGGTTTTACCTTTCCATTTTAATTTGATATAATTTGGTCCTTTTATTTTTATAAGATCATTTAATAATTCAATTTGTTAACGATTTTGGATAAACTATTGTAGTAGATTTTCCTTTAAAAAACTCTTCTAATTTATCATGCTGACCTAATTTTTTATTAAAAACATTTTTAAGGAGAAATATTGTAACACCCCGATTTCACTGGATCTGAGACACTACATTTGGGTTGCCTCTAACCCAATCATAAAATTTTTATTTGGTTTTAAATCCCAAGTTTAGCCCAAATATCAATTAAAAACAAGTGTTTTGGAATAAGTTTCATAATAGTTCAAATCCAAATTATAAATTGGAGCTCCTTACAAAATAAACATCGTATATAAAAAATAAGGTTTAAATAGAGTTACAGGCCGACTACAATAAGGTTCTATGGATACATAGCCCTACAACTAAAATCAAGGTACTGTACTCGAGTTGATTAGGTGCTGGGAAATCCTTGTCGATGTGTTCCCTTCCAAAGAATGACCTATCAACCTACGCACGAAAAAATAACACATCCGCACGCTGAGCTAACAAAGCTCAGTGATACATATCTATTCTATAAATAGTTCACGATGTTCATAAAAGTAAGCATGCAAGTACAAGCTCAGAGTATAAGGCGTAGAGTGAAGGAATGGACAAAATCAACATGGTAATCAAACTTGGAACCACCTCAACTTGGGTTCTTCCATTGATTACATACCCGAAAACACATAGCCATCGGGTAGTAACAATGGTTATCTACTCGGAAACACATAGCCATCGAGTATGGTCCACCACATGCATGGAAACACATAGCCATCAAGCAACGAAAATCTCGTATTCGGAAACACACAACAATCGAATAACGAATATCTAGCACTCAGAAACACGTAGCCATCAAGTGTCACCTTTGGGTATCCAAATCACATAAACCAATTGCCCATATGGCACACACATCATTACATAACCATACCATCCTATGGTTGCTATCAACATTCAAGTCACACAAGACTCTTACCGAATTCTTAAGTTTTATGCTCGAGTAGATAGAGATTTCTCAATTTCTCAATTTTACAACTATTTTAGGTTATTAGGGGTCTATTGGATTGAACAACATAATTTTTCAGCCTTACGGGCAAACATCAACATTTTTAGGCAGATTACCAGTTGGTATCGATATGCCCCTCGGTATCGTTTCACCATTAACACCCATATCTAGGCTCTTGACACTCAAAAACTTAAACAATGCAAAGCAATCACATTTATGAAAAGCATGAAGCATATTGGAGTTAGAGATGTACTAACCTTGCTCAAAAATCCCGAAAGCCACTTGCCCACATGCTTACCCTTACTTCTTCTCCTTCTCCTTGGTGTGGGATGGTTCTCCAACTTCTTTAACTAATCAATAAGTGTAAAAACAGTTTTGTTACACTCTTAAAAGATTAGATATAAGCTTTAGGCGAATCTGAAACATGAAATTCGTCCTAGCACAACCCCCACTCAAAAACCCCTATAAAACCTATTTTCTCCACCCACCACCATTTCCATAGGTGCAAACCTCAAAATATAGATCGTAAATAGGAGATTGACATATCTCAACCATGAATTCGGGGTAGGGAAATGAGGAACAAAGTTTGAATCTTCACCTTAAATCTTCCATGGCAAACATGCAAGAGATGGGGATTTTTGAGTTGAAGAAGATGAGTAAATGGGGATGCTGTCAATGGTCTGACTTTGTCTAAAGAAGAAAAGGATTGTGCTACCATTTATTGGGAAATCACACCCAAGCCCATCATCTTCCTTTCTAAGCCAAACAAGGTTTAATTCAAGCCCAAGTACCCAAAAACCAAGGCCCAAGGTTTAATTCAGAAATCCAAGTCGTTACAACTCTACCCTCCTTAAAGAAAATTTCATCCTCAAAATTTATCTAATATGAAGAAGTGCGGTTACAACAACTCCATGTCATCTCTGGTCTCCCAAGTGGCCTCTTCGACACCATGGTTCCTCTATAGCATCTTGACCAACGGTATACTCTTGTTGCGTAGCTCTTTAACTCTAACATCAAGGACCCCAATTGGTTCTTCCCTATAGGAAAGATCGACACTCACTTCAATTTCCTCAAGGGAAATGATATGGGAAGGTTCAAAACGGTACCAACAAAGCATCGAAACATGAAACACGTTGTGAATTTGTTCTAACTCTGGTGGCAAGGCCAAACGATAAGCCACTGGTCCAATCCTCTCAATGATCGCATAAGGTCCAATGTACTGAGGACTCAACTTCCCCTTGCGCCCAAAATGAAAAACCCTCTTCCATGGTGACACCTTGAGAAATACCTTGTCACCAACCTCATACTCAATATGCTTATGACATGAGTCCGCATAAGCCTTTTTTCGGTCGAATACTGCTTGTAATATGTCCTTGATTATGTAAACCTTTTCCCCAGCTTGCCTAACCATATTTAAGCCCTCAATACGCCTTTCGTTTAACTCAATCCAACACAATAGAGTTCTACACCTACGCCCATACAGTGCCTCAAAGGGAGCCATCTAGAAACTCAACTAAAAGTTGTTATTGTAAGATAATTCAACCAAAAGAAGGTGCTCCTCCCAACTGCCCTCGAAATCAAAGATGCAACATTAGAGCATATTCTCAAGAACCTGTATAATCCTCTTAGACTGACCATCGGTCTGTGGGTGAAACATTGTACTAAAATGTAATATGGTGCCCAACTCTTTGTGTAACTTCTTCTAAAACCTGAAAGTGAACCTCGAGTCTTTATCGGAGATAATCGATGACGACACACCATGAAGTCTCACAATCTCCTTAATGTACAACTTGGCCAACCTCTCTAAGGAGAAATCCATTTGTATCGGCAAGAAGTGAGCGGTCTTGGTCAATCTGTCCATAATGACCCAAATTGCATTATGTTTCCCCTTTTTTAAAAGTAAACCAGTCACGAAATCCTTGTCACTCAATCCCACTTCCAGTACGAAATCTAAATCTGTTGTAGCATTCCTGAGGGAACTTGATGTTCACCCTTAACTTGTTGACAAGCCAAGCATTTCATCACAAACTCTGAGACGTCCCTCTTCATCCTTGGCCACCAATAAAATGGTCGTAAATCTTGATACATCTTATTGTTGTCAGGGTGCACAACAAAAGGACTACTATGAGCTTCTCTAAGAATCCTATCCCTCAACTCATCAATGGCTGGTACACATAAATGGTCATGAAAGTATAAGATCCCATCTCACACCTCAAACTATGTTGTTTCGCCATGTTGCATCACTTCAATCTTGGCCACAATATCTTCATCCAACGTTTGCGTCTTCTTAATCTCTTGCACTATATTTGGTTTCACATGAAGCTCGACCAAAAGGCTACCATTATCGGTCATCCTTAAATGGGCAAACATGACTCTCAATTTTGACATAGACTTGCAGCTCAATGCATTAGCAACAACATTAGCCTTTTCGGGGTGACACTCTATTACACAATCGTAATCCTTGAGCAGCTCTACCCAACGTCATTGTCTTAGATTCAAATCTTTCTATGTGAGCAAGTACTTCAAGCTCTTATGGTCGGTGTAGATGTAACACTTCTCACCATACAAACAATGCCTCTAGATCTTTATGGCAAAGATAACTGCGGCCAACTCCAAGTTATGAGTGAGATAATTACACTCATGCACCTTGAGCTGCCTCGATGCGTAAGCTACAACTTTCTTTCTTGCATGAGGACGTACCTAAGTCTATTTATGGACGCATCGCTGAAAACCATATAACCCTTTCCCGACTCTAGCTAGGTCAGAACGGGTGCTTCTATTAAGTAAGCCTTTAGCTGATCAAAGCTATGTTATCTCCTATTGTTCCACTTAAAGGGGACTCCTTTATGAAACGATTTGTTCAAAGAAGCTGCTATGATAGAGAATCTTTGACGAAGCATCGATAGTAACTTGTCAAACCAAGTAAATAATGAACTTTCAAACGTTTCTTGGTGGTTTCCACCCAACCACAACCTAGATTTTTTTAGGGTCTACATGGATGCCTTCGGACAAAACGATGTGGCCTAAGAATGCCACCTCTAATAGCCAAAACTCACACTTGCAGAATTTAGCAAACAACACCATTTCCCAAAGGGTCTAAAGAACAATGCGAAGATGATATTTGTGTTCCTCCTCTGAGCTAGAATACACCAAGATGTCATCAATGAAAACAACTACAAACTGATCCAAGAAGGGCTAAAAATTATGTTCATCAAATCCGTAAATGTTGCCGTGGCATTCGTGAAACCAAACATCATCACCAAAAACTCGTAGTAGCCATAACGAGTTCAAAAAGTAGTCTTGTGAAAGTCTTCATCTTTAACCTTCAACTCATAATATCCCGATTTCAATTCAATCTTGGAAAACACACGAGCACCCTTCAATTGGTCAAACAAATCGTTGATTCTAGGAAGAGGATAACGATTCTTTATTTATACCTTGTTGAGTTGGCAGTAATCAATACACATCATCATAGACCCATCATTCTTTTTCACAAATAAAACAGGAGCACCCCAAGGTGAAATACTCGGTCAGATGAACCCACGATCTAGCAACTCCTAAAGTTGAGTCTTTAACTCTCTAAGTTCGGCCGGTGTCATACGATAGGGCGCTATGGACACCAGTGCTACTCCTGGCAACACTTCGATCCTGAACTTTAGCTCTCGATCAGGAGGCAACCCCGACAATTCCTTGGGAAAAACATCAACGAACTCTCGTATAGTCCGAAGACTTTCGAGCGTGGGACAAGGGATCCTTGTGTGTACCACATGAGCTAAGAAGGCATCACAACCCTAACACAGCATGTCTCAAGCTGACATGGCTAAGATCACATTAGAAAGAGAATGATTCCTTTCACCTTACACAAACAACCTCTCCCCACTAGATCTATGAAGTGTCAAACTCTTAGGCTGACACTTTAAACTGGAATCATGCTTAAATAACAGACCATTCTCAAGATCACATCGAACTCTTAGAAGGGTAACTCCATCAAATCAGTCGGGAACACATGTCCTTGTATCTCAACTGGACATCGTCGGTACATTTTGTCTACCAAGACATCAAACCCTATAGGACTAGACACACGAACACTAATCTCTAAACTCTCAGCTATAAGACCCTACCCTTGGATAAGCTCACTATGGATGTATGCGTGGGTAGATCCAGAGTCCAACAATGTAACAATAGAAAAAGAGAATAGGGTGAAGGTACCTAAATTACGTCTGTAGCCTCGCAGTCATCCCTAGCCTTTACAGTATACTACCTCGCTAGAGCCCTAGTAGTGGACCTCTCGATGTCTCCACTCCTCTGTCTTGACATAGATTTTGATCATCCTCTGTCAAAACCTCAGCCCCTTTGTCCTAACGTTTGAGACCTCTAAGACTGGGTTGGGGCACCATAACTGGCCTGGGGGCAATCCCTAACAAAATAATCCAAGGATCCACATCCGAAACAAGTCTTATACACTTAAAGCACTCCCCTAAGTGGTGTTGTCCGCAGTGATCACACAAATGATAAACGAAAAATCCAGATGAGCCTCCCTCGCTCATCATAGAAGAGGAAGTCGAACGCCCTCCGCGGTAACCTGAACTAGACCTCTGATTTTCCCTCAGTGAATGATTCCTTTTGTTCCTTTTGAAATCTTAAGAATCCCTAGATCTCTTACCTGAACGTTGAGATAAACCTCCAGTCTTGTAGGTCATGAACTGATTCCGGGACCCCCTGAAATGTCCTTGAATCAAACTCCCAACTTGCTCAAGGGATTTGGCACTATTGGCTAACTCTGCAAACGTCTTGTGTGGTTCAGTGGTCACATACATGTGTAGCTCGTGTTTTAGACCCCGACAAAACCTCTTGCATCTCAATTCTTCTGTCGCCACTAACTCAGGAGCAAATCTACTTAGCCGCAAGAATTCTTGTTCATGTTCAAACACTGTACGGTTCCCTTGCACCAAGTGGGAGAACTGATCCTTCAACACATCCATTTGAGCCTCTCCAACATACTTGCTTTTGAACTCCTTCAAGAAGTACTCATATGTGGGTAGTGCAGGGTGCAGTCCCATCTCAACAGTTTTCTACCATTCCCTGGCATTACCATTCAGAAGGGAGGTAATGCAATTGAGACTATCATCAGGTCTACACCGCATCTGCCTAAAGGCCCATTGAACATCTCGCAGACACTGGTTTGTATCAACTGGGTTACAATCACCCATGCCACAAAAATTATTGACCCTATAATGACGAATCCTCTCCACGAGTCTTTGTGGCGTATCAAATGGCTTAGGGTTTAGGAAACCATTCAAGTTTCGAAAGTAGGAAGCATCATCCTCTCTGACGTCTTCTCATTCTATATCTGAACATTGTTACCACGGTCTGCGCCACCAGACATAGCAAATTTTGTAAACACACGAAAAACATAAGAAACACATCAGATTCTAGTCTTGGAAGTGTACACTCTTAACTTTAGGGGCTTGTATCCGCTAGACACCTTACGACAACTCTTAATTACCCTGAGGTTTCCTAGAACCAGCTAAACCTAGGCTTTAATACCACTAAATATAACACCTTGATCCCACCAGATTTGAGACACTACAATTGGGTTGCCTCTAACCAGCCCACAAACATCAATTAAAAACAAGTTTTTTTTTGAATAAGTTTCATAATAGTTCAAATTGAAAGTATAAATTGGAGCTCCTTACAAAATAAACAATGTATATCAAAATAAGGTTTAAATAGAGTTACAGGCCAACTACAATAAGGTTCTATGGATACATGGCCCTACAACTAAAATCAAGGTATAGTACTCGAGTTGATTCGGTGCTGAGAAATCCTTGCCGATGTGCTTTCTTCCAAAAAGTGACCTGTCAACCTACACACGGAAAAACAACACATCCACATGCTAAGCTAACAAAGCTCAATGGTACATATCTATTCTACAAATAATTCATGATGTTCATAAAAGTAAGCATACAAGTAGAAGCTCAGAGTATAAGGCATAGAGTGAAGGAATGGACAAAATCAACATGGTAATCAAACCTTGAACGACCTCAACTTGGGTCCTTCCATTGACTACATACCCGAAAACACATACCCATCGGGTAGTAACAAGGGTTATCTACTTGAAAACACATAGCCATCGAGTAGAGGGCAACACATACTCAGAATCACATAGTCATCGAGTATGGTCCACCGCATGCTTGGAAACACATAGCCATCAAGCAGTAAAAATATCATATTTAGAAATACATAGCCATCGAATAACAAATATCTAAAACTTAGAAACACGTAGCCATCGAGTGTCACCTTAAGGGTACCCGAATCTCATAAACCAACTGCCTATATGGCACACGCATCATTACATAACTATACCATCCTATGGTTGCTATCAACATTCAAGCCACACAAGATTTTTACCAACTTCTTAAGTTTTATGCTCGAGTAGATGGAGATTTCTTAGTTTGTCAGTTTTACAACTCATTTTAGGCCATTAGGGGTCTATTGGATCGAACAACATAATTTTTCAGCCTTCCAAGCAAAAATCTACATTTTTGGGCAGATTGCCCAATTGGTATCGATACCCCTTTTTTGGTATCAATACTCCTGGTATCAATACTCCCACACTGGTTTCGATACGTCCCTTTATATCGATACTGGTCATTGGGTACCGATACCACATTTTGCTACTGGATTTTTGAATGAACATAGGGTATCGATACCGGCTTCCTGAGTACCGATATCGAAGCCCAAAAATGGCTTCTAAGAGTGGGGAATTTATTTTCCAATACACCAAAATGAACCCTTAACCCCTCAAGTCGATCTTACAACCTATGAAAGGTTATTAATAAGGTTTACTATCATTTTTATAGGCTTTTAACACAAAATCCGAGTTTCACCATTAACACCCATATTCAAGCTCTTGACACTCAAAATATTAATCAATTTAAAGCAATCACATTTATGAAAAACATGAAGTGTATTGGAGTTAGAGATGTACTAACCTTGCTCAAAAATCCCGGAAGCCACTTGCCCACAAGCTCACCCTTACTTCTTCTCCTTCTCATTGGTGTGGGATGGTTCTCCAACTTCTTTAACTAATCAATAAGTGTAAAAACAGATTTGTTACACTCTTAAAAGGTTAGATATAAGCTTTAGACGAATCTAAAACATGAAATCCTTCCTAGCACAGCCCCCACTAAACCCCCCTCTAAACCCTATTTTCTCCACCCATCACCATTTTCATAGGTTCAAACCTCAAAATATAAATTTTGAGGAGGAGATTGATATATCTCAAACATGAATTCGGGGTAGGGAAATGAGTAACAAAGTTTGAATCTTTACCTTAAATATTTCATGGCAAACTTGCAAGAGAGGGGGATTTTTGAGTTGAATAAGATAAATAAATAGGGATGATGTCAATGGTTAGCCTTTGTCTAATGAAGACAAAGAATGTGCTGCCATTTATTGGGGAAATCACACCCCCAAACCCCTCATCTTCCTTTCTAAGCTAAACAAGGTTTAATTCAAGCCCAAGTACCCAAAAACCAAGGCCCAAGGCTCAGGTCAACACTAACTTGTTGACTCGAAAATTTTGGTTGTTACAAACACTTTATCATTTTAACTGAAGTAATTAATGATATTAATTAATGGCATTATAATGATTCAACTATGAGGTCCAATTAAAAAAAACTATGAGGTCCAACATGGTTGTCTCTCATTTTATTCCTTAACCATGTAGTCAAAGTTTGATCAACCTATAAGAGAAACAAAAAATATGTCACTTTTTGGTATCTTTTTCTATGTCCTAATGCTAAAATATTAAATTCTAAGCCTTAATTTTAAATTTTGAAATCTTAAATCCTAAACTTTAAACTCTAAAAAATATACCATACCTCAATTTTCTAAACCTTAATCCTAAATACTAAACATAATATTTTAGTATAGGGCATAAATAGAGGAAAAGGCAGAAGATTTATATTCCTATAAGAATGGGGCACATGCATTGATCAACCGTTTACCTTGGGGATTAATCACTGCAATTTGAGTATAATAAAGGACTAAAATCATAATTTGACTATTATTAATTTTCTTAAGAGAGAGTTGTAAATGAATGGGTATTTTTGGCTATTTATCACTCTTCTTCAAGTCTCCACTTCAAAAATCTAAATTTCATGATTTTTTTCATGGATGATTATAGGTTCTCGAACCAAATAATTGAATTGTATTGTTTTTTTTTCACAACACGTTTGTCAAAATTATCAACTCATCGTGTGTATATAGTTGAGGCATAATGCCAAAATATACTCCTAACGTTAGACTGAATAGTCATTTTAGCCCATATTTTTTGAAGTAATTTAGCCCTCAACGCTTCATTTTGGGGTAGAATGACCCCTCCATGGAAGAAAACCGTTAGTCAGCTAACGTTAAATGGTTTGAAATGACATGACAAACCTACATGGAAGCCCAAGCTACAATAGCAGTGTCATATAAGCAAATATGCTGACTTTACAGAATGACACATCAATCAAAAAATAATTTTATGAAATTGTATAAAATATAAAATATTTTTTCTCCCGACGTGTCATTCTATTAAGTCATTTCAAGTTGTTTTTTGTCAGTTAATTAACAACTTTCATTCACGAAGAGGCCATGTTGTCTCAAAATAAATTTTTGAGAGCTAAATTGCTTCAAAAAAAAATATGGGCCAAAGTGACTATTTAGTCAAAGGTTACGAGCTTTTTTTGGCATTATGCCTATAATTGATATATCTTCTCAACGTGTACATACGGACTAATTACACATTAATTTAAATATGCAGTACTTTTTATATATTCTAGAGTTTGTCATATTCATGATAGGAGTGAAAGAATATAATTTATATATAAACGTATTTATAAGTTAAGTGAGTCTTAATTAGTATTGTTGTTGTTGCTTAAACGTATAAGAGAACATAGATTCAGGTGCTTAAACGTATAATATGTTTCGATTTATGGGCAAAAGAAGAATCAAAATAGTTTAACTATCGTATACAAATATATTTACAAAAATTCATCGAAATTATTATAGTACGTTATTTGAGACACTCGTAAAATCATCACATCCTTAATAGATATTTAAAATAATTAAAATGAAAACAATGGGGTAGATGTTAGTTTCCTAATCATCTTTTATAATGAAAAAGAAATATATACCTGTTATAAATAGAGTAATAAGAACAAAATGACGAGAGAAAGAGGGAGATTTGTATTCATTCTCAATATTGAGTTGTGTACAATGTGTTCATTAAATAATATATTTATAGGCATAAGAAGTACACAATACATTGCACTTTAATTAATGAAGATAATATTTCTAATGATATAGTAAATCAAATTTCCTTGATAAAGTTCTTACCATAATAGACATACACTCCCACTTGGATGTCTTTGAAGATAATGTGCCCCCTTAAAACCTTATTAAGATAAAAACCATGTGGGGGGGGGGAATCTCGGTAAAGAAAAAAGAGTACACACATCTTTGATATGCATAGCATGTTGCCTCATTAAGAACCTTACCAGGAAAGCCCATTGGGACAAAAAATTGGTTAAGGGAAAAATAGTGCAACACGTATTTACTCCCCCTCATGAAAACATCACATAAGATCTTTGAATCTCCATAACAATTATTTCTACATAATTTGAGGAGACATTGGGTAATGTTTGAAGATCTAAAGGTAATGATCTTCATAGTATTTAGATGGTATTTCTAGACCAACTAATATATGGTGCTTCCAAAACAAGAATTCACTTATCTTTCTTTCAAAGATAAATTTATTCACATCAACAATCTTACAATCATTAGGATACTCAGTAGATATGCTTTATTCATATTGAATCTTCTTTAAAATTCTTTCAGCTAATATCCATTCATAGACAAAAACGCATATTTAAGTCCTCAATCTTCAAGTCAAGACAAAATTTTATCTCAAGATTTTTTTCTCAAATACTTTCATTAAATAATCAAATGCTTTGGAAGCTCTTCATGAGTTTTTAATTTGAAGCTCTTTAGGAGTTCTAATAATATTTTAATTATCATAATGAATCTTGATTCAAACTCCATTATAAAATGCATAAGGAAATATGCTCATTCCTATAGTATTTCCTCAATAATTACTCACATAGACGATTATACCAAATGCGCCAAAATATAAATATTCAAGATGATATATCTAAATAAATTTCCTCGAAAATTTCCAAATGCTTCTAGCATTTTAAATCCTTTAAGGATGAATAGGGATCCACAAAATAATTAGACGCATATAAAGTATTTCATAACTGCCAAATTAATTGCATCCACCATGAAGTAATTAGAACTTCTTCATAATTCAAGTCGTATTATATCTCATGACTACTTATTTGTATCATACTTCATTACACTTTTAGGTATTTGGACTACTGGTCCAAAAACTTCACTTTTGGAAGTTCAAAGCGTCTTTCTATAATGCCAATCATTTCAATACCTATAGATTTCTATATAAGATCCTCATTTTTTTTTCTTTACTTCTATAGAATATTCTATGTAAAATTTTTGTCGATAACTTTTCTTTTTTGGTTTCATTCTTTTCTCGTATTGACATAACTTGTCAAGATCTCTTTTCAATCATTATTTCAAGTACCTGGAACTCTTCTAGAGTTTTATTATTAGTTATGTCTTGGGCATCTTCTAACAAAAACAAGAAGAAGTGAGTTATAAAAATTTTCAAAACTTTGATAGCTTTTTAGTCAAAAAGAAAGGGGGAGATACTTAAAAATTTATCTGGTTTTGTTATATCAAAAAGGGGTGACTGTTAAACCTAAATTTTGATATAACAAGGATTTTTAAGCAAATAAATAAAATTTTATGGTATTTAAAAGTACTCAATTAATGATAGGAATTCGAACAAATTGACTATTTTTAAAGATAAAATTATTTCTAAGTCAATCCTTTTAAGTACAAATATTTTCCTAAGTGTCGGTACTCAAATAGACCATTTTGGTCAGTGAGTACCAGTACGGCCCTATGCGTACCAGTATAGTTTTTCAACACTATTTTTAAAATGGTTAAGGAGTACCGATACGGTCCTTAGCGTACAAGTACAACCCTTTGAATTTTAAATTATGAATGGCTTGTCAGTATCGATATGGTGCACTTTGTACGGATACGCCATGGAGTCAATGAATTTCTTTAACACATGGAGTACCGATACGGTGAAACCCATACCAATACGGCCTGTTGCAATTTAAATAGTTTTTACTCTAAGTACCAGTACAACATCGAGTGTGTCAATACCCAAAGCTCCACCAAAATTCTAGTGTGCAATTTCAGTACATGTACGACCCTTAGCGTACCGATACCCCTTACTTCGTATCGATACGCGGCCTAGCGTACTAGTATGCCCTATAATAGAAACGCATATTTCTTCTTTAAGTAGGTATGGATACGAGCCTTCGCGTACCGATACCCAAAATTACCATACAACATTTATTATATGAAACACTCCCCCCAACAGCTATATTCAAATCTCCAACAACCTAAACGGTTAGAAATTAGGGCTATAAATGAACCGAACGTTCAACGAACCGTTCGTGAATCGTTTGACAGAAAGTTTGTTTATTTATTAAAGGTTTAAGGGTTCCTTTTAACCTTGTAGTAGTCTTAATATCAATTTTTCTCCTATAGTATTTTCGCATCAATTTGAACCCTGAAATAGTTGAATTGCATCATCATTTAGGGTTTAGGAATACTTTTATGTTTCATAATCACTTTAAATTGATAAAAAAAATTATTAGGGTTTAAGATCACTACACCAAGCTTGGCATATAGCGGCAAACGCCGCTAATTGTTTACATCTCGTGGCGTTTAAATAAAAATCGCCACAAAAATGCAAAACTTGCGGCGTTTGAAGGAAAGCACCGGAATATGAATGTACTTTTAGTGGCATTTTAAAGAAAAATGCCGCTATAGAATAACATATACTACCGTTTTTTGTAAAACGCCACAAAAACTCACACTTTAGGGGCATTTTAAAATGAGCGCCGCGATAATTGTCACTTTTAGTGGCGTTTGTTCCGCAGTAGGTATAAATCACTAAAACATATTAGTACTCCTTAGTTGACTCTCCTCACCCAAAATCCCTAATTCTTACTGCGGTACCATACCTCTCCACACCTTCTCCCAATATGACGTCCATTCCTATCTCCTCGTTCCGAAACTCATCATTCTCCTCCTCCACCCGTCGATAATTCCACCATTGTCGCGGCCACCGAATTTGGGTCTCTTTCTCCTCCACCTGACAGTAATTCTGCACTAGATGAAGGTACGGTCTATTCCCCCAAATTAGTCTGTAAGCATGACCCTTTTGTAGAAACACATATGATTCATCCATTTGTCGACAGATTTTGTCGACATCCAAGCGATTACCACAACATGAGAAAACACTTTTTGTTCGAAGAATTGGAGTAGATCTAGAGAACGAGCAAGGAGTTTTTCATGCCCAACGAGGGAGTTCTCCACAATCGGTGATGGCGTCGTCACTAGAACTCGACCTCCTCTTCTGTAGTAGAAATTTCGGTGAAAATAGAACAAGTGATATGTATTGCCGCTAAAGAGATAGATAGTAGCAGAGACTCCCAGGAAGCCACCAGTTGCGATGATTTTCGCGCTGTAGTTGAACGTAGTGCATTGAATAACGGTGAGCTGTTGTTGAATTTATCTTCATGAACTTCTCTGCTTTTTAGCGATAGGATTCAAAATCTAAACGATTTGTTTCACAACTGTGTCTATTACTTATCTTGGTTGAGTTGGACTGAAATTTTTACCTGATTTTGACTTCCTCTATTTTATTATTTTCTCTTATGTTTGATTTTTTTTAAAATGGCGTTCGTATTGCATAATACATGTTGCGAGTCATTCATTTGTTGTTAAATTTGATAGTGTAATTTGCTATTTTGTCGAGTTGTATTGTCTGCAATAAAAATAGCAATCCATCATTGGCTTATGAGTTTAACAGATAAATTTGGAACTTCATATAGACAGAAGTGTAACAACGGAGTCGCCACCGGTCTCTTTTATTGTATTAGGTAGATCAAAAACCTAAAAACAAACTAGAGATTTAGAAATCTCGAGGGTTCGAGGGCACGGTTACGTGTGGGGAAGGATTAGCACCCGCATCACGCCCGGAGACCGGCGCTTACTTGATCACTAATATTTTCCTTGTAACCCGAATGCTTACATGCGAAGATTAATACAAAAATCCACAAAGTTCTAGAATTGGCTTGAACTCGCCCACGATTGAGAAAATCCGAATCAATTTAGACGCAAAGGGATTAAGATGTTAATCCTTAAAATTTGATAATGCACTTTCGCATAGGAGTCTCGACTGTTCCCACAACGGCTAGGGGAAAACCGAATTAACCCTAATTGAAAGTGCATCTCGTTTTCATGGTGCAAGAAAAGCCTTTTTTGTATGATATCTTATTACCTTTTTGTTTTTTAATTCCAAGGCCAATTGCTGAGTGATTAAAGTGATTAATCTTATAAGGCTTTACTAATTGAATTCCAATTAAAGATATATTTAGTGACCTAAAGAAATTACCAAATTAAATTACAAACAACATTATGTAAAAGAGGAACCTATACTTAAGGGGATGTATACTAAATATTATTAAAAATTAATGAATTAAGATAACCCTACATATTTATATATATTATTTAACCTAGAATTTATCTTAAGAGGTGAATAAATTTTAACCAGATTATTAAAGGCCAATTAAATTCTATGTTTTACATTTTTAAATTTGTGATCAAAGGAACAAATTAAGCATAAAAAGGACTAAATTGAAACGAAATTAAAACTGAAGAATGAAATTGAAACGAAAAAAGAACTAAAGTGTAAAGAATGCAAACAGAGGGTTTGAACTCGAATGATGCCAAAAGAAGGGCGCGGGTTATGATCTGGGTTGGTTCGGTTCAGGGTTGCTCTAACGGGTCAAGTATATAACTTAAAATTCAGAAACACAACTCATTTGTTTCATTTTCTCCCAAATGGATCAAACACCAATCTTCAAAATCCTCTGAAAACCTTCAATGGTGTTCTTCATTGGATGAAGAACACTGCCGTGTTCTCCAGGTTCCAGTGGTGGTTCGTGGCGCTCCTCCACGTCGGTCGCCGTGTCCTTCGGCCGGCGGCGAACTTTCGATGACCGCTCCCTTCAGTTTTGGCTCCAAAATTCAATAGCGACGGTGGCTCAGCTCTCCGGCAATGGCTTTGGCCTCCTTAGATTGGTAAACTCGTGCCCCTCTTTACTCTTTTGAACTAAAATCCAGAAACATATGTAGAAAAAAAGAATTTTTAGGCGTAATACCTTTGATCTTGACTGAAATTGCTTATGTTATTTGATTTCTCAATTGTGTATGTGTTACAAACGATGAATCGATGGCCTTTATAGTCATTACAGAGTAAAGTATACAAGGAAATTTGAAAAACCTAACTTAATTCTTCCGATTCAGTGATGATTCTTGCTTGATTTGGTGTTGATTTCCTGCCAAATTTGCTTCGATCTTGCTTGGTCTTCACGTCAGCCGTTTCTTGTCTTATTTCTTGCCCCTTTTGTTTGATTCAAATCTATCATCTTTCTTTTTTGTTTTGTTTTGAATATTGCCCTAATATGATTTTCCTTGTTTGTATGCCATGGCTGAGATGATGAACGGTGAAGATGGTGGTGAAGCGCAGCCTCAGGCGTTGAAGATTGAACGAAGAAGACGATCATATAGATGAGAATCGAAATGTCAGGCGCGTGAGAGCCATGCATGAATGGTGATCCGAGTGAGGCCTCCCGAAGTGATCTGGACCGTTGATCGCTTCCTAGATCTGACGGTGTAGGATTGTGCGGCGTTGAAGCTTAAGGATTAGGGTTTTCTAGGGTTTAACCAGGACCGTTGGATCGAATTTGATCCGGCAGATGGAGGGTGGCGGCTCTATAAAGAAAAGGCTTATGTTTCTAGGGGTTTTCCTTTATTATGGTATTAGCCGAATTGGGCTTTGTAAAGAATAGGCTCTTTTTTTGTAATAAATGGATCACATGTATATTATTGGGTTTTGGTTTTTTTTAACTATCTTTTTGGCTTTTCATTTTTTGGATTATGATATATACCAACATTAAATGGGTGGGGGTCGGATAAAATTGGTGACTACAACTGCCCCTCTTTGCATATTATGGTGAAACGGGAATAGGGCAAAGAACAAAAGGCACTGATTTTATCCGGCCAAATGGCTGAACGCAGCTTGTCTTTCCAGAGTGGTAGAAATAAACTGAACATCGATGAGTCATTCTTTCGAAGCGGCAAGCGACTCTTCAACTGACTTATTCTTCTGGAGTAGCAGGGAATAAATCAAATAACTGATTTATCATTCTGAAGCGGTAATGGTTTCAAAGAACTCGTTCCTCTAGAGCGACAGAAACTAAGCGAACGACTAGTGCGTCTTCAAAGGACCTGTTTCTCTAGAGTGGCAGAAACAAATCAAGCGAATGGTCTATCATTTTGAAGTGGCAATGATTCCAAAGATCTCGTTCCTCTGAAGCGGCAGAAACAAAGCGAATAACTGGCGTGTCATTCTGGAGCGGCAATGACTTCAAAGGACCTTTTTCTTCAAAGTGGCAGAATAAATCACATAACTGGTGTATCTTCCAAGGACATGTTTCTCTGGAGCTGTAGAAACAAAACGAATAGCTGGTGCGTCATTCCAAAGCGGCAATGACTAAATCATGTGCTTCCATATTTGATCCTTGCATACTTCTATCCTCAAATTCTTCAACACTACCAGACTAGGTTGAACTTATCATTGTAGTTGATACATCTCCAAATATGTGGGATACTTTGGCTCCTTGCTTCCTAGAGAACATTTGATCCATGCATATTTGTTCACTTAATCCAGTAATCTTGAATGTCCTGGAATGGTATTCACAAGGCTCATTTCCACCTTGAAAGTTTTGGAATGATATTCTTTTTAGCAAGGCCTATTTTCACCTTGAAAGTCTTGGAATGATACTCTTTGTACCAAGGCTTATTTCCACCTTGAAAGTCTTGAAATGATGCTCTTTTCAGCAAGGCTTATTTCCACCTTGAAAGTCTTGGAATGCTGCTCTTTGCAGCAAGGCTTATTTCCACCTTGAAAGTCTTGGAATGATGCTCTTTGCAGCAAGGCTTATTTCCACCTTGAAAGTCTTGGAATGATACTCTTTTCAGTAAGGCTTATTTTCACCTTGAAAGTCCTGGAATGATACTCTTTGCAGCAAGGCTTATTTCCACCTTGAAATGATATTTTTTGTAATAGGGCTTATTTCCACCTTGGAAGTCTTGGAATGACGTCCCCTGTTCACAAAGTCTCGTCCCAATCTACATGAAATTCTATGCTTATGCAAATGATATGATTAAAGTTAGAATAATGAAATGCATTAAAATTCATGTTCTTCTTTAAGTCACGTTTAGAGTAATGTTCAAATATCTCTTATGCTGTATGAATGCAAATCCATAGGCTCACATTTCAATGTGCCAGAAAAGGGTTCAAAAGAAAAGTTCTGGAGATTAAAAGGTGATCAACAAGATGAGGGACAAAGTGTCCAAATATCAAAGACCAAAAGTGCTATGAGTCAATCCCTCAACAACTTTTTCCAGATGCTCATTCTGCCAAAGGTCCTGCTAAACGTTGAACGTAACTGTAAACATTCTTCCCCCACACATTCAAGCCGCCCTTTACGGGTTTTCAACTTGAATCCATCATATTTCCAAGACGCCCTTTTCAGGTTTTCATCTTGGACTCTCCACTTTTTTCTCTTTTTTTTCAAGCGTAATAGCGTTTGACTGAATCTGAATTCATGGGGCTTTTTTAGTTCATTCCCGTCCATCTCAGCCAGAAAAAGGCTCCTCCAGAAAATGCCTTGGATACCACATAGGGCCCTTCCCAGTTAGGTGCCCACTTTCCTCGAGAATCTTTTTGAATTGGCAACTTCTTTCTTAGAACAAGGTCACCCTCTTTGAATTCTCTTGGGTGAACTTTCTTGTTGTAAGCTCGCATCATTCTCTTTTGGTACATTTGGCCATGGCAAATTGCCTTCAATCTTTTTTCTTCAATTAGGTTCAACTGATCATATCGTGTCTGAACCCATTCTGCCTCATCCAATTTTGCTTCCATCAAAGCACGTAGTGAAGGAATCTCAACTTCAATTGGTAGCACGACTTCCATGCCATAGACCAAGGAAAAAGGTGTTGCCCCTGTAGATGTTCGTATGGCTGTTCGGTAGGCATATAGTGCGAATGAAAACTTTTCATGCCAGTCCTTGTAAGTGTCCTTCATTTTGGAGATTATTTTCTTGATATTTTTGTTAACAGCCTCTACTGCCCCATTCATCTTTGGATGATAAGTCACTAAATTATGATGCTTAATTTGGAATTGCTCACAAATTGCAGCTATCATTTTGTTGTTTAAATTTAAGGCGTTGTCAGTGATAATGCTTTCAGGCAGTCCATAACAGTAGATAATCTCCCTCTTGAGGAACTTACAAACGGTGGATCTAGTGACATTTGCATAGGATGTCGCCTCAACCCATTTGGTGAAATAATCGATGGCCACCAAAATAAATCTATGTCCATTGGGGGCTTTGGGTTAAATCTGCCAATCACATCTATGCCACATCTCGAGAAGAGCCATGGTGAGGTTATCACATGAAGAAATTATGGTGGAGCATATATCTTATCAAAATAGATTTGACATTTATGGCACTTTCGGGCATAATTGATGTAGTCCCCCTCTATGGTAGACCAGTAATAGCCCAATCGCATGATTCACCTAGCCATGGTGAACCCACTAGGATGAGTCGTGTATACCCCTTTGTGAACTTCTTCCAAGATCAATTGGGCTTCCTTGGCACCTACACATCTTAACAAAACTTGGTCTCGACTCTTTTTATACAGGGTTTCTCCACCCAAAACATACCCTGCAGCCATTCTTCGAAGGGTTCTTTTGTCATTCTAAGTTGCTTGAGCTGGATACTCCTGAAACTTGATGTACTGTAATATGTCATGGTACCATGGGAGACCATCTTCCTCCTTTTCTACATTGTAACAATGAACAGGCAGTTCTGAAACCTGGATTTGTACTGGCATCATTTTTGCATCTTCACTTGCTTTAAAGGTTGCTGACAACGTGGCCAACACATATGCCATTTGGTTTTCTTCCCTCGGGAGGTAGTTAAAGGTAATTTCTTTAAATTCTTTGATCAATTCGAGGACTAGCTTCAGATACTCAATTAATTTTGAATCCTTCGTCTCCCATTCTCCGTGAATTTGATAGACGACCAGAGCTAAGTCTCCGTAGACTCTTAGGACCCTGACCTTATTCTCTATGGCCGCTCGTAATCCCATGATGCAGGCTTCATACTCTGTTATATTGTTGGTACAGAAAAACATCAGGCTACTAGTGCATGGGTAATGATCACCCTCTGGGGAAACCAGGGCTGCCCCAATACCATGGCCCAAGGCATTAAAAGCTCCATCAAAATTAAGAATCCATGGGTTATCTTCAATTGTAACACACATCAAGTGTTCATCAGGGAAGTCAAACTCTAAAGCTTTATAATCATCTAAGATGCGGTTTGCTAAAAAGTCTGCTATGGTACTTCCTTTTACTGTCTTTTGGCTAACATATTGGATGTCAAATTCTGTTAGCAGCATTTTCCAGCGAGCTACTCTTCCTGATAAAGCCAGTGCATCCATCATAAATTTTAACGGATCGAGCTTAGATATCAATCATGTGGTGTGGTATAAAAGGTACTGCCTGGGCCTTTTTGATGCCCAAACCAAAGCGCAACACATCTTTTCAATCTGGGGATACCTTGATTCACAATCTGTGAATTTCTTGCTCAAGTAATAGATTGCCCTTTCTTTTTGACCCGTCTCGTCGTGCTGCCCCAACACACATCCTAATAAATTCTCTTGTATGGTCAAATATAGGATTAAGGCCTTCCTGGGACTGGTGTCACTAATACCGGTGGATTTGTCAACTATTTCTTAATTTGCTCAAAAGCTATTTGGCACTCTTCATTCCACTCTCTGGTATTTTCCTTCTTGAGTAGTCTGAACACTAGCTGCATTTTTTTTCAGTTGGGAGATGAATCTGGCAATATAATTGAGTCTGCCTAGGAAACCCCGGACCTCTTTTTGTGTTTGCGGAGGTGAAAGCTTTTGTATTGCTTTCACTTTGTCAGGGTCTACCTCTATCCCCTTTTCGCTCACTATGAAGCCTAAGAGCTTTCCTGAAGTTACCCCGAAAGTACATTTGGCGGGATTAAGCTTCAATTGAAATTTTCTCAATCTTTTGAAAAGCTTCTCTAGATTCATAATGTGCTCTTCTTCTGTTCGTGATTTGGTGATCATGTCGTCCACATGTACCTCGATCTCTTTGATGAATCATGCCGTGAAACAAGTTCACCATGGTCCTTTGATAAGTTGCCCCAGCATTTTTTAATCCGAAGGGAATTACCTTATAACAAAATGTTCCCCATTGTGTCACATATGTAGTCTTTTTAGGTATTCGTGACACATCTTTATTTGATTGTAGCCAGAGAAACCATCCATAAAAGAGTACAAGGAATGGCCAGCGGTGTTATCTACCAAGGTATCAATGTGTGGAAGCATGAAGTTGTCTTTTGGGCTTGCTCGGTTGAGGTCTATATAATCAACACACATGCAAACTTTCCTATCTTTTTTGGGACTGGAACAATGTTAGCCACCCACTCAGGATATCAGGCTTCTTGTAGGAAACCTGCATCATATTGCTTTTTCACCTCATCCTTGATCTTCAGGAGCATATCGATCTTCATTCTTCGTAGTTTTTGTTGCACAGGTTGACACCCTGGCTTTATCGGCAAGCGATGAACCATGATGTCTGTGTCCAACCCAGGCATGTCTTGGTATGACCAGGCAAACATGTCTTTATAATTGTGCAAGAGTTCGACCAAACTCTGTCGGGTCTGTGCAGTGATTGTAGTGCCAATCTTCATTTTGCGTCTTCCTTCTTCGGTCTCAAGGTTTACTATTTCCAACGGTTCTTTGTGGGGAACAATCTTTTTCTCTTCACTTTTCATCAGTCGGATGAGATCTTCTGGGATATCGACCTCAACCTCATTATCCAAATCATCACATCCTTCTGGGCATATAGGCTGCTCAAAATCAACCCTCAGATTCAGACTCATATCACTTACGTCATTGATATCTGGAGTCCTATAAAGAATGGGAATATATCGGTATTTGGGCAAGAGAAGAAAAAAAAGAAAAAAAAAAGAATGAAATGTTTTTTGTTCTTTGATGCACAAGGTTTGAAAACAAAATGCACTTTATTGAAATGGGAACCATAATGATTTAGCATATGCCCTTTACATAAGGGATCCCCTACTGTTTTTCAGGCTAAAACAGGGGGTTAGTTTTGAAAATTACTCTGAAAGAGACTTAAAAACCACAGGAAGTTCTTCTACAGTCCAATTATTAAGCTCATCACATGGGCGAATCATTGACAGATATCCGCTCTCATCATCTTTCTCTTTCAACACCGCATTAATACTCATCTTGCCAAACATATCTGCAATTTCATCCACATCCTTCTCATCCTGGGTTGAGCCGAGGTTCACAAACCCCCTGATGTAAAGGTAGAACTAAGGGGTGAAAATGTCATTGGATCCCATGCGATATCCTCCCCTTTGAATCTACTATTTCTTCTCTCTTGATTATTCATTATAGCGGCTCTTCTCTGGGCTACATTGGGCTTAAGCCCTAGTCCAAATCTGTCATTCTTCTCAGCAACAGTCACTGGGTATAGCCTACCCTGGTGATATTTCCCAAATCTTTTGCCTGCTTCAGCACCCTTTCCTAAAGTTTCTCTCACTTGCATCTTCGCGCACTTGGACAAACCTGGCCTTTGAATCTTGCTCCCTTCAGCAACAAAAGTTGCGCCCACCTGTTCCAGCGACCTGAAGGAACATTCCAATATCCCTGCATCAACCTCGATATAAGAAGCTTCAGCCGTCACTGAGGCAATGATATCTTCTTCTGCGCCAACAGTTATCAACTACCCGTCGACCATGAACTTTAAGTTTTGGTGCAACGTGGACGGGACTGCTCCAGCAGTATGAATCCAAGGATGCCCTAGAAGGTAACTATAGGTTGGTCGAATGTCCATTACCACAAAGTCAACCTCAAATGTTGACGGCCCAATCTGTAGGGGGCCTCTATCTTTCCCAGCACCTCTCGTTGCGTACCATCAAATGCTCGAACCGTGTTCCGATAAACTTTTATATGTGACTCATCTATCGGTAGTTTCTTCAATGTGGCTATTGGCAGAACATTTAAGGCCGAACTGTTGTCTATAAGGACTCCCAAAAGCATGTGTTCTTTGCAACGAGTGGTAATGTGAAGAGCTTTGTACGAGCCTTTTCCTTCCCGTGGGATCTCTTCATCACTAAAAGAAATGAAATTATCAACAACGATGGTTCCCACCAACCTATCCAACTTGGCAGTGGTTATTTCCTTTGGTACAAAGGTTTGGTTGAGAACCTTGAGTAATGTTTCTCGATGCCCTTCCGAACTTAGCAACAGTGACAACATATATATGCGCACCAGGAGCTTATGCAATTGTTCCACCACACTGTATTCACTATGCTTGAGAATTTTGAGAAATTCTTAAGCCTCAAATTCTTTCATAGGTTCCAGTACTTCGTCCAGACGGTCCTCATAAAAATCCTTTCCGGGCTCCTTGTTCAGAGCATTCTTTCTTTGAGCAGCATCTCAGTCTTCTCCGATAGGTGCTACATAACATCTCCCACTTCTCGTAAAATGGCCCACTTCATTAATCATTCAATCCTTGGCCTCAACATGCCCTGGGTCTTCCAATTTAACTTTGGTACATGCGTAATTCCAAGGTACTCTTTTACTATCATCGTAGGGAATGGGTGTTGGTGCTTTTATCACCAATCGTGGGGTCGTCTTATTTGTTCCTTCATCAGCTTTTACCTTGGTTATGATGACCAAGGGCTTGATCTCAGCAAGACTCCTCATCGGAGAATCATCTGATGCACATATTTCAGGTATGTTGTTGAAGCCTTTCTTTTTGAAGAACTTTACTTCACTATTGTTCATCTTGGTTTGAACCAGCTGTTTAAACTATAAACACCATTGAATCTCATGACCTTCTACCCCATGATACTCACAAAAAGGCCCGTCTCTTGAAGACTGAACTTTAGCATTCTTGATCAGTACTCTAGCATCCATCATCATCGACCATGCCTACCGTAAAGGTGTTTTAACATCTGCTATCCGCGTCTTTACATGCTTGCCTTCTTCCTCCAATATAGCATTCACACCAGCATTCTGATGGTTTGGAAGGGGTTTTCCTTTTTCCTCTATAGCTTCAAATAACAACATAGCTGTTTTCTACAGATTCTCTACCATCTTCTTGAAGGCTATACAATTCTCAATTGTATGTCATGTGATTCTAGCATGGTATTCGTATTTGGCATTTGGGTCATACCGTCGAGGGTATGGTGGTAACATCGGGGTAAGATGTTGTGGCACCACCAAACTAGACTCAACCAACTGCGGCAATAATTTTGCATAAGTTACTGGTATAGGGGTGAAGCTGGGCTTGTTCGATTGATTCCTTGTTTCGAGCATGGGCGGATTCTGAACTGTTGAGCTTGTATTGGCCGCATTTGGCTTGTTAATCACTACCCCTTTAGAGAAATTCTGATTATATGATGAAGTTATGTTCACTCGTTTTCTCGTTTCTTATAAGGCTTCTTTGACTCTCCTCCATCAAGCTTTCCACTCTTTATGGCTGCTAGGATTAGCTCGTCATTCATCAATATATTAGCGATGCTTTTGGTCGCGTGATTTATCATTCGGTCATAAAAATGCTCATTCAGTATTTCTACAAACATAGGCGTGATTTCGTTCTCCAACAGCGGTAGCTGGACCTATGCTGCTACATCACGCCACCTTTGAGCGTACTGGCAAAAACTTTCGCTTGTTTTCTGTTCCATCCCCTGCATGACCATTCTGTTTGGGACCATGTCTGTCACATGCTTATATTGCTCGACAAAGGCTTGTGACAGATCCAACCACGTCTTTATACTGGTTCGATTTAACTGTGTATACTAGCGAGCTGCTGATCCAGACAAACTGTCCTAGAAGCAATGTATGAGCAGCTTTTCATTATCCAAATAATACGACATCTTCCTCCAGTACATTGTCAAGTGTGCTGAAGGACATGTGGTTCCTTCGTATTTCTCAAAATCTGGCATTTTAAATTTTAGGGGAATGACTAAGTCTGTCACCAGGCTGAGATCTCTAGCATCTAGGCCCCGATGAATACTAACTCCCTACAGGGCCTTCACCATTCCTTCAAGCTTTTCACAGCGTTCTTCTAATTTCTTATCCAAACAGCTCCGACTTGCTAACTCGTTGAGATCGGGCACCTCAAAATCTTGCTCATCACCCTGACCTGCCCCGGACTCCACCAAGGCATTAGTCAAGGTCCTAAGGATGTGAACCTGAACCTTCCCCTTGAGGGCCTCATGCGAAGGTGTTGTTTCCCTTGCATCTTTGAGGGCCTTAAGAACTTCAGGGCTCTTTCCAAGCATTGCTGCTATCTGTAGCATGATATTCTCTTGAGCGTTGGTAATCTTATTCTTCAAATCACCTTCGATCTTCTCTAGCTTATCCTGAGTACCCTTCAAGCCAACTTCTATGGCAGACATTTTGTTTTCAATATCCATTCTACGGGTTTGAGAGTGAGTTCTGTATGGGTGCGTAATTTTGTCAACTGCATTTGAGCTTCCAATAGTTAATTATTTATTTTAATGTAGGGTGTTAGGTGAAATGGATGCTCAAATGCAAATTCCAATGATGCAAAGACCATTGGTATTCTGAAATATAATGCACTTCATAGATCATAAAGTTTCGAGTACACGTTATTTTAAATCAAAAGAAAGATGAAAATAAGCTCTTATTCTGCTACTTTGAGCCATTTTGATGCTGGTGGCTCTACTTCTCCTCTCGGTGCTATTTCCTTCTAAACCCTACCAAAGAAAAGACTGATCTGCCGGTACTGCTCCATCGCCTCATCTAGGAAATCTAACAGCTGTTGTCCATCCTTTCCTACTGGGAGGAATCTCAATCTCAAATCCCTAGCGCAATTCCTCATTTCCTGAGCTTTGGAAACTGCCTTCTGAATTTGATGCTTCAGATGATCAATATAGAAATGTCGGCCTAAGCATGCGACATTTGAATCTTGCTTAGTATCAGCCCATTGGATCTTCTCATAATCCCAATCATCAATGAGAGTGTGGATATGGTCTTTATGCGCCTGCAGCTGTTCCTTCAAGTCTTTGATACCCAAACAGAGTAATTCAGCTTCGGCTCCCTTGACCTTCTCTTCCTTCAACTTCTCTTGGAGCTCTCGATTCAGAGTTTGGTATTTTTTGAGGTTGTGTCGTGCATTTGAATATTGTTCCTCCAAGTGTTGCTTTTCTTCAACGAGCTGTTCTGTTTTTTCCTTCTGCTTTCGGGCTTCACGCTGCCATTCTTTCAACTCTTTCTTCATCCTCTCTAATTGTGCCTTTTCCCTTTGAAGTCTTGGAAATACATGTTCGTGCCTCTCGAACCTTCAAATGATTGTTCTCTTGTGTTAACTCTTGCACGTCTCTTAGGTAGATTTCTTGGTTTGCCAACAAATTCTTCACTTTTTTTGATAACCCTCTCGTTCAACCTGCTCTGCGAGGAGTTCACCTTCAAGTTTAGTCACCCTGTCCCATAGCTTCCATTTCTCTTTCTCAAAGTCCTGCTTGCAGATTTCCAGCTCAGTGAGCAGGATGCCAGGCTGTGGGTTTTCTGATGCACATTCCAAGACTGGTACGCCTATGTTATCAACTTGCTGCCTCCTCCAACTGGCATACTCGGGTACAACACCAGCAAATAGAGCTATTTCCATTCGGAATGTCTGCTTCCACTCTCTAGCCAACTCTATGACTAGTCTTGTGGAATTAACTTCTGTGTAGGAGAATTCTTTCTCTCGTAACCCATGGGTAACGAGAATGAACTGTCATGAACTGTACTGGCGCTGTACGAGCAAAGGGGCATAATTGGTAGCTCCCCATAGGCCTATGAGAGGTACCCACTCTGACTTCCCGCACTTGTACAAGATGGGCATTGGGTACATCCACGGGGTTCTCCATGTTATGTCGGTATCAGTAAGGTTTCTAAAGAACGTTATCCACTGTTCTTTCTTCCCATTTCGCGGCTATTGCTTTCTAGTGATCTCTTTGATCGGGACCAGATCTCTGGATATGGAATGTTTGCTTATCTTCCCATTGTCCCCAAAAGTGACTTCGCAGCCACAGGTAAAGCAATTGCGAGCACCCGGTGAAGAATCCCATTCCTTGGGTGCGACAAAAATTTAGGGACTTAAAGGTTTCTGCTAAGATAGCCGGGACCGAATTCACATTTTTCTGGGCTAGCAAGTCCACCAAGGTTATCTTAATGTGCCCCAAAACTTTAGGAAATACTACTAACCCATAAATAGCCAAGGCGAGCAAGGCGAGCAAGTCGAGGACTCTTCTGTGCTTTACATCCTTCATGATTTGGGCGTAGATGAACTCTCATGTGAAGCAAGGGCTTTTATTCTTCTCGGCTACGTGGGCATCTATTTTTTCAACATATAGACCAGCAAGCTTGGCAAATTTCTTCTGATACCCCGAGTTTTTCTCATTCCAGTATATCTTATCATGCATTTCTAGATCCAGGGGCAACAAGACTATGTATTCTTCAATTGTGGGAGTCATGTCCTCTTGATTGAAGACGAAACAACGATAAGCTGGATCCCAAAAGTTGACGGCTGCCAGCAACATTGACTCGTCTATTTCCACCCCGAGCAGAAGGGCTATATCCTCATATCTTTGGGCGAACACGACTCGATCCTGAGCTTCCAAGCTTTCCCATATAGTGACTAATCTGGACAGATGATTATGAGGCAAACCCATGTACACTTGTTTTGGAAGATCAATGGTGGTCCCTTTCTGCACGCTATCTCCATGTTGGCATTGAAGCTCTGTGGACTCACTTTGAACCTCTGTGTTCGAACGGAGGACTCCGAAACTGGATAATGTGACCCGAATACTCATGATCACTGATTGAACAGTATCCCAGAATACCAACTGGATGCAATATGATGTATGCTCTATAGAATTCAAAAAAGTGTTAGTATGTATAAATAACGAGATAAAACAACAATAGTAAGATACAAAAAGTAAATAACAATAGTAAAGGAAATAAAACCTATGGCTTCACATGGTTTAATAGGGTGGGCTTTCTAAAACATACATTTATGTGGGTTTGGATCTAAAAGGGGTCTCGAATCGCCCTTATCCCCTACTCCAAGGTGAATAAGACGTTCGATCCTGGCCCATCACAGGCTTACGAATCGAACACGGCTCGAGGGGATGTATTTCCGTTATGCCCGTGCGGAGGGTTACTCACGAAATCATAAGTACTCTGGATCCCGAAAGACTTTCACTAGCCCATACCGAGGGTTACTCACGAAGGCATAGCTATTTTCTTCAACTTAAGTTTGATGAAGCCCGAGTAGAAGGCTTATGTTATGATGCAAACGGTTTTAAAGCACCAAGAAAAATGCACACAGAAAAATGCAATGGATTACTAAGGAAAATAGTTTGTGACCAAGTAAAAGTTGTGCCCTCTTAGATTTTCCCCAGCGGAGTCGCCAAGCTGTAATAACAGAGTCGTCATCGGTCCCTTTTATTTTATTAGGCTGACCGAAAACCTAAAAACAAACCAGAGATTATGAAATCTCGAGGGTTCGAGGGCACGGCTACGTGTGGGGAAGGATTAGCACCCTCATCACGCCCGGAGACTGGCGCTTACTTTATCACTAATATTTTCCTTGTAACCAGAATGCGTGCATGCGAAGATTAATAAAAAAATCCACAAAGTTTGGCTCGAACTCACTCACGACTGAGAAAATTCGAATCAATTTAGACGTAAAGGGATTAAGGTGTTAATCCTTAAAATTCGATAATGCACTTTTGCATAGGAGTCTCGACCGTTCCCACAACAGTTAGGGGAAGACTGAATTAACCCTAATTCAAAGTGCATCTCGTTTTCATGGTGCAAGAAAAACCTTTTTTGTATGATATCTTATTTCCTTTTTGTTTTTTAATTCCAAGGCCAATTACTGAGTGATTAAAGTGGCTAATCTTATAAGGCTCTACTAATTGAATTCCAATTAAAGATATATTTAGTGACCTAAATAAATTACCAAATTAAATTACAAACAACATTATGTAAAAGAGGAACCTATACTTAAGGGGATGTATACTAAACATTATTAAAAATTAATGAATTAAGATAACCCTACATATTTATATATATTATTTAACCTAGAATTTATCTTAAGAGGTGAATAAATTTTAACTAGATTATTGAAGGCCAATTAAATTCTATGCTTTACATTTTTAAATTTGTGATCAAAGGAACAAATTAAGCACAAAAAAGACTAAATTGAAATGAAATTAAAACTGGAGAATAAAATTAAAACAAAAAAAGAACTAAAGTGTAAAGAATGCAAACAGAGGGTTCGGAGTCGAATGCTGCTAAAAAAAGGGCGCTGGTCGTGATCTGGGTCGGTTCGGTTCTGGGTTGTTCCAACGGGTCGAGTATATAACTTAAAAATCAGAAACACAACTAATTTGTTTCATTTTCTCCCAAATGTATCAAACACCAATCTTCAAAATCCTCTAAAAACCTTCAATGTTGTTCTTCATTGGATGAAGAACACTGTCGTGTTCTCCAGGTTCCGGTGGTGGTTCGCGGTGCTCCTCCACGTCAGCCACCGTGGCCTTCGACCGGCGGTGAACTTCCAGCGACCGCTCCTTTCAGTTTGGCTCCCAAATTCAACGACGACAGTGGCTCAGCTCTTCGGCAATGGCTTCAGCCTCTTTAGATTGGTAAACTCGCGCCCCTCTTTACTCTTTTGAACTGAAATCCAGAAACATATGTAGAAAAAAAGAATTTTTAGGCATAATACCTTTGATCTTGACTGAAATTGCTTATGTTATTTGATTTCTCAATTGTGTCTGTGTTACAAATGATGAATCGATGGCCTTTTATAGCCATTACAGAGTAAAGTATACAAGGAAATTTGAAAACCCTAACTTAATTCTTCCGATTTGGTGTTGATTTCTTGCCATATTTGCTTCGATCTTGCTTGGTCTTCCCGCCAGCCGGTTCTTGTCTGATTTCTTGCCCCTTTTGTTTGATTCGAATCTATCTTCTTTCTTTTTTGTTTTGTTTTGATTCTTTCCTTAATCTGCTTTTCATTGTTTGCATGCCACGGCTGAGATGATGAACGGTGAAGATGGTGGTGAAGCACAGCCGCCGGCATCGAAGATTGAACGGAGAAGACGATCGGACAGACGGGAGCCGAAACGTCAGGCGCGTAAGAGCCACGTGATAGTGGTGATCCGAGTGAGGCCTCCCGAAGTGATCTGGACCGTTGATCGCTTCCTGGATCTGATGGTGTAGGATTGTGCGGCATTGAAGCTTAAGGATTAGGGTTCTCTAAGGTTTAACCAGGATTGTTGGATCAAATTTGATCCAGCGGCAGAGGGAGAGTGGCGGCTCTATAAAGAAAAAGAGCTTATGTTTCTAGGGTTTTTCCTTTATTATGGTATTAGCCGAATTAGGCTTTGTAAAGAATGGGCTCCCTTTTTTGTAATAAATGGATCACATGTATATTATTGGGTTTTGGTTTTATTTTTTTTAACTATCTTTTTGGGTTTTCATTTTTTGGATTATGATATATACCAACACTAAATGGGTGGGGTCGGATAAAATTGGTGACTACAAGAAGTTAAGAGTTATAATTTGTTGAGAGCAGTTTCTTCAGCAGCTGAAGTTATGATTTATAAATACGTTCGAGTAAGCTAAAATAATAATACCATAAACATCTTTTCTTTGTTTTGTTCCCTCATTTCTGGGTTACTTATTCTTGTCCAATGCCGATGATGTCTACATAGACACATAAATATACACAAACAAGTGAGGATTGCTCGATGAAATGTCAGAAAGCATTTTTTATTTTTTCCATTTGGAAATAACAGTATACAAGGAGACAACTTAATTGGATATTGCTCAACGTTTCTGTAGATGGTGAAATTTCTTGAGTTTAATGTTAGCAGTAAGCGATTTCATGCTCTAGCTTCTTTCTTCTATGAATCAGATCAGGTAATTGAATTCTTTGAATCTTGGTTAGCTTTTAGCCTTCCCCTATTTTTGGTTTAATTTTTTTAGTTTGTATCTGCAATTAGTTTATATACTGACAAAACTGTTGCTTGTGCTCTTTTATGAATCAGATCATGTTATTGAATACATTGAAAGAGTAGAATCCTATGAACATGTCATATTATGTAATCGCGACTAAGGTCATTTTTTTGTTTTCTGGTATTTGGAAGCATATCTACTTTTTGATTTTTGTGGTTGAAAATTGAAATGCTAATAAAAAATGATGAAAAGTGCTTTTATGAAGTTCTCTCTTCTTGTTTTTCTTTATGTAATATGGATAGACCCTCGACTAAATAATTTATTTTTTATCATTACCTCTTTTTGGTTGAATAATAGTCTGATTATCTACTAAATAGACCCTTGACTAAATTTTATTTTCCTTTTATCCAATATGCACAACTATTATGGATCCATAGTTCTGTACAAATGATCAAATAATAAGTATCCCTCCTCTTAATTAGCAGCATACTCTTTACATTTATAATTGTTTCTTTAGTATTCTTGATTTTTCTGGAGACATGATTACTTTCAATATAGATCAATTATATTCAACTATAAGTATTTGAAATTTAAGCAGTTGGTGAGAATTTTATTTCATTACTTTTGTTAATCTGTATGTTTTTCTACCATCTTCATAGGATATGCCAAATGAGGGAATAAACTGGTTGTGTGATTATGCCCAAACGATGAAACAGAATAAACCCACTGATCGGATTCAGGTTTGATTATGCCCACTGATGGAACAAAATAAACCCACTAATCTGCAACGAACTATGTCTTTCCATTTTATCTCTCTTTCTTTCAATGGTATCTATTGGTCAAGATTCTGTTATGCTAAAGAATATACTGTGGTACACTTGAACATCTAAACCTATGAACAGATGATTATTGTTCTTTTGGATCACTGCTGATCACAATCATATTTCTACCGCTGTGTTATCTTATTTTAGGCGTTGGCTTTGATGTTGATTCATATGCTCATGTTTCATCATTCCATCGAGCAAAAATGTATGGGATCAATTGCTAAAATATTCTATTTTCACAACTATTGTTGAAAGTTTAATGTTCCATGTGTTTTTTCCTTCAGAGCAAGCACTTGGCCGTGCATGTGGCGTAACGAGACCAGTAATTGCCTGCTCTGTCACAAAAAATGAAGGAATCCAATTGAAATCACAAATACAACAGCTCAAGGTATACCGTCTTTCTAAAATATTCCATTTACATTACAAGAATTGTTGTTTTTGTATTTGCTTATGTTGTTTGTTTGTGAAATGCAGGATGCCATTGAAAAGCTCCTAATTTATAGATATTATGTAACTCGTATTCGATGTGTGATGGACCTCTCAGAATGTTGTGTTCGCTCCTTTACAGGCTTTGTTTGATGAAGTCGTGCCACTATCGAGCCAACTTTTTAGTGTTCGACCTTAAAAAATGCTATCGCTTTGTTCTATTATGTTTTCTTATGAACCAAGAAAAAAAAGGTTAATCTTGAATTGATGTCTAGCTCAATTCAGTATGGATGATACTATCTATTAATGTTTACAAGAACTTGTTGAATATGTTCCATTTGTGTTGTTATAGTTTCATATTGTCAGTATAATTTATCAATTTAATTTTGAGTTTTATTTTTTTATTTAATTAATCAAATCAATTAAAAATAGTGGTTTAAGAAGTGTGAAAATAACATTGTGTTCTTTTGCGACGTTTGTCAAGAAAAACGCCGTTAAAGACTAGGTATTAGCGGTGTTTGGATGAACAAACACCACTAAAGACATGGAATTAGCGGCGTTTGGGGAAACAAATGCCACTAAATACCTCGATCTATTGCAGTGTTTATTTTTACAAACGCCACTAAAAACAATGTATTAGCAGCGTTTGAGAAACAAACGCCACTAAATACCTTAACCTTTTGCGACTTTTGGAAAAGCAAACGCCACTAAAGACCTTGACCTTTTGCGGCATTTTTGTTCACAAACACCGCTAACTATTGCGGCGATGTATTTAGCGGCATTTTTCACGGCACTCTTTCTAGCATCGGGAGGGTTTTTTGTGGAATTTAAAAACGCCGCTATAGGGTTAAAAAACGTCGCTGAAAACCAGTTTTGCTGTAGTGGATTTATAAATTATTGTTAGAGTGTCAGTTAAGGGAAAAATAGTAATGCAATAAAACTACTTCAGGGGCCAAATTGAAGCAAAAATACGATAAGGGCAAAATCGATAAGTTGAGACTACTACAGGGGCAAAAATAGCCCTTAAGCCTTTATTAAATGAACGAACATGAACAAGATTTTTATGTTCGTTTAATTAAATGAACGGACATGAACAAATGGCTCGTTCGTTTATTTACGTTCTTGAACGTTCGATAATCCGTTTGTTTATGTTCATTTATGTTCAGTAATCCAATTAAATTTTATTTTATATACTTTTATGTTTTATTAATTATATATTTTTATATAAAAATAATAAAACTTCTCAAATAAAACACGTTTTTATCCCTTCTATTCTTTCATTTTCATACTTAGTTTCCACTTCCCACAAATAAATAAATCCCTAGCCCTAACATCACGATTCACAAGACATCGTCGTGCTCTCTCTCATCAGTCTCTCTGAGCCTATTGTAAGGACCTTGCACTAGGCTATCGGCTCATCAAGCACCAGCAGTGAACACCATGAACAACCATCGATATAGCAACCTTAGAAGCAGTAGTGACCACCGTGAACAACAAAACAATACATCAGTTTCAGCCATCAACAACCCACCTGTCACCATCGCCACAAAGACCACACTCGACAACCCAAGTAATCCCCTTTCCCCCTCATTGTCTATTTATTATTCTGTAATGGTCATTGATTTTATTTTGTTGGGTTATTCCCTTATATCCATGCCTTTTCCATCCAAGAGAGTGTGAATCACTAGAGAAAAAATATAATTATGGATTAGGTTTCACTAGGAGTTTTTAAGTTTCCTAGATGTTATTTACTACCTCTAGTGTTTCTGTAACACCCCAAATTCTAGCCTAAAAGTATTGGAATTAAATTGTATAAGTTGATAGCTTAATTGGATTTAGAATTAAGCTAAACTGAATAGTTAAGGGCCTAATTGAAAGAATGAATGAAATAAGTGACCAAATTAGAATGGCTACAATGAATTAAAAAAGAATGATTGAGATTGCATGATAAATATCATGAATCTCTTATTTGCCCTTGACTAATTACAAGATTAGTAACTAATTAAGGGACAATTTAGACAATACACAATTCCAATAACAAGGAATTGTTGTTGTCATATTTCCCATTATCCCACTTTGGCCGAAAGTTTCAGAGGAAAAGAGAGTGAGAGAAAGCTAGAGAATTCAGCCATTGAAGAAAGGATTTAAGCTTGCACGTGTAGGAAATTTTCAATGAAATTAAGCAAGAAGCAAAGCAAGTATAATCCTTCTTGCGTTTAATTGAATAGGCAACTATGATTGTGGAATTGGACTGATTTTGATGATGTTAGATGAATTAGACATTCAATAAGTTGTTAGATGATAGAGTGATTGTTGAATTATGCAAAATTGAAGAATGAAACTAGGTACAAGGCTGGAAATTTTGTGTTCATGCTAGTGTAACAAACCTAGGTTGCTGGAAAATTGAATTGTGTTATTGAAGTGGAAATTGAATGATTGGAACTTAAAATCGAGCTAAGGAAATAATAAATTGATGATGATCATGAATAAGTAATGTATAGAAGATGTTAAACAAATTGAATTAGATGCAAACAATGCTGGAAATGAAGGATGAAAGCATGAACATAGTTATGTAACATAGAAACTGTTTTGTGGATTTGAAATTGAGTAAACATGCAAGATTAGGCTTTATAACCAACCTACTCTGTTTCGACAACCTTGATTAATGAACTAAAATGGACCTAACATGTTTAGAATGTCATATGAAATGAATTATAGGGCTAAGACATTGGTTAAAATTGATTAAAGGCATTAAAATGTGTCTAGATACAATCTGCCCAGAATTGCTCTGTTCTGGGTAGTCACTTTGAAAATTCACCAAACATTGTATAGATTGAATTCAGGGATGAAATTTTAATGACATGATCCTTAGAATGTCTATTTACATTAGGTACAAACAGAATTGAAAACTGGGTCCTATACTGAAAACTGTAAATAGGAAATTCCTGGCAGTGCAAACTGTCTAGGCAGTGTAAATGCCCTGTCTTTGAACAATAAACTGTATTAATTGGATAAGAATTAAAATGCAAGTCTTACATGTTCTTATAGGAAATTTTGTAATCTTTACAACGGTGTATAGAAATCAAAATTCTGACGTACGGATTAAAAGATATGGCCATTTAAAGGGACAATGTGCAAACTGCCAGGCATCAGTGTCCTGGGCAATTTGGGACTGTTTTTGCACCTAGTAAGAAACTATTTCCAAAACAGTTTTTGGGACATTGTAATCTGTCCAATTCTGTCTTAAAATGAAGTAATAACATTATGGAATTGAATTGGTAAGAAATGCTTAAAAGGAAGCATAAAAACAGTAGCTAAATGTTAGGTATATTGTGATAACATTGCTACTTTGATTGTGTGACTTTATGTGCTTATTTTAAATGAAATGTTAATGCCATGTAACATGACTTAGTATATTTGGCTAATTAAGGGAAGAATGAAATGTATGATAACATGATTGATTCCATGATCTTTGTGTTTACTTGGGTGTTAAGCAATTATGATCTAATGCTTGTCATGTGCATTGCTTATGCCTAAGGTATGAATTAGCATGCTTGCTTGGAGAATAAGGTATGCACAATGCATACATATGCTTGTGTTTGTGAATGTTATACATGGCTGATTGATTCGAATGATATGGATAGTTATGTATTGGGAGTTAAGCCTAAGGGCTTGGCCTTTGAATGGCATATTGTTATATTGAATCATGAAATGTATAAAACTTAAATGAAATGGATAATCAACAACCTTGGTAGCTAGTTTGATAGATAGGAGGGCATGCCTTAGAATCTTGAGCTCGTATTGGCACTACAGTGCATATTGGCACTTCGGTGCATATTGTTAAGATTTGATTATCTAGTAAGCTACTTAACAAGGATGTTGTAAAAGGACTTAATAAATCAAATGAACATTGCTTTTATTGTAAGAAAGTTGTATAAACTTCATTGCTTTGAAAGATGACACATGAGTGGTTGCAAAACTTGTTACTTATCATGAAAGAAATGTATGGCTGTTGGCTTTATGTATAGAAGCCTACTTGATGAATTAAGTGATGGATTGCTTGTCTTCTAAGCATGTTATTCGAATGGCTTATGAGTACCATAATGAATGTGTTATGTTGATGGTATGATATGTAAAGATTGCCTAAGATACCTATGCAATTCAAATAAGCATGTAATTCTTATAGATGATCTTGATTCTTGAAATACATGACTACTTGAATTTATATGCTTTGAGAAAATTGACTAGACTTAGTGTTACCTCACTAAGTACATATCTTGTACTTACCACTCTACTCTTCATTCTTCCCATAACAGATTAAAAAATACTTCAAGAGGATATCTTGGGTTTGAAGCAACACTTGAGACAAGCTTAAAAGTATGAATTCATACTCTTTGTATACTTCTAGTTTGGTGGCACTAGATTTTGTATTAGGTGGCTTTGATCATGCATTTGGTTATGTGTATAAGACTAGTTTGTGGAATGTTTTAATGGGCCTATTATGTAATCTATTTGGATGACTTAAACTATGTTTGAACTTTAGTGATGTATATATGAAATAGATGCTGCGCATATGGTGATTGAAAGCCAATGTTTGATGAAATTATGTATGATTCTAATGTAGAACCAATGTGTGATGAAATCTTGTCTAAATTGAATGATAAACCTATGTTGTATGTTCATGAATTTGCTCCTATATCCATTGACATGATTCGGCAAGGACAAGATTGAGGCTAAGGTATGTCAAGCATGCATTATCAATGTATAAACCAAATATGCTATGAAATATGATGACTTGGTTGTAAAGAAACAAATGAAATGTAATTAGAGACTTCCATGATTGTTCGAATAGGATGAGTGAAGATGTAATAAGATGTAAGTTGGATGCTTGTAATGTTCATGTAGAATGGTTGATTGTGTAGTTTCTTAAGTTGCAAGTAAACTAGTTAAGACATGCTTAGTGACCACCTAGTGTATTCGAATATGGCATTGGAATGATAGAATGAATGAAAGTTATACCATGTTTAATAGTAACTTAAATGAAAAGTATGCCACACTTGTGTTGTTGTTTGATTGAGGTATGTAATTTGAATAGAATAGAAACAAGATAATGGTAACTTAGGTTATAAGCATGAAATGAAATAAAATAGGACCTAAATATGTATGCTATGTATGTTGTTGGTTGCTTAATGTGGTTTGCTTGTTAGAAATGTTTGTATGGAAAGGTTTAGTTTGGGCTACTTGCGCATCAAGGCAAGTATCCCGAGGTTACTTGTTAGTAAAGTAACCTATCAATCGCTTTGTTTTTGTTCCGGTAATGCTCTTGAACCAGGTTACGGCTAACCCGGGGATGAGGTGTTACATTTATTGGTAATTAGAGCTTTTTGGTTGATTTAATAAGCTCATTTGCATCATATAGGATATGTGCCACCTAGGAGACTTGATATAAGCTTGTGTTGTTGCTTAAATGTGTAAATATGATAACTAAGATACCATTTGTTCTGATTGAATTAGAATGTCGGAAACAAGATTAGGAAAGGATAATTAAAGTCCTGTAGGCTCCTCGAATGAAAGAGACAGTGTAAGAATGGAACAGAGCCCACCTCAACTACAAGCTCAATATCGAGCTCAGGCTGCTGCTCAACAGAAAACCCCTGCTATCAATCATGTGGAGCACGAATTCCTTACAAGTATGAAAGAGATGTTCAATCATCTCATAATTGCCCTTAAACAAGATCACCCTATTGCTCCTACTATTACTGTGCCAAACCGAGCCACTATTGGCAAGCTGGCTTAACATCGGGCATATACCTTCACTAACACCGATAAGGCTAATCCAGAAGCATCCATGTATTGGTTAGAGGCCACTACTCGTATTCTGCCGAAACAATTATTGTGTCTTGACGAGCATAAAATCGAGTGTGCCATCACTCTGTTGGCAGATGAAGCACTAAGCTGGTGGGAAACCACTACTCTGACTGCTACTATGGAGTCTACTACGTGGAAATTCTTCATTGATGAGTTTAGGAAGAAGTATATCAGCGAACAGTATCTGGCCAAGTGCCAAAAACGATTTCTGTATCTCAAACAAGCTGGTCGACCTATCGAACAATACGTGAACGACTTTTGCAAGTATTCCAAGTATGGGTCAGAATATATCAAAACTGAGGCCGACAAGTGCCGAATGTTTGTAGACGGGTTAAATGATGAATTAAGCTTGATATTCACTACTCTAGGTATTTTCGACTTCCAGAATCTAGTAAACCAAGCCATTGCTACTAAGGAAAAGATGAAAGCCTCAGAAAAATGCAAGAGCGGACACTCCTACAAAGATAAACAACCCAGGAACGATGATAAGCCACACTGGAAATCAAAGAAGTCCAAACATTCCAAGGGACACTCTTCGAATTATACCCCTAATCAGAAGAGTAGTTACATTATGAAACCTCAAACAGATGTAAGGACTTCAGCCCCAGTTGTTTCTGTTGATAGCACGGGGAATCAGGCTAAAGCTACTCAATATCCTCTTTGCAAGTTCTGTCAGAAGCATCAGACTGGCCAGTGCAGAGTTCAACAGAATTTATGCTTCTCATGTGTAGCCTCTAATCATTACATTCGGGATTGTCCTCATAATCCCATCAAGGCTTCGAATCAAGGTTCTGTAATTGCTAGCTCAGCTCCTCCAAATTGAAGTAAGGCACCCAGACAAGCCCAGTCTGGGAATCAGGTGAAACAGAAGGGCCCCTATTTGAATGCTCCAACTCACCAAGAGTCTCGAGCCCCTGCTCGTTTGTACCACATTCGTGGTAAGGATGATAAAGAATCTTCCGATGTTATTACAGGTACCGTGGAGTTAAATTCCAGTCCTGCTTATGCTTTAATTGATTCAGGGTCTACCCATTCATTTGTTTGTTCTGCCTTGATCAACAAGTTAAAATTGAAACCTAAAATTATTGAATCCAATATAGTAGTTTCGAATCCATAAGGGGGACAAATGCCTATTAACTTGCGCCACAAGCAAACTCCATTGACCATTTAAAATATCCTATTTCCTATTGATCTATATGTACTACCTTATTATGAATTTGACTTGATTTTGGGGATAGATTGGTTAAGTAAACACGAGGCCTGGGTAGATTACCAAAATCGGACATTGTATCTCCGGGGTTTATGGAAAGAATCCATTCTCTTAATAGACAAGAAACCAACTTCAATCTTTGCTAAGATGATCCTTCAAGATGAAATTGAATTTGGTTTGCCAAGCATGCCTGTCGTTTCTAAATTCACTGATGTTTTTCCCGAGGAACTCCCTAGTGTTCCTCCAACCCGAGAAGTAGAGTTTGGGATAGAAGTTCAACCTGGAACAACTCCGGTGTCCATTACACCCCATAGAATGGCACCTATTGAGTTGAAAGAATTAAAGAAGAAACTTCAGGAGTTACAAGATAAAGGTTTCATACGGCCTAGCACTTCTCCTTAGAGTGCTCCGGTTTTGTTTGTAAAGAAGAAAGACGAGACTATGCAGCTTTGTATTGATTACCGTCTATTAAACAAGCTCACCATCAAGAACCGGTATCCCCTTCCCAAAATTGAAGATCTCTTTTGATCAACTTAGGGATGATGTTGTATTCTCTAAGTTCAACCTTCGATCGGGATATTACCAAATAAAAGTAAAAGAACAAGACGTACCCAAGATAGCATTTCGTACTCGATATGGCCACTTCAAATTCCTCATAATGCCATTCGGGTTAACTAATGCTCCGGCTGCTTTTATGGATCTCATGAATCGGGTATTCAAGCCCATATCTTGACAAGTTCGTGGTCGTATTCATCGATGACATTTTGGTGTACTCTTGGAATAAGGAGGAACATGATGAACACATTCAAATTGTCTTGCAAACACTTCGAGAACATCAATTGTATGCCAAATTCTCCAAATGTGAATTCTGGTTACCAGAAGTTTCTTTCCATAGCCATGTTATCTCGACTGAAGGAATTAAAGTCGATCCGAGCAAGATTCAGTCTATTCTAAATTGGAGACCTCTCGAAGAATGTAAGCGAGGTCCAAAGCTTTCTCGGTTTAGCGGGGTATTATGAAAGATTTGTTAAGGGCTTTTCCTCTATTTTCGCAAGTCTTACCAAGCTTACTCGCAAAGATATGCCTTTCATTTGGTCGGAGAGCCAACAATGAAGCTTTGATCAACTTAAGCAAGCTCTAACTCATGCCCCGGTACTCATCCAACCAGAATCGGGCAAGAAATTCATTGTTTACAGTGATGCTTCTCATCTAGGACTCGGTTGTGTCCTGATGCAAGATGGGAAAATAATTTCTTATGCTTCAAGGCAATTGAAGCCACACGAGTCTAATTATCCAACACACGATCTGGAATTAGCAGCTATCATGTTTACTCTCAAGATATTGAGACATTATCTATACGGAGAGAAATACAAACTATTTACCGATCATAAAAGTCTCAAGTATCTCCTAACTTAGAAGGACTTGAATCTAAGGCAACAAAGATGGTAGAATTACTTAAGGATTATGATCCGGTTACTCGGATAACTTCTAAATCTAGAATTCTGATTAAATTCATTTGAATTATGCCTTCTATTATTTTGTAAACTATGAATATAGAGCTTTCTTAAGCTACAAGTTACTATTCGAACATTTATTGAAACACAAGTAACCCATTCGAATAAGAATTGTGCTTAAAACACTTGTAACCATTGAAACCAAATCTTTCTTAGCTTGTAAGAAAGAATTCAAACAATGCCTTGTTATGCAAGTAACAATTCGAATAGTGCCATGCATTACAAGAAATCTATTGAAAATCATTCTAATGACTTTGTTAATGCTTTCGTAGCTAATACGGCTATCAATGCTCATTTTCGACTATCCAAAAGATGAAAATTTCTGTCTGAACTCCAAGTTCAATCTGATTTCATCTCGAGAATTAAAGAACTCCAACAAGTGGATCCAGATCTTCAGAATATCATATCTAAGCTTGCTTCTGAATCTAGCAGCGACTTCTCCCTTAAGTCAAATGGACTCATCTATTTCAAGGATATAGTTTATGTTCCTAACAATGAGGAATTAAGACAAGAAATGTTAAAAGAAACACACCAAAGTTCTTTTTCGATCAACCCTGGATCGGTTAAGATGTATAAGGACCTAAATCTACTATGAACTTCCCTACTCCAAGAAAGAACAATGTTGTATGGGTGATTGTTGATAGATTCACTAAATCTACTCACTTCATCCATGTTCGTATGAACATAAGTTTGGAAACCCTTGCCAAGCTGTACATTCGTGAAGTAATTCAGTTACACAGTGTACATACAACAATTATCTTTGATCGTGACCCTCGATTCACTTCTCAATTTTGGAATTCTCCATAAAAAGCTCCAGGAGCTAAAGTACATCTTAGTACGGCCTTTCATCCTCAATCGGATGGCCAATATTAGAAAATCATTCAAGTGTTAGAAGATATGCTACAGGCTTGTGTCATTGATTTCGGGAAGAATTGGGAGAAATCCCTACCTCTTGTGGAGTTTTCCTACAACAATAGCTACCAATCTTCTATTCAAATGGCACCATTTGAAGCCCTATATGGTAGAAGATGTAGAACTCCCTTATGCTGGTCTGAATTGGGAGAAAACTAAGTATTGGGACCTCAATTGCTTTGGGAAACCGAAGAACAAATAAGGAACATACATGATCGATTCAAGGCAGATTCAATAGACAGAAAGTGTATGCTGATTTGAAAAGAAGAGATATCCAATATGCTATTGGAGACAAAGTATTCCTAAAGGTCTCACCATGGAAGAAAGTGCTCAAATTTGGAAGAAAATGGAAGCTCAGTCCTTGATACATCGGACCGTTTGAAGTTATTGAAAGAATTGGTCCAGTAGCCTATCGATTAGCACTTCCTGGAGAATTCGATAGAATACATAATGTATTCCATGTTTCAATGATCAGAAGGTATCGATCTGATCTTTCACACATTCTTGAGCCATAAGAAGTTGAATTGAATCCCGATTTGTCCTAAGAAGAAGAACCTATTCAGATTCTTAACCGAGATGTAAGAAAGCTTCGAAACAAGATTGTTCCTCTTGTTAAGATCTTATGGAGAAATCATAATGTGGAAGAAGCTACATGGGAATCTGAAGAAGTCATGAGGAAGCATTATTCTCACCTATTTGATTCAGGCAAATTCGAGGACGAATTTAGTTTAAGGGGGAGAATTGTAACACCCCAAATTCTAGCCTAGAAGTATTGGAATTAAATTGTATAAGTTGATAGCTTAATTGAATTCAGAATTAAGCTAAATTGAATAGATAACGGCCTAATTAAATGAATGAATGAAATAAGTGACCAAATTAGAATGGCTATAATGAATTAAAAGAGAAAGATTGAGATTGCATGATAAATATCATTAATCTCTTATTTGCCCTTGACTAATTACAAGATTAGTAACTAATTAAGGGACAATTTAGATAATACACAATTCCAATAACAATGAATTGTTGTTGTCATCCTTCCCATTATCCCACTTTGGCTGAAAGTTTGAGAGGAAAAGAGAGTGAGAGAAAGCTAGAGAATTCAGCCATTGAAGAAAGGATTTAAGCTTTCATGTGTAGGAAATTTTCATTGAAATTAAGCAATAAGCAAAGTAAGTATAATCCTTCTTGTGTTTAATTGAATAAGCAACTATGATTATGGAATTGGACTGATTTTGATGATGTTAGATGAATTAGACATTGAATAAGTTGTTAGATGATAGAATTATTGTTGAATTATGCAAAATTGAAGAATAAAACTAGGTACAAGGCTGGAAATTTTGTGTTCATGCTAGTGTAACAAACCTAGGTTGCTGGAAAATTGAATTGTGTTATTGAAGTGGAAATTGAATGATTGTAACTTAAAATCGAGCTAAGAAAATAATAAATTGATGACGATCATGAATAGGTAATGTATAGAAGAGGTTAAACAAATTGAATTAGGTGCAAACAATGCTGGAAATGAAGGATGAAAGCATGAACATAGTTATGTAACATAGAAACTGTTTTGTGGATTTGAACTTGAGTAAACATGCAAGATTAGGCTTTATAACTAACCTACTCTGTTTCAGCAACCTTGATTAATGAACTAACATGGACCTAACATGTTTATAATGTCATATGAAATGAATTATAGGGCTAAGACATTGGTTAAAATGGATTAAAGGCATTAAAATTTGTCTAGATACAATCTGCCCATAATTGCTTTGTTCTGGGCAGTCACTTTGAAAATTCACCAAAAAATGTATAGAGTGAATTCTGGGCTGAAATTTTAATGACATGATCCTTAGAGTGAATATTTTATTAGGTGAAAACAGAATTGGAAACTGGGTCCTATACTGAAAACTGTAAATAGGAATTTATGGGCAGTGCAAATTGTCCAGGCGGTGTAGATGCCCTGTCTTTGAACAATAAACTGTATTAATTGGCTAATAATTAAAATGCAAGCCTTACATGGTCTTATAGAAAATTTTGTAATCTTTCCAACGGTCTATATAAATTGAAATTCCGACGTACGGATTAAAAGATATATCCATTTAAAGGGTCAATGTGCAAACTGCCAGGCAGCAGTGTCCTGGGCAGTTTGGGACAGCTTTTGCACCTAGTAAGAAACTGTTTCCAAAACAGTTTTGGGACATTGTAATATGTCCAATTATGTCTTAAAATGAAGTAATAACATTATGGAATTGAATTGGTAAGAAATGCTTAAAAGGAAGCATAAAAACAGTAGCTAAATGTTAGGTATATTGTGATAACATTGGTACTTTGATTGTGTGACTTTATGTGCTTATTTTAAATGAAATGTTAATACCATGTAACATGACTTAAAGTATATTTGGATAACTAAGGGAAGAATGAAATGTATGATAACATGATTGATGCCATGATATTTGTGTTTACTTGGGTGTTAAGCAATTATGATCAAATGTTTGTCATGTGCATTGCTTATGCCTACGGTATGAATTGGCATGCTTGCTTGGAGAATAAGATACGCACAATGCATCCATATGCTTGTGTTTGTGAATGTTATACATGGCTGATTGATTCAAATGCTATGGATAGTTATGTATTGGGAGTTAAGACTCCATAAGCTTAAGGGCTTGGCCTTTGAATGTCATATTGTTATATTGAATCATGAAATGTATAAAACTTAAATGAAATGGATAATCAACAACCTTGGTAGCTAGTTTGATAGATAGGAGGGCATGCCTTAGAATCTTGAGCTCATATTGGCACTACGGTGCATATTGGCACTACAATGCATATTGGTACGACGGTACATATTTGCACGACGGTGCATATTGGCACTATGGTGCATATTGACACTTCGTTGCATATTGTTAAGATTTGATTATCTAGTAAGCTACTTACCAAGGATGTTGTAAAAGGACTTAATAAATCAAATGAACATTGCTTGTATTGTAAGAAAGTTGTATGAACTTCATTCCTTTGAAAGATGACACATGAGTGGTTGCAAAACTTGTTACTTATCATAAAAGAAATGTATGGATGTTGGTTTTATGTATAAAAGCCTACTTGATGAATTAAGTGATGGATTGCTTGTCTTCTAAGCATGTTATTCGAATGGCTTATGAGTACCATAATTAATGTGTTATGTTGATGGTATGATATGTAAAGATTGCCTAAGATACCTATGCAATTCGAATAAGCATGTAATTTGCATAGATGATCATGATTCTTGAAGTGCATGACTACTTGAATTTATATGCTTTGAGAAAATTGACTAGACTTAGTGTTACCTCACTAAGTACATAACTTGTAATTACCACTCTACTCTTCATTCTTCCCATAACAGATTAAAGAATACTTCAAGAGGATATCTTGGGTTTGAAGCAACACCTGAGGCAAGCTTAAAAGTATGAATTCATACTCTTTGTATACTCCTAGTTTGGTGGCACTAGATTTTGTATTAGGTGGCTTTGATCATGCATTTGGTTATGTGTATAAGACTAGTTTGTGGAATTTTTTGATGGGCCTATTATGTAATCTATTTGGATGACTTAAACTATGTTTGAACTTTAGTGATGTATATATGAAATAGATGTTGAGCATATGGTGATTGAAATCCAATGTTTGATGAAATTATGTATGATTCTAATGTAGAACCAATGTGTGATGAAATCTTGTCTAAATTGAATGATAAACCTATGTTGTATGTTCATGCATTTGCTCCTATATCCATTGACATGATTCGGCAAGGACAAGATTGAGGCTAAGGTTTCTTTTGCCCTCCTGTTTAGACTCTGTGGCAGTGAGTTGCCTCTATAGGGCATGAGTGATAGTTGTTCCCTTGCTCTCTTGGACTTTTTCCAAATCAATATTTGGCACACTATGCTTCATGCAAATGTTAAAAATCAATAAAGGAAAAAACAAACTCCCACTACCTTTATAGGCGTACTTATAAGTTTTATCAATAATGATGAGATCGATGTTGATCTTGTGGCCCACGATGGTTGAATGTAACAAAGACAATATCTCCTCCGAGATAGTCTCGTTATGGGTGGTCGGCATCAGGTTTGCCTTCAAGAAGTGGTTTTACCCCCCTTGGTTGTGGCTTTAATGCCAACCGCTTCACCGTCTGGTGGCCCTTTGTGACATGGACCACTTGGTTCCAGGCTCACATAAATCCTTCATTAGCTTTTGCCTCTTAGCAACGTCCAATAAGTTAGCAAACTCGGAGTGCTCTTCTCTTGCACCATCCAAATTAAACATAGTATTGATAGACCCCTCATCAAATCTAACGTACGTGCCTCGTATGAGCAAGAAAGATGAATCTTTGGTCATGAGGTAGGCATAAAAATCTTGGAAAATATTGGAATAGATGTTCCCCATTTGTTGGCAAAACAACTCCCACCTGTGCTTCTTGACCACTGTTATGAACTCTAATGGATAACCAAAGTTGGGTTCATTTTTGAACTCGAAATTCTTCTCATAGCTAAACGTCTTTGAAGCAAAGTTCTTATCGTACTTCTTGTGAATCTCCTCATTAAAGAAGATCTTGAAAGGTATTGAAGAGGACTCCATGAACAATATTTAGAGAAATCAGAGGATTTTGGGAAAAAGAAAAGCTTTCTTGCCGAGGAAGATGAAAAGAAAGAAGGTAAAATCTTGGCTAAGGTAAAGGTTCGAGTTTAAGTAAAGGGAAAAGTAACGGTTGAGGGTTTTAATGGTGTAATTAAATGGGGCTAATAGTGGAGGAGAGGCGTGTTTAGGGAGAGTGGCGTGTTTAGGAGGAAGAGATAATGATGATCTTAAAGGATGATGATAAGCTAGGTGAAGAAACGGTGCGGGAAAAAGGGATAGGATAAAAGGATGGGTTTAAATTTTGAAATTCAACTTTTACCCTAAGCAGCTAGGGTTTATCCCACACTTAGCAAAACTTTTCACTCTTCTTTAGGCCCAACTCACACACGTCCAAGCATGTAATATTGGATTTCTACATGCCAACCCTGACCTTGGTATGTTGCCTGGCAATATAACCTGTATTTGTACTCACTCAAAGCAAACCTTTCAAAGCAGCAAAATGAAACTAAAAATAAGAATAGAAATAGAAAATGAAAAACAAATAGAATTCTAAAAGAAAGAAATAACTAACCTAAACATTTACACTGATCGATTGAAGATGACAGAATCATTCCATTTCTGCCAATAAAATGATCTCCTTGGCATTACCTTGATTACCTTCTAGATAATGTTTCAACCTTTGGCCGTTTACCTTAAAAGTTGTACTAGTCTTCAAATCCCTAATGTTAACTACTCCATGAGCATATGGTTTGACAACTTCGAAGGGTCCCGACCATCTGGACTTAAGTTTCCCAGGAAATAGCTTTAACCTAGAGTTAATTAACAACACTCTTTGGCCAGCATCAAATTGCCTTGGTAATATTCTGTTATCATGCCACCTCTTTGTCTTCTCTTTATACAACTTGGCATTCTCATAGCCTTGAGCTCGAAATTCTTCTAAATCATTTAGATCTAATAGTCTCTTCTCACTGGTAGCCCTCCATTCTATGTTAAGCTTTTTGGTTGCCCAATAAGCTCGATGTTCCAATTCCACTGGTAGGTGGCACGTCTTCCCAAAAATGAGTTTGTATGGGAAGGTTCCCAAAGGAGTTTTAAAAGTTGTTTTTAAGCCCAAAGGGAGTCATCTAGTCTCAAGGAACAACCCTTCCTTGTTGGATTCACAGACTTTTTCAAAATGTTCTTAATCTCCTTATTTGAGATCTCCGCTTGGCCATTTGTTTAGGGATGGTATCTTTTGCTAGATTCTATACATGCATAGAGCTCTAGAAATTAAATTACATTTAAATTATGTACATTCATCATGAATAATAGCTCTAGGGGCACCAAATCGAGTGAAGATATGCTTATGCAGGAACTTGGCAACGACCTTGACATCGTTGGTTGGCAAAGCAACAACTTCAACCCATTTTGAAACGTAGTTAACAACCACAAGGATATATAGATTACCAAATGATGGGGGAAAGGGACCCATGAAGTCTATTCCCCATATGTCAAATAGTTCTACTAGCATAATATTCTAAAGCGGCAATTGATGCTTGCCGGAGATGTTCCCCATCCGCAGGCATCGATCACATGCCTTGGCAAAATTATGGGCATCCTTGTACAGTATGGGCCAAAAAAATCCTGACTGTAGCACTTTGGCCTTGATTTTTATCCCAGCAAAGTGGCCTCCACACGGTGTTGCATGGCATAATTGAAATATGTTGTGTTATTCATCTTCTGGCACACACCGACATATCACTTGATCAGCACACTACTTAAAGAAATTTGACTCATCCCATTAATATTATTGAACATCTCGCAGGAATCGTTTCCTGGCATTACTCACCAAATTCGGTGGCAAAATTTTACTTACCAGGTAGTTGACTATGTCAAAGTACCATGGCACATAATTGACTGCAAGTGAATACTCATCTGGGAATTCATCCCATATGGAAGCGGTCTTGCCATCCTCAAGGTGTGCTTTAATCGTGATAAATAGTCAACTACCAAGTTCTCATTCCCTTTCTTGTCTTAGATCTCGAGATCGAATTCTTGCAGCAAGAACGTCCATCAGATTAGTCTAGGCTTGGCATCATTCTTTTCCAAGAGATATTTTAATGTCGAATGGTCCGTGTACACCACAAGTTTGTTACCTACCAAGTAAGATCTGAACTTGTCAAATGCAAAGACAACCGCGAGAAATTCTTTCTAAGTTGTGGAGTAATTAAGTTAGGCTCCATTTAGCATCGGACTGGCATAGTATATGGTATGGAAAACTTTGCCACGCCTCTTTCCCAACATTGCTCCAACGACATAATCGTTGGCATCGCACATGAGCTAAAATGGCTCATTCCAATATGGTGCCACGACTATAAGGGCATTAATCAATCTTTCTTTAATTTACTGAAATGCTCTTAAACAAATATCATCAAATGCAAAAGCATTATTTTGTTCCAAAAGCAAGCATAAAGGTTTAGACACTTTTGAAAAATCTTTAATGAAATGGCAGTAAAAACCTGCATGTCCCAAAAAACTTCTAATACCTTTTACACTTATATGAGGTGGCAATTTTTTAATTACCTCAACTTTTGCTTTGTCAACTTCTAGTCCTCTCTTGGTCACTTTGTGTCCGAGAACTATGCCCTCTTTCACCATAAAGTGCCATTTTTCCCAATTTAGGGCCAGGTTAGTCTCAATACATCTATTCAAAACATGCTCCAAACTCTGAAGATATTCCTTGAATGTTTTCCCAAACACCGATAAATCATCCATGAACACTTCCAAGTTGTTTTCTATTACATCAAAAAAATAGACATCATGCAACGTTGAAACGTTTTTGGGGCGTTACACAACCCAAAGGGCATTCTTCTAAAAGCGAATGTCATATATGGACAAGTGAACGTGGTTTTCTCTTGATCATCTAGGGTGATGACAATTTGTTTGTAACCCAAGTAGCCATCTAGGAAGAAATATAATGTCTTGCCAACCTATCCAACATTTGATCGATGAATGGAAAGGGAAAGTGATCCTTCCTTGTAGCATTGTTAAACCTCATATAATCCATGTACACTCTCCAACCCATGACAATCTTAAAGGGAATCAACTCGTTCTTGCTATTTTATACCATAGTCATGTCACCCTTCTTTGGCACGCATTGCACCAGGCTGACCCATGAGCTATAAAAAATAGGATAAATTATCTTAGCATCCTGCCATTTTATGATTTTTTTTCTTCACTACCACTTTCATGCTCGGGTTTAGTCTTCTATGGCCTTCAATGGTTTTGCCATCGTACTCCTCCAAAATGATTTTGCGTATACAAATAGTTGGGCTTATTCCTCGGATATCAGCCAATGTCCATCCTAAAGCTTGCTTATAATTGCTTAAGATTTTCAATAATCTTTCCTCTTGATCATTAGTGAGATCAGCAACAATGATCACTGGAAAAGTTGAGTTATTACCTAAATAGGCATACTTGAGGTGGTCTGGCAATGGTTTCAACTCCAATTATGGTGGCTCCTCAATAAATGTTTTGAGTGCCTTAATTTCTCTGTCAGCCAACTCTAGTGGCTCTGGTTTTGTCGAAATAACTCACATGTTTAGTCTCCCTGGTTGGTCTTTTAGGTTCTTTATTCATCTCAACTTCGTCATCCAGTTCCCTGGAATCACAGTCTGGGTCATGGTAAATCTATGCCACGTCCATAGTGAAAATGGACTCCATCATCTTGTCAGCTTGGCATTCCTCAGGTTCATCTGCGCATTTAAGAGCTTGAAACACATTAAATGTAACATGTTGATCATTCATGAGCATTTTAAGTTCACCCTTGTGAACATCAATCAAGGCCCTACCTGTGGAAAGGAATGGTCTACCCAAGATAATTGGGACATTAACATCTGCCTCATAATATAAAATGATAAAATCAGCTAGAAATATAAATTTTCTACCTTCACCAACACATCCTCAATCTTACCCTTAGGATGTGTAAAAGATCGGTCTGCCAGCTGAAGTGTTACTGTAGTAGGCCTTGCTTCAATTCCAAGCTTCCTGAAGACTGACATTGGCATCAAATTGATGTCAGCTCCCAGGTCACACAGTGCCTTGTCCATAAATCTATTGCCAATGGTGAAGGGGATTGTTGCGCGTATTGAGTGCTACGCAAATGGTGCAAGTATAAACGTCCCAAGTTATAGTATAGAAAGTATCGTCTCCACAGGGATTGATGCTACTTCGAGAACCTACCTTCTTGCTCTGTAAAGGTAAAAACACAATGGGGGTGATTGTAGGAGTTCTAATTAACGCGTAAACTAAGAGCAATAAACTAAAAGAATAGATAAAATCAAATAAGAGAGAAGAGGTTGGGTTATCGTGAGTTCGAGGAGTGATAATTGAATGGACCGTCTTGGTACTTGAGTGCAAGAATGACTTAATTGTTTGGGGGATTGGCAGCAATCTATTTCCTGGGCAGTGAAGGATTGACGCTAATGCCTGGGAATGAGTGAAGTCGATGCCTGGGCAATGAAGAAACAGAGTGATTGCATGGGTAGTACGCGAAGCGAATGCCTGGGCAATATGGAAACAGCGTATTTGCCTGAGCAACGAACAACAACCTTTAAGGTTCGGCGAAGCATTCTTCAATGATTTCTTCTTATCCATAAGTCAAAATACTACTTAATTGTGCAAGCCTTGAAAATACTTTCCAGCTGAACCAAGGGTGGACAACAACTGATCTTGCGCTCCTTTTAGCCGTTAAAATCCGTAACTTATCCATAAGCCGGATTAGCCTTCACCATCAATAGATTTGAATAAAGGACACGCTTATTCATTTCATGAATCTAACTCTCTCGTTATTTAGATAAATAGAAAGTTTAACGAGATCCTCTCTCAATTCACTCGCAAACAAGATTAAAAACCAAGAATGAACAAACCTTGAATTTAGATTGCAGACTCAAATACCTAAAACAAACCCAATCGTTTTCATAATCAAAAACACAATAGCCCAAGCCAAATATGTTTAGTTCATGGGTGGGTTTAAGATAAACTCAATGTAAGTGTTCCCCAACATAAACACAACCGAAAACAAAGAAGAAAAGATAAAGATTTCGACAGCCCCTTCTTGAATTCTATCTTGACCGATTTCTCTCCCCCAAACTTGTTGAAATAGGCGGCTATGGGTTCTTTATATAGGAGATGGTTAGGTAAAAGTCTTTCTTGAGGAGGAAGTTAAGTTGGAATTAAATACTTCTTCATGCAATTTTAGCTCCAAATTTTCACGTCAACCACCTCCATCAAGTCAGGATTTTTCGATCATCACTTCGGCTACCACTTCACCTTATTCTTAGTTGCCTCGGCATCAGTCTATTTACCCGAGCAATATCTGCACATGCACAAAACAGTCCAACAGTACCTTTTTTCCACCAAAATTAATCAAAACATGAAATCTAGCACCACCACAAAGGAAACAATGCAATTATGCATGAATGGCTAAAAATGTAACTAATATGAACCTAAGTCTAACAATAATAAGAGTAAAAAGGGCAATAAAAATACAACTTTTGAACGCTTAATAGGGATAGTGAAACTTCCAAGATCTTTCAACTTTGGTAGCAATGGATTAAGCATCATGGCGTTGCTTCCTTCAGTAAGAGCTATGGTCTCGAAATCACCTAATTTCCTCTTTTTGGACAAGATGTCCTTTATGAATTTGATATAGTTGGGCATTTGCTCGAGAGCTTCCACTAAAGGTATTTTAGTTTGTAATTGTTTAAGAACTTCTAAGAAGCACTTAAATTGTTGGTCTTGCTTACGCTTTTGGAGCCTTTATCGAAAAAGTGGTGGTGGATAGGCAAATGTTGGCTCCACTGGCTTTGGCAATGTGGTGTTGGCATCAAATTACTGTCTAGCATCAGATAATGGTTTGGAGTCAGATTGTTGTATAGCATCATCAGCTTGTGTTTCTTCTTTCTCTGCTTTATTTAGAGTCATCTGCTTGCATCAACTTTTCAGTTGGCAATTAATTGTCTGCTTGACAGGTGTATCAATCTCGCATAGTTTGTAACTCTGAAGAGTTACTGCTTTGCATTGTTATTCCTTTATGCCGAGCATCCTCTGTATCACATGGCAATATTCCCTAGGGTCGGTTGCTAAGTGCATTGGCAATCTGCCCTAGATGAACTTCCAAGTTTCGTATTGACACTGCCAAACTTTGGATAGTTGCATCATATCTCTCCATATATTCAGTAAGAGTATTCCTTTGGTTTGATCTCTGCCTGTGCTGGAAATTGTTCTGGGCTTTTGTGGCAAGGCATTCTGGTTGAAACTTGGCAGTGCATTGTTGTTCTATTGTTGGGTATTTTATTGGTTACCACCTTGATTTACCCACACAAAATTGAGATGTTTCTTCCAACCTGCATTATATGTATTGGAATGTGGGTTAAAATTTTGATTGAAATTACCAACAAAATTTACCGATTCAATATTAGATGGGTATTCGTCCACAAGACGATCTTCTCCACAAATAGTGCAAAATGGGTCCAATTCCTTAACTTCATGGGATTCAGAACTCTTTTGTAAAGTTTTCACAATACTAGTGAGATTGGAAATCTGAGCATTGATGGATGTTAATGTATCAAGCTCCAATTTCCCAACAGTTTTTGTCTCTGTCCCTAGTCTGGTAGTAGGATATTAAAAATCATTGGTGGCAATTGTTGCGCGTAATAAGTGCTACGCAAATGTGCAAGTATACACGTCGCAAGTTATAGTATAAAAGATATCGTCTCCACAGGGATTGGTGCTACTTCAAGAATCTAGTCTCTTGCACTGCAAAAAGTAAAAACACAAATAAAGGATTATAGAAGTTTAACTAATAACTAATCTAGAAAGCAAATAAAGTAAAAGAAAAGATGAATTCAAATGAGAGAGATAGGCCAGGTTATCGTGAGTTGAGGTGTGATAGCCGATTGGATCGTCTTGGTAAAAGAGTGCACGGGTAACTCAGTTGCCGTGGCAACTTGCACAACGGGGTTGCCTTGGCAACTAATCGATGGTTGCCTGGGCAACTAGTTGGGCAACTACTTGGGCGTCTGGGCAGCAACCTTCAAGGTTCGGCAGAGCGTTCTTCAATGGTTTCTTCTTATCCCTAAGTTGAAACTCTAGCTACTTGTGCATGCCTTGATAATACATCCCTGCGTGAATCAAGGGTGAACAACAACCAATCTTGCGCTCCTCTTAGCCGTTGAAATCCTTAACTTATTCCTAAGCCGGATTAATCTTCACCATCCATAGATTGAATAAAGATCATATTCATTCGTTTCTTGAATCTAACTCTCCCGATATTAGATAAATAGATGAAATCACGAGATCCTCTCCCAATTCACTCGCAAACAAGAATAAGAACCAAGAATGAATAAACCTTGAAATAGAAAAGTGCAAACTCTTATTACCTAAACAAAAACCAATAGTTTCTCACAACCACAAAACACAATAACCATAGCCAAGTAGATTTAGTTCATGGCTAGGTTCCAAAGAAACACAAGATAAACAATCCCTAGCATGAACCCAATCGAACAAGAAAGAAAAGATGAAGCTTGTCGAAAATCCCTTGCTTTCTCCCTTGGACTTGTCGAAATTTCCCTAATGCTCTCTCTCTATGGATTGTCGAAATCTCCTTGCTATTTATAGGGCTAGGCCAAAGTCCTTCTTTGAGGAGGAGTTTGAGCTGGAATTAAATTATCTTTAAAGAATATAATTCTTTATTATAATTGTATTCCTACTAGAACTTCTCCTATCTTCTTGGAATTTAATTCTTCTTTAATCTCTGCATGGAAATCAAATTCCTTTGGGTTTGGGCTTTGCTCCACGTCATCTTGGGCTTGTATAGTCATTAATTTCGACATCCCTATTGCATTTTCTCTTTGTCGACAATTACCATGGAAACTGGCTCGGCGTCTCCTTCATGCATTGCCCTGGCAACTAGCTCAGTGTCTCCTTCATGCATTGCCCTGGCAACTAGCTCGGCATTGCTTTGGCAAGTGATCCTGCACATACACACACAAAGCACACCAAAGCAGCATCTTTTCCACAAAAACTACCAAGTTATGTAATCAAGCTCAACGATGGAAGAAAACATGGATTAATGCATGAATAGCTAATTATGCAACTAATATGAGCCTAAGTCTAACAATAATATGAGTAAAAAGGGTAAGAAAATTAGTACTTTTGAACACTTATCACACCCCCAAACTCGAACTATTGCTTGTGCTCAAGCAATGCAAACTCATAATTACCTGCCAAGACTTCAATTTTCATAAACTTAGCTTTGAACTTGATTTCAATTCTCTGAACCGGGGCACAAAGTATGATTGGCTTTTTATTTTTCAGAAAACTTAGGAGTTACTCAGAATCAAACTATAATGCTTGTGAGTGTGTGCGGAGTTGTGTGCAAGTTGATTTTTCGGATTCTATGCAAACAAGAGGTTTTCAAATTACTTTATTGGGTTCTTTTTAACATGTTTTAACTAGAGCCAGTTTTGGGCACCTCTAGTGTTTTGTTTTTAGTTTTATTAAGTTAATTTAATCGACTAGAGCCGGTTTCGGGCACCTCTAGTTAAAATTTTTTAACACATCCTAGAACCAGTTTCGGGCACCTCTAGTGATCAATTTTTTTAGCACATGCTAGAGCCAATTTCGGGCACCTCTAGCATTCATCCAGTTTTTATTCTAATCCCCCAATTTGTTAATTATCAACCTAAGTTCACTAGAATTCCTTAAATCAATCAAACCACAACAGTGTTTCAGCAAATTTAGCATCATAGTAAAATTCTAAGTTTTTCCATGGTTATCCTAGAATAAAAATTCTATCAATTAAGTGCATTGGCAAAGTCATCACCGAATATTCATCAAATCTAAGCAATTCTTGTTCCAATTAAAGGCATGGCAAGCAATTTATGTATCCTAAATGTAATACTTTAAGATGAATGTAACTAAACATGGTAATTACTAATAACAATCCCCCCCCAAACTCGAGTGAGGCATTGTCCTCAATGCATGCATAAAAATAACGAAAAAATAAAAATAAAAATGCATACGAGGACTTACTCCGAGAGTTCGTCATCGTAGATGATTAGTTTCCTTTTTGTCGGTGTCTTGATTCTCTTGCTTGAACGCGATGGTTTTTTTTCTTGTTGCCGGGATGTCTTTAGCTTTGGTTGCCGTGGCATCAGATTGTGCAGACACGATGTAGGTTGTCGCGGCATCTTCTTCATTGGTTGCCGGGGCAAGGATCTCGACAGTAAATTTCCTTAGCATAGTAGTTGTGAGTCTTGTTGTGAGAAAGAAAATAAAGAAAACCTGAAAACTAAAGATAATGAAGCAAAATAAAATATCTCCTAAAAATAAAAATGAAAATAAAAAGAAAAAGAAAAAGAAAAAGAAAATATTGAAAGGAGAGCATGCTCATGCATCTCCTAAGTTGACCACTTCTTTGTTACGTTCCACATGGGCACCATTGTAGTGCTTCAATCTTTGTCCATTAACTTTGAATTCATGGTTGTCAGAGATGGACTTGATTATCACAACACCATGGGAGAATGGTTTGACAACTTCGAATGGTCCCGACCATCTTGATTTCAGCTTTCCCGGGAAAAGTTTTAGCCGAGAATTGAATAGGAGAACTAGTTGCCCTGGCGTGAATTGCCGTGGCAATAGTTTCTTGTCGTTCCATCGTTTTGTTTTCTCCTTGTAGATTCGTGCATTGTTATAGGCGAGTGCACGGAATTCTTCTATCTCGTTGAGATCCATCAAATGCTTTTGTCCGGCACTTTCCCAATCCATATTCACGGTCTTGATTGCCCAATATGCCTTGTGCTCAATTTCCACCGGTAGATGACATGTTTTGCCATAGACAAGTCAGAAGGGGGACATACCTAAGGGTGTTTTGAATGCAGTGCGATATGCCCAAAGTGCGTCATCTAGTCTTAATGACCAATCCTTCCTTGAGGGATTTACGACTTTCTCGAGTACTCCCTTCAACTCCCGGTTGGAAATTTCTGCTTGCCCGTTGGTTTGTGGGTGATATGCCGTGGCGATCTTGTGTGATATGCCGAAGCGTTGCAACATCTTGGCAATTAGTCTGTTGTCAAAATGCTTGCCTTCGTCGCTGATAATTGCTCTCGGCATCCCAAACCGTGTAAATATGTTTTTCTGCAAGAATCTTTGCACGGTCTTGGAATCGTTGTTGGGAACTGCAGCTGCCTCAACCCATTTAGACACGTAGTCGACGGCAAGTAGAATGTAGAGGTTGTCGAATGAAGATGGAAAAGGTCCCATAAAATCGATCCCCCATACATCGAACAATTCCACCTCGATGATGTTCTGGAGCGGCATCTCATGTCGTCTAGAGATATTGCCCGTCCTCTGGCAACGATCACATTGCTTGTAAAAGTCTTGGGCATCTTTGTACAATGTTGGCCAATACAAACTGGATTGCAAAACTTTGTCATGATACGAGTTCCTCCAAAATGTCCTCCATAGGGTGAAGAATGGCATTGCCGGAGTACATTCTGTTGCTCTTCTTCAGGGACACATCGGCGTATAACCTGATCTGCACATTGTTTAAACAAAAGAGGCTCGTCCCAAAAGTAATGCTTAGCATCATGGCGGAACCGCTTCTTCCCTTGGTGAGTAATGCCAAAAGGAAAAATACCACAAACAAGGAAATTAACTAAATCCGCGTACCAGGGTATTGTCGAGGCATGTGCCACCGTGGCGACTGCTCCCAAGATTACCGAGGCGTGCGCGTCAAAGACTGCTGCGGCGTCGAGAGTTGCCGAAGCATGTGCATCCATGGTTGCCGAGGCGTCGAGGGTTGCCGAGGTGTCGAGGGTTGCCGAGGCAACTAAAATTTGTTCATCCGGAAATGCATCGCATATCTCAAGATCCGCGTCCTCTTCCCTATTGCGTTCCAGACGTGATAAGTGATCGGCCACTTGGTTTTTTGTTCCTTTCCTGTCCTTAATTTCAATATCAAATTCTTGTAAAAGTAATATCCAACGAATCAAACGAGGTTTAGCATCCTTTTTAGCAAATAAGTATTTGATTGCCGAATGGTCCGTATGAACAATTACCTTTGTACCAATTAAATAGGATCAGAACTTGTCAAATGCGAAAACTACAGCTAGTAACTCTTTCTCCGTTGTTGTGTAATTCACTTGAGCACTATTAAGAGTTTTACTAGCGTAGTATATCACATGGAAGGTCTTACCTGTGCGTTGGCCTAGGACTGCTCCTACCGCGAAATCACTTGCATCACACATGAGCTCAAAAGGTAGCGTCCAATCTGGTGGAACGACAATGGGTGTCGAGGCAAGCTTTTTCTTTAGGGTTTCGAATGCTTGGGTGCAAGAATCATCAAAATCGAAGACTTTATCCTGTTCAAGCAGATTACACAAGGGTTTAGTGATTTTAGAAAAATTATGAATGAACCACCTGTAAAAACCTGCATGTCCGAGAAAACTTCGAATTCCTTTAACCGAACATGGTGGGGGCAATCTCTCAATCACGTCCACCTTGGCTTTGTCTACTTCAATTCCCTTGGATGAAATCTTGTGGCCGAGCACTATTCCTTCATCTACCATAAAGTGGCATTTCTCCCAATTGAGGACTAAATCCGTTTCTTCGCATCTTGTAACACCCTCTCTAAATTGCCGAGACAACCGTCGAAGTCATTACCAAAAACCGAAAAATCATCCATGAAGATCTCAAGGAAGTCTTCGACCATGTTTGAAAAGAGCGCCATCATGCATCTTTGGAAGGTTGCCGGGGCGTTACACAATCCGAACGGCATCCTTCGGAAGGCATAAGTACCGTATGGGCATGTGAAGATTGTCTTTTCTTGATCTTCTGGTGCTATGGCAATCTGATTGTAACCTGAATAACCATCAAGAAAATAATAAAAGGGTTTACCTGCAAGACGGTCAAGCATTTGATCAATAAAGGGTAATGGGAAGTGATCTTTCCTAGTGGCTTTGTTTAGCTTTCGATAGTCCATACAAACCCTCCAACCGGTCACAGTCCTGGTTGGGATAAGTTTATTATTTTCATTGCTTACCACTGTTATACCTCCCTTTTTCGGTACACATTGTACCGGACTTACCCACGTACTATCGGAGATAGGGTATATAATGCCGGCGTCAAGCCACTTGATGATTTCTTTCATTACAACCCCTTTCATGGCATGTATTATTGGTCCCTAAGTATACATATTTTAGTTGCTCTGGCAATTGTTTCAACTCAAGAATCGGTGGTTGTTCGATAGAGGGTTTTTCGAGTTTACCTTCCTTACCTGAGTAATCCAGTGGTTCAAAGTATGTACCTGGTCGGTTGACTAGCCAATTTGCCTCTTCTTGTTGTTCCTCATCGACCGGTTCTTCATACTCCTCAGGTTCCTCTTGATCGGCAATGTAGTTGCCGAGGCAACTAAATTCCTCATCGAAGTTAAACTCTGCCGTGGCATGAAGTAGTTGGCATTCTTCTGGATCATCGGCATGCCTTAGTGTTTGGAACACATTTAGTTTGACCTGCTGGTCATTCACCCTCATTGTGAGTTCTCCCTTTTCAACGTCGATCAAGGTTCTCCCTGTCGCTAGGAATGGTCTCCCGAGAATGATAGGTGCATGCTCATTTACTTCACAATCCAAAATAATAAAGTCAGCGGGAAAAATAAATTTATCAACTTTTACCAGTATGTCCTCAATTTTTCCCTCTGGATGCACATAGGATCTGTCGGCTAGCTGCAGCATGACTATTGTAGGTCTTGCCTTCCTGATTCCTAGTTTCTGGGAAACCGATTTAGGCATCAAGTTTATGCTAGCCCCAAGGTCGCATAATGCTTTCCCGACATAGTGATTTCCAATAGAACAGGGTATTGTGAAACTTCCGGGATCCTTCAACTTGGGTGGCATACGATTGTGCAACATTGCCATGCATCCCTCTGTCGCGGCAACTGTTTCAAATTCTCCTAGCCTTGTTCTTTTGGATACAATGTCTTTAAGGAACTTGGCATAGTTTGGCATTTGTTCAATTGCTTCCACCAATGGCAAGTTGATGTGGACTTGCTTTAGGATATCAAGAAACTTCTTGAATTGGTATTCTTGCTTTTGTCGCTTCAACCTTTGTGGAAATGGTGGTGGAAGTCGGATATCTTCGATCCTTTCATTGGTTTGAAACCTGATTGACGACATTACCGGGACATCTGGAGTTGCCGAGGCGTTATCAACTGGGGTTGCCGAGGTGTGCTTATCGCAAGTTACCGAGGCATCGTCGGTTGCCGAGGCATGCTTATTGCCGGTTGCCGCAGCAATTCCTGGTTCAGCATCTGAGGCTTTGCCGCTAGGTTCATCTTGATCTTTTTGTGGAGTTTTGTTTGATGAGCGGGTTTGAGCCTCTCTAAGTTGTTGGCCACTTCTAGTGGTGATCGCCTTACATTGCTCATGGCCAGTTCCTCTTGTGACTTCAGTATCGCTAGGTAAACCTCCTTGCGGTCTAGTGTTCAGATTTTGAGCAAACTGTCCGACTTGATTTTCCAATGATTTGATTGCCGCCTCTTGGTTTTGCAATCTCATCTCGGTCCTGTTAATAAAAGCATCAGTTCTTTTTATGAAATTACTATTCTCAGCCATATAAGATTCAGTTTTCATCATAAAAGCATTTAGAGAATTTTCCAAAGAACTAGATATCGTCGGTTGTTGCTGCGGCATCTGTTGCCGTGGCATATTCTGCTGGAATCCCGATGCTTGTGCATTCTGATTGTTCTGGTTTAGAGCATTGATGGGATTACTCCATGAAAAATTTGGGTGCTCTTCCAAGCTGGATTGTATGTATTGGACATCACGTTATTGCTCCGATTGTAATTCCCTACATAGAAGCTGGATTCCGAATTCTGCATACATTCAGAAGAATTATGGTTATCACCACATAACTCACAAAAAGAATCCATTACCTTGACTTCATGTGTGTGGTTTGGTTTTTGCATGTTCTGGACCATCTTGGTTAAAGTGGCCAATTGTGCCGAAATTGAATCTGATGATCCCAGTTCATGTATTGTGGCTTGGCGTCTAACTCCTCCTCTTCTAGTAGATGGGAATTGATAATCATTCTTGGCCAGCCTGTTTAAAATTTGCATCGCTTCCTCTGGCGACTTATCTAGGAGTATGTCGTTTGCCGAGGCATCTAGCATCATCCTTGTTGGTGTATTCACGACGTTGTAAAACATTGTTACTTGAGTCCACACCGGGAATCCGTGCAGGGGGCATTTGTGTAGAAGTTCTCTATATCGCTCCCAAGCCTCGTACATGGATTCATCATCTGCCTTCCGAAAAGAAGTAATGTCGTTACGAAGCTTATCAGTCAAATTTGTAGGATTAAATCTAGCAAGGAAATCACGACAAAGATCAGTCCAAGATGCTATGGATCCGGTAGGAATGCTATTCAACCATGCTTTCGCCCTATCCCTCAGTGAATAGGGGAATAATCTTAATCGTAAGACATCAGGGGTGACTCCGTGTATCTTGAACGAGTTGCAAATCTCGAGGAAAGATTTTAGATGTTGCCGTGCATCTTCAGTTGCTGAGCCACCAAATTGAACTATTGTGTTGATCATATTAAACATTATCGGTTTCAACTCAAAGTGGTCGGCTTCAATTTCAGGTGCGACAACTCCTGGGTTAAGTTCATCAAGATCTTCTTCAAGATAGTCTCGAATAGTTCTGTTTCGTGCAAGAATCACTCCTCCTCCTGCTCGAACATCTTGATTCATATTGTCGTCTTGATTTGCCATTGCTTCTCTTATCCTTCGTCTAAGTCTTTGTAAGGTTCGTTCGATTTCTGGATCAAAGGGATATTTTGGTGAGGTCGGTCTCGCCCTGGTCATATACCAATGCAAAACCAAAGTTTGTTAGCCCTTTGAATTTTAAACAAGAGAAATAAAAAGAAAGTGCAAGAAAATAAAAACAAAGTCGCTATTGCCAATCCCCGGCAACGGCGCCAAAAACTTGTTGCGCGTAATAAGTGCTACACAAATGTGCAAGTATACACGTCGCAAGTTATAGTATAAAAGATATCGTCTCCACAGGGATTGGTGCTACTTCAAGAATCTAGTCTCTTGCACTGCAAAAAGTAAAAACACAAATAAAGGATTATAGAAGTTTAACTAATAACTAATCTAGAAAGCAAATAAAGTAAAAGAAAAGATGAATTCAAATGAGAGAGATAGGCCAGGTTATCTTGAGTTGAGGTGTGATAGCCGATTGGATCGTCTTGGTAAAAGAGTGCACGGGTAACTCAGTTGCCGTGGCAACTTGCACAACGGGGTTGCCTTGGCAACTAATCGATGGTTGCCTGGGCAACTACTTGGGCGTCTGGGCAACAACCTTCAAGGTT